>JARQOC010000004.1:138469244-138779564 GCA_033576535.1 Allobates femoralis | reverse complement strand
GATAAATTCCCTGGGGGGTCTAATTTCCAAAATGGGGTCACTTGTGGGGAGCTCCAATGTGTAGGCACACAGGGGCTCTCCAAACGCGACATGGTGTCCGCTAACAATTTGAGCTGATTTTTCAGTTAAATTGTTAGCGGACACCATGTTGCATTTGGAGAGCCCCTGTGTGCCTAAACATTGGAGCTCCCCCACAAGTGACCCCATTTTGGAAACTAGACCCCCCAGGGAACTTATCTAGATGGGTGGTGAGCATTTTGAATACCCTAGTGCTTCACAAATTAATCTGTAAAAATGAAAAAAGAAAATGTTTATGGAAAAAAAAGTACTTTTTCATTTTTACGGATGAATTTGTGAAGCACCTGGGGGTTCAAAATGCTCACCACACATCTATATAAGTTCCCTGGGGGCTCTAGTTTCCAAAATGGGGTCACTTGTGAGGGAGCTCCAATGTTTAGGCACACAGGGGCTCTCCAAACGCGACATAGTGTCCGCTAACAATTTGACTGAAAAATTAGCTCCAATTGTTAGCGGACACCATGTCGCGTTTGGAGAGCCCCTGTGTGCCTAAACATTGTAGCTCCCCCACAAGTGACCCCATTTTGGAAACTAGACCGCCCAGGGAACTTAGCTAGATGGGTGGTGAGCATTTTGAACACCCCGGTGCTTCACAAAATAATCTGTAAAAATAAAAAAAGAATTTTTTTGTGGAAAAAAAGTACTTATTCAATTTTACAGATGAATTTGTGAAGCACCTGGGGGTTCAAAATGTTCACAACTAATCTAGATATGTTCCTTGGGGGGTCTAGTTTCCAAAATGGGGTCACTTGTAGGGGAGCTCCAATGTTTAGGCACACAGGGGCTCTCCATACGCGACATGGTGTCCGCTAACTATTGGAATCATTAGCGGACACCATGTCGTGTATGGAGAGCCCCTGTGTGCCCAAACATTGGAGCTCCCCCACAAATGACCCCATTTTGGAAACTAGACCCCCCAAGGAATGCATCTAGATGCATAGTGAGCACTTTGATCCCCCAGGTGCTTCACAAATTGATCCGTAAGAAGGAAAAAGTACATTTGTTTTCACACAAATTTCTTTTTTTCATTTTTACGGATCAATTTGTGAAGCACCTGGGGGTTCAAAGTGCTCACTATGCATCTAGATATGTTCCTTGGGGGTCTAGTTTCCAAAATGGGGTCACTTGTAGGGGAGCTCCAATGTTTAGGCACACAGGGGCTCTCCATACGCGACATGGTGTCCGCTAACTATTGGAATCATTAGCGGACACCATGTCGTGTATGGAGAGCCCCTGTGTGCCCAAACATTGGAGCTCCCCCACAAATGACCCCATTTTGGAAACTAGACCCCCCAAGGAATGCATCTAGATGCATAGTGAGCACTTTTATCCCCCAGGTGCTTCACAAATTGATCCGTAAGAAGGAAAAAGTACATTTGTTTTCACACAAATTTTCTTTTTTCATTTTTACGGATCAATTTGTGAAGCACCTGGGGGTTCAAAGTGTTCACTATGCATCTAAATACAGCGAAGCCCATTTTTTTTTTTCTAGGACTAATTTTAGAAAAAAATGGCGTAGGGCTCCGCCATATTTTTGGTCCAGCCAGGTACAACTTGGCAGCTACGGACTGCCAGCAACCCCCAGCTGCCTCATTGTACCTGGCTGGCAACCAAAAATACAGCAAAGCCCATTTTTATTTTTTTTCTAGGACTAATTCTAGAAAAAAAATGGCGTGGGGCTCCGCCATATTTTTGGTCCAGCCAGGTACAACTTGGCAGCTACGGATTGCCACCAACCCCCAGCTGCCTTGTTGTACCTGGCTGGCCACCAAAAATACAGCAAAGCCCTTTTTTTTCTTCTAGAACTAATTTTAGAAAAAAAATGACATGGGGCTCCGCCATATTTTTGGTCCAGCCAGGTACAACTAGGCAGCTGGGGGCTGGAATCCGCAGCATGGAGAGGCCCAAGCGTTCTGGGCCCCCCATGCTGCGAATTGCAGCCCGCAGCCGCCCCAGAAAATGGCGCATTCATTGAAGCGCCATTTTCTGGCGCTGTACCCAGACTCTTCCAGTTGCCCTGGTGCCGGTGGCAAACTGGTAAATAAAGGGCTTAATGCCAGCTTTTTATTGTCAGCTGGCACTAAGCCCGAGATTCATAATATAGGGCCAATGTTAGACCCGCCATTAGGAATCTCTGGTAAATAGTCAGAAAATACACACAGAGAAAAATTCGGACTCCATCTTTATTATAAAGATCCGACGTAGTCCACAACGAAGGTCCCACGACGCTCGATCGCCTATGACGTAGTCCACAACGAAGGTCCCATGACGCACGATCGCCTCCGACGTAGTCCACAACGAAGGTCCCACGACGCTCGATCGCCTCTGGTCAATCCAGAGACTGCAGCAAGGGATGAAGTGTCCTCTTCTTACAGTCTCTGGGGTCAGAGTTATGGTGCACTGTATGACAATGATCTGTCATACAGTGCACCATGACTATGATCCCAGAGACTACAACAAGAGGACACTTGATCCCTTGTTGCACCCATCCATCCACCTATGCACCCATCATCCACGCACGCACACGTCTATGCACACACACATCTATGCACGCACACGTCCACACACATGTCCACACACGCACACGTCTACGCACACATCCATCTATGCACACATCCATGCACGCACACGTCTATGCACACACACATCTATGCACGCACACGTCCACACACATGTCCACACACGCACACGTCTACGCACGCGTCTACGCACACTCACGTCCACGCACGCTCATGTACGCTCACGTCCACGCATGCACCCCCTATCCATTCACCCACCATCAATTCATTCATTCATTCATACATACATACATACATAGATACATACACATACATACATACATACACATACATAGATACAAACATACACATACATACATACATACATAGATACATACACATACATACATACATAGATACATACACATACATACATACATAGATATACATACATACACATACATGCATACATACATGCATGCATGCATGCATACATACACATGCATGCATACATACACATGCATGCATACACACACATGCATGCATACACACATGCATGCATACATACACATGCATGCATACATACACATGCATGCATACACACATGCATGCATACATACACACATGCATGCATACACACACATGCATGCATACACACATGCATGCATACACACACATGCATGCATACACACACATGCATGCATACATACACATGCATGCATACATACACATACATGCATACATACACATACATACTTACCTCCCTGGTTCCACCGATGAGCAGGAGGAGGCCGGGAGAGGAGGCGGGGCCACAGACCGGCGGGCCGGGCAGAGAAGGAGGAGCTGCAGCAGCGGCGGCGGCGGCAGCAGCAGCGGCGGGTGCACGGAAGTGTGCAGCCCGCCGCAGGAGGTGAGGGGGGGCCAGGCACAGGGCCCGGAGGTGGGGGCAGCCTGGGGGGGAGCACCAGCACAGGAGAGCAGGCAGTGTTGCTGGCGGGCGCACGCGGGTGCAGCCCGCTGGCAGATACATTGTAATAGAGGGGGGCGGGCGGTTGGGGGGGACGGCGGGGGGGGCCCTGGACAGTCCTGGAGCTGGAGGGGGGTGAGGAGGGGTGGGCACTTGCCGATCCGCCCCTCCAGATCTGATTGGAGAGCTCCAATCAGATCTGGAGGGGTGAATCCCTGTGATTCCCTCCGATCGGCAGTTTCACTTTTAAACTGCCGATCGGAGGGGTCCTGGGCACGGGGGGGTTAATCCACCCCCTGTGGGGTCATCTACAGGTTGTCACAGAGCAGCAGCATCTGTGACACCTGAGCGACCCGGCTCACAGGGGGTGCAGGAGCTCAAATCTGCCAGGACGTTGTGCAACGTCCTGTGTCGGGAACGGGCAGAAACACAGGACGTTGCACAACGTCCTATGTCGGGAAGGGGTTAAAGATGAGTTTTATTTGAGTTTACATGTATAGAACTTGTATATATTATAGTCTCAGGAGCTGTTCCTATGTTAATTTGTGCAAATTGAGTGGTTTGCACAAAACTATGGCGGCATGTCCGATCTTAATCCAATTCTAGAGATCAATAAATGGCTGAGTGAGTTAGCTGCACCACCCATACCATGACCTTGGCCTGAATGCCTGCTAGTGTTTCCTGCTGGGTTTCTGTAGGGAGAAGAGAGTCATTGGCCAGGGAGTCACTCCTATGCCTCCAGCAGCGGGACATATCATGGAGGGAAATAGAGACCACGGGGGCTCAGCCAGTGGGAGAGTCGAAGGGTCGGGCATCATATCCTCCGATGGGGCCTGTGGCTTGGCCTCCATGAACCATCCCCATGGGCCGTCTTCCTTAATGAATCAAACTCATTCACCCCATTTCAGAGCTGGGCCGCTAACCACAGAGCCTGCATTAAGGTACAGTTTGTGGATAATCCTCTTTCCCATCAAGAAGGTGTATCCATGTTCAAATCCAATATGCTGAATTCAGCCATACGTGCAGCCTGCCACAGTACCCCTTTCCGGGAGTTTGGGTTGAGCTCAAATTCAACCCTCCCTCTCCGTCTTTCCCCAAATGATTCCGGCAACCAAGGTGGGATCCTCCCGAGAGTAGACACATGACGTCGAGTCCACACAGGCCTCACCCTGTTTAACCATTGCTGGGATGTCCCCAGCCACAGGCTCAGCTGAGAACCGCTGTTCACCTTCCCTGCATCTGCGAGATAATAAATAGGCCGCACTTCTGCCTTGGTGAAGGCAACAGCTGGTACCATTAGGGTTTCTTCATAAATCTGTCCCAGGCCATGGACCCAAACCCGAGATGTTTGATTAGGTCATCCTCCTGTTCTTCCCAGGGTCACCAGACACGGTGCCCACATCTGCAAGAGCGGATTCCCATCCACCTTCCATCTTGATCAAAACTCCACTACATCTTGCTTGGAAGTTTAGACAAAGATTGCCATGGTCCAGAAGAGTTCTTTTCCCGGATCACGCTTGTCAGGGTGGGACCTCTTCAAACCACCCCACTCGCTCACCATCTGCTCCCGCCCATCCCAGTGAATCACTTTAGCAAAGGGTGGTGTCTTTTCTTGGGCCGCACCCCCGCCCAATCCCGAGTTGAGTAGTACAGTTCCTCCCAGGGAATAGGAGTACTTTCGCAACAGCAGCTCAAGTATCTGCCCACAGTGGGCCTGTTTCTTTCTTCACACGGCAGTGACCATTTTATGTCTCTTTAGCTGCACTGATGGTAAAAACTGACACAGTAACCAAACAATGATAAATCTCTGATTTTGCATATGATAATTAATGACATCAAAATAAAATCTAAATCACAACAGAACTGTGTGTAACTTACACACATCTTAAAGGGAATCTGTCTGGGATGTTACTAGGCCTCATTCACATGTCTTGTGTTTAAACCCATACGTGAAAAAATGGTATTGGTGTCATCAGTGTTTTGATTCAGTATGTCATCAGTGTATGGTCTGCATGGGGTCATCAGTGTTTTTTCATTACTGTGTCATAAGTGTATATTTCATGTGGCCGTTTTTTCACAGATGGATAAATAAATGATTAAAATACAAAGCTTCTTCTATCCTTTGCAATGTTAAATACGGACAACACCCAGATGCTTTCCATGTCCTGTGTGTTTTCTTCATGGACTCAGAGTTATATTGGCAGTTTCCATTTGTGATACTGGAGAAAAATGGACATCTCCATGAGTTTTGCCGAGACAAGTAGTCTGTAAAAAAACACATACTCGTGAATAGCACAATAGATTATAATGGGTATATGTATACGTGAACAATATATATGTATATAGAACATATGAATGTGGCACAGCTGTTCAAATATGGCCTTAGACTGTGTGTTGGTGTTTCAATACAATCAGTGTTTTATGAGGAAGAGAGTATCACTGCAGGACTAGGTCTCTGTGCATGTCAGTCTAAGGCTGGCTTCACACCATGATTTTTCCATGTCAGGTTCTGCCCGGTGTTTGCAGGATGCACCGGACAGAACCTGACAGCCCTGGACAAACAGAATTGGAGGGCAAATATGTCCTCTGATCCTGCTTTGTGCTGGAATCAGTGGCTGCTGTCCAGTGCTGAAATGTCAGCATAGCGGCTGGAGGGGAGCTAGCTGCGGTGCTGAAATTTTAGCCGCGGCTCTTTCAGCTGTGCTGTCCAGGTGCAGAACGAGCGCAGATTGAATTTCAGAGCCACTGCTTGTTCAGCACCCGGTGTCCGGGAACCGGATTGTTTTTCTGCCAGACCCAACGCCCATAGACTCCCATGTTATGGGCGCCGGATCGCTCCGGATTTTTGTTCCATTTTTGCCCCGGACACAAAAAATACTTCATGCTCCAATTTTGTGTCCAGGGCAAAAAATGTAATAAACCGGATCCAGCCGGACAGACACCAAACTGGATGGGAAATAACTGCCATTCTGCCCCATCTGGCATCATAGGGATGCAATAGGGGAAAAATCGGATCCAGGGCTGTCTGGTTCACACTGGACAGCCCTGGATCCAAAAAATCATGGTTTGAAACCTGCCTTATCTGTGTAAGGCTGGCTTCACACTTGCGCTCCCCGCTGCTGCGTATTGCGGCGGGGAAGCGCAAGCCGAGCGCAGACACCACTCGTCCCTATGTTTAACATGGGGACGCACGGTGATGCGCTCAGCTGCGGATTGCCCTGTGCACCCATTGACTTCTGTGTGTGATTTGTACACATTCTCATCCGCTTGCGTACAAATCACACACGGAAGTCAACGGGTGCACACGGCAATCCGCAGACGAGCGCATCACCTTGCGTCCCCATGTTAAACATAGGGATGCGCGGTGTCTGTGATCAGCACAGAGAGAGGGGTACTCGGGTACCGGGATGAGTTCGTGGCTGTGACGGGGAATCACGGGTGTTCGGTTTCCCGGTTCCATGCCCTGGCTCTCATTGTTGGAGAGGGAAGGGGGATGTAGGGAAAGGTTGTGACGCCACCTGTGGATCCTGGTAACAATGATACCAGCGCTGCAGGCCAGCCACTGAGGTGATGGGATGCAGCTTAGTGTAGAACAGTTCCCCACAGGTGGAGCTTACCTCAGGGCAGCGAGGGTGGATGAGGGGAGTAGTTGTTCTTACCCCTCTGATGATGCTGAGGCCTTCGGGATGCCGGCGGGAAAGGAAGGACAGACACCGATTCAACTCCAACGTCTTTTACTGGTACCGGGAGATGGTATAGTACACAGTACAGTTCAGTATAATAGGGAGGTAGCTGAAGGTTCAAGGTGCCCTTATGGAGTCTGTGGATCTTTCTTCCTAATGTTTTTTGGGGTCTCAGCCCTTTTCTACTCTCTCTCTCTTTCCCATCCTTAGGCAGAGCTTCCTCGCCGATCCCCTGGCCTGTTACGGATAGGTGCGGTTTGTCCCTTTATCGGTACAGAAAGGAGTGGTGAGATTTGAACCCTTGCGCCACCGGAAACCGGGCCGGTACCTATCGGTGTCTTGGACTGATTATGGGACCGAGGAGGAGGTACCGTTTTGGTGGTGCTACGGCTTTCATGGATTGGTTCTGTGGCTCGTCGGTTTACGGTCAAGGGTAGACCACTGACTGCCTCAGCTTCCGTGTTGCCGGTGTTGACCCCAGATGTGTTTCAGCCGGCTCCAACCGATTCTGGATAGTCCCCTTCTGTTCTGAGTCCCCTCTTAAAGACAGGTGTCCTCCTGGCAGCAGCCCTATCAGGCACGTCCTCCTGGCTGCCTTCCCAGTGCTGACTGAACTCAAAACTTTCTCACTGTCACTTAAGTCTCCTGCTCTAGCCTAGGCTCCACCAGCGGCCAATCAGAGAGGTAGCGGGGCTTGGCAGGGGATTTGAATTCCGGCCGCCATATAGGAATACCCATAATGTGGGTGTTCCAATATGGCGGTCGGGGTACTATCGCTGCAAGCTGCCGCCGGTCATCTCCCGGCTGGCTCGCCGCGGACCTCTGTGTGGCAGTAGATGAGTCCCAGCTACCGTCGGATCTCCCGACGATAGCCACGGCCGGACGCATGGATCCTGGTGATAGCAACGCCGATGCGTCGCCATCGCCAGGTTTCACCTTGGTGCGAGTTTTCAATGTGCGTGGCTGTTTTGCATAAGCTTCGCTCATTGGTTGTCGCAGCTGGTGGTTGACCAATGAGCGCCGCCGCGCGATTTTCTGGACAGACAGACATGATTAGGCAATTATATAGTAGATACCTACAGCAGTGTCAGTGTACAGCGGTGTCTGTATGCAGCAGTGTCTGTATGTAGCAGTGTCGGTGTGCAGCAGTGTCGGTATGCAGCAGTGTTGGTGTGCAGCAGTGTCGGTGTGCAGCAGTGTCGGTGTGCAGCAGTATCAGTGTTGTGCGACAGTGTCGGTGTGCGGCGTTATCAGTGTTGTGCGGCGGTGTCGGTGTGCGGTGGTGTCGGTGTGTGGCAGTGTCGGTGTACAGCAGCGTTAGTGTACAGCAGTGTCGGTGTACAGAAGTATCAGTGTTGTGCGGCGGTGTCGGTGTGCGGCGGTGTTGGTTTGCGGCGGTGTCGGTGTGCAGTGGAGTCGGTGTACAGCACTATCAGTGTTGTGTGGCGGTGTCGGTGTGCGGCGGTGTTGGTGTGTGGCGGTGTCAGTGTGCGGCGGTGTTGGTGTTCGGCAGTGTCGGTGTACAGCAGTGTGAGTGTACAGCAGTATCAGTGTTGTGCAGTGGTGTCGGTGTACGGTGGTGTCGGTGTGTGTTGGTGTCGGTGTTCAGTCGCTGGGCGAGACTAATCAGCGGGGAGAATGGAGCGGGACAGGATGTAGTGAGCGAGGCAGGATGGAGCCAGCGGGGTAGGATGTGCTTTGGTGTCGTTGTGAAGCGGTGTCTGCAGTTTGTGGCGGTGTCAGTGTTGTGCGGAGGTGTTGGTGTGTGGTGGTGTAGGTGTGCGGCGGTGTCAGTGTGCGGCAGTGGCTGTGTGCAGCGGTATCATTGTTGTGCACGCGGTATCAGTGTTGTGCGGCGGTGTCGGTGTTCAGTTGCTGGGCGAGACTAATCAGCAGGGGCAGAGAGGAGCAGGGCAGGATGGAGCAAGCGGGGCAGGATGGAGCAAGTGGGGCAGGATGGAGCCAGCGGGGCAGGATGGAGCTAGCAGTGACGGTGTGCAGCGGTGTCTGCGGTGTGAAGCGGTGTCTGCGGTGTGAAGCGGTGTCTGCGGTGTGCAGCGGTGTCTGCGGTGTCTGTATTGTGCGACGGTGTCTGTGTACAGCGGTGTTGGTGTTCAGTGGCCGGGCTCAACTAATCAGTGGGGGCAGAATGGAGCTGGGCAGGATGGAGCGAGCGGGGCAGGATGGAGCGAGTGGGGCAGGATGGAGCCAGCTGGGCAGAATGGAGCCGGCGGGGTAGGATGGAGCCAGCGGGGCAGGATGGTGGTGACAGGGGCAGGATGGTGGCGGGTGGGCATGATGGAGGTGGGGATGCAGGATGGAGGCAGGGGAGCAGGATGGAGGTGGGGGAGCAGGATGGGGGCGGGGAGCAGGATGGAGGCGGGGGCAGGATGGAGGCGGGGGGGCAGGATGGAGTGAGTGGGGCTGGAAGGATTGAGGAGAGCAGGATGGAGCCAGCAGGGCAGGATGGTGGCGGGGGGGCAGGATGGAAGTAGGGGCAGGACGGAATGTGCGGGGCAGGATGGAGCGAGCGGGGCAGGATGGAGCGAGCTGGGCTGGATGGAGCTGGGGGGGGTAGGATGGAGCAGGGGGGCTGGATGGAGCAGGGGGGCAGGATGGAGCTGGGGGGGCAGGATGGAGCCAGGGGGGCAGGATGGTGGTGGGAGGGTAAGATGGAGCGGGGGTCAGGATGGAGCCAGGGGGTCAAGATGGAGCCAGGGGGAACAGGGTGTAGCAAGCAAGGCAGGATGGAGCGAGCGGGGCAGGATGAAGCCGGGGGGGGGGGCAGGATGGAGCGAGCGGGGCAGAATGGAGCCAGGGGGAGGCAGGTTGGAGCTGGGGGAACAGGATGGAGGGGGGGGGGGGGGCAGAATGGAGCGAGCGATGCAGGATGGAGTCTGGGGGGCAGGATGGAGGCGGGGGCAGGATGGAGCGAGCGGAGCAAGATGGAGCCGGGTGGGCAGGATGGAGCCGGGGGGCAGAATGGAGTGAGCGGAGCAGGATGGAGCCGGGGGGCAGGTTGTCACATCAGCCCGCCCTGTCACATGACCGCTGTACAGAGTGCGACTCTGTGGCTGGAGGTTACAGTTGAGAACAGAGGGAGGCGAGGGGGGAGGCGGGCAGGTGTGAGCATGAGGGGGGTGAGGATGGAGCGGCGGGTTCTGGTGTGGGGGGTTGTCGCGGACCTCTGTGATAGCCGCGGCCGGACGCGTGTATCCTGGCGATAGCGACACCTATGCGTCGCTGTCGCCAGGATTCAGCTTGGCGCGAGATTTGAATGCGTGCAGCTGTTTTGCATATGCTGTGCTCATTGATTGGCGCGGCTGCCGGCGACCAATGAGCGCTGGCGCGCGATTTCGGCGACAGACAGATTAGGCAATTATATATTAGATACTCCTCAGCTTTGAAATTTTAATACCAAGAAGGAAAATTATGCATGTATATACACTATAATGATATACAAATAATGACAAAATGTAAACAACATTTTATAACAACAAAGATTTATTCATTACCAAGTATCAGCTCCACATGCAGAACTCCCTGCTCTTATGGCCACTTTACGCACACCAACTTATCTGTCCAACTTCTGAACAACTTACTGGTTGCAGTGAAATCATGGACACATTGTTCCATTTGTACACAGCCACAAAATGGAACAATGTGTCCATGATTTCACTGCAACCAGTAAGTTGTTCAGAAGTTGGACAGACAAGTTGGTGTGTGTAAAGTGGCCCTTACTCACTTTGGCTGCAATCAGTGAGGTTATTACTATTCATCTGAGTAATGTTCTGCCTCATTGAATGCACTTGACCAATTCATCAAGATCTGATGCTGGCAGCTCTCTTTGCAATTAATGAGCAGTGACATCCCATAAAGGTACCGTTACACAGTACAACATTGCTTGCAACTTCACTGGCGATTGTCTGAGTCAGTGAAGTTGCAAGCAACACAGCAGTGCATCGTGCTATGTAACAGCACGATGCAACTGCAATAAGTTGCTGGTGCAACATCACCAGCTTGGAGTGTACGCACTTAAACCTGGTGATGTTGCTAAGGCTGGATAGTGTCGTGTAACAACACAATAGCGATGTTACCGGTGATCCAGCCTATACCGCAGCATTGGTGTGGATCTCTCGCTGGGTTGTTCCCAGCCCAGCGAGTGATGGCTCTGCCTGCATCGCCGTGGCGTCACTGGCAACATCTTGCCGTGTGACAGCCAGCCTGCGATGTTGGAAGCAACCGCGCTCCTGCGGAATTGCATCCGACATCGCAGGCAATGTTGTACCGTGTAACTGTACCTTTAATGTTTAATGGGAGACAATTCCCGAGAGACGACAGGCCATGATGGCTGCTTAGGGAGGCTTCACAATGCGGTGTGATCCGGTCCGGGGCTGTCAGGGATGAACCTAACAGCCCCGGACTGGATCAGCACACAGAACTGGAGGGCTAATTTGCCCTCCAGTCCGGAGTGCAGCCGCACGCAGCTGCCGCTGCTGATAGGTCGGGACCATGGCGCTGCTGTCCTGACTGACCTATCAGCAGTGGGAGCTGCGTGCGGCTGCACACCGGACCGGAGGGCAAATTAGCCCTCCAGTTCTGTGTGCTGATCTGGTCCAGGGCTGTCAGGTTCATCCCTGACAGCCTCGGACCGGATCACACCGCAGTGTGAAGCTGCCCTTAAATTAGTATGAGCAATATTAGACATGGTGTGTTGGTGTAAAATCACCTCTTTTGAAACATTGAAGATATGGCCATACTACTGGTTTTATGACCAAATAAATTGAATGGCCACCTGTTAGTGCACCTGGAAAGAAGACTAGAAGGGCCCAGCTACCAAACATTACACTAATGGCACATTTACACTCGGCCACATGAAGGTAGGAACAGGCAGGCATCGGACACAAATTGCGCCTGTTCCCTTGAAAAGACCTCGATGTGGCTGCGTGTAATTCAGGACTTTTCTTCCTGTGTCTTCCCTGAAGGAAGGAAAGTGCTGAATTACACGCAGCCACATCGAGGTCTTTTCAAGGCAACAGGCACAATTTGTGTCCGATGCCTGCCTGTTCCTACCTTCCTGTGGCCGCGTGTAAATGTACCATAAGAGATTTGTAAAAAAAAAATTAATTTGTCAGGTATGAAACAGTGCCAGGTCCTAAGCTGGTGTCATACCATAGATATCTTAGCAACATATGATAAGACTGTATATCATAAGTTGTTAAAAAGATCGTCACATCGATTTTGTAATGTAAAGTAAAAACATGGCTCTAATGGTGCTGATTAAATTTATACCTTTGGTGAGTGCATCTGCTTTGTGGTTCTTCTGTAATAGGCTTTTGACAATTTCTGCTAATTAGATTTCAGTGTGCAGGGTCTGGCCTGTACACTATGTCTTCTCCTCCCTGTCTGTGATTCCCTGGCCTCTCTCCATTCCTCTGGTCTGTAGTTGAACAGCCTCCTCTTTTTGAAATCTTAGCAGACTGAAGGAAGGCAAAGAGGCCGGGGAATCACAGACAGGGAGAAGAAAACCCAGTATACAGTCCGGCTCCTGCTCACCGAAATCTAATTAGCAGAAAACTTCAAATGCCAATTAAAGAGGACCTGTCACCTCCCTGCTGCATGGCAAAGTAAATGCAGCACTGAATGCAGCATGTCTGCTGCGTTCAGGGAAAGGGGTACCCCATGTTTCTAGCCCCCATGTACCCCAAGAAATACACTTTATAAAGTTTACAGATAAGAGGTCTAATGGGTGGGATCTTATTAACAGGTCGATGCCGCTGCACAGTCCTCCCACCTCCTCCTGTTCAGCCCTCCTCTTTTCCTGCTTTGTGCGGCAGTGTGACTGACAGAGCAGGAGAAGAGGAGGGCAGAACAGGAGGCGGCAGAATTCACATATAAGGGGCTGAATACATAAGGAGGAGGCAGGAGGACTGTGCCAGTGGCGACGACCTGTTAATAAGATCCCACCCATTAGACCTCTGTAAGCTTTATAAAGTGTATTTCTCAAGGTGCAGGGGGGCTAGAGACATACGGGACCCCTTCCCTGAATACAGCAGACATGCTGCATTTAGTGCTGCATTTACTTTGCCATGCAGCAGGGGGGTGACAGGTCCTCTTTAAAAAGAACAACAAAGTGGATTTTTTAACCAAAAATTTCAATTTATTCAGTATTAAAGCCTTATTATAGACATGTCTTTACTTTACAGTACAAAAATATGCTGACAGGTTTCATTAAGGAGTTAAAGCGTATCTGTTTTACTTCAGTTTGTAGCAAATCCAGTTTTTTTGTTTACTGGGTTCTATTTCATCTGGATGATTACTGGACTCAGCCTGTGATCATTATATGATTGGGATTAGTGATGAGCGAGTATCGAAATATTCGTAATCACTACACTTATACCGAGTAGTTTGCAATACTCACGTACTCATCTGATTAGCGAGACCAGCGTTAGGGGATAGTGATAGGCTCTGCCCACACATCCCACTACAAACAAGTATTTCCAGGACAGGGCGGGAGGGTGGGCTTTTTTCCATTTTCACTGCATAAAACACTTTGCTGTCCCCCCCTGAGAGACCCTAACATTCAATCTGCTCTTACTGGGGTGCCGACTCCCTTTGTGTACTGAATTTGTACATATCATTCACGATCGGCACATCACTCACAAGCACCAGTGATAGTCGTCGAGTAGCGAGCATCGCGAATACCGTACTATCCGTGTGAGTAGCGAATAGTAACGATTACACTCATCACTAATTAGAACAATTGTAAAATTTATGTTTTTGAAATAAAAAGTTCAACCCCCATTTTATACATATAAATTAATCATAACAAGAAATTATCTGTACAAGAAAATATTTATTCCCATCTTCAGTTTTACCTGCCCGGTCACCATACATAGATATTGATTTGACCCACTTTCACTGCGATGATTCATTTTTCTAAAGCCTTTGTCTGCTGTGATATTAAACGCTCATTGCGTGCGATATCTGCCGGATATACATCTAATGTAGAATATAAATATTGTATAACTGCAATTGTTAATTTTCACATTAAGTTCCATGTTCGCGTCCTGCTTAGTGTACTGTGCATTATCCGTTCTCTCTTTAACTTAAAAGTCATCACATCTGTCATGTTGGCAATCCTCCTCCCCCTCCCTCCATCTGCTCCTCCAGTCCCTGCCTCCCCTGAGCCTCAGTGCTTGTTTTATGTGTGTGTGCCATACAGGCTGATGGACTCTCCCATTCCTCATATCCCAGTGATGCCTGGATATGCTATTATACTGGGATGATCGGCTTGGTTCTCAAGAGCTGCAGACTTAATCTCAGGCTTGTGATTTGCTCGGGGCACGGCACCCTCTGAAGGACCTCTCTCAATGGCACCTCAACAATAAAAAGGTGGATTTCCCAGAACTGTGGAATTCACTACGCCTTACATCCGGTAGGAATCGCATCTACTCTGTATCTGATTTATTGTATAATCAGGTAATTCCAATAAATATGCTTGGCCTGGTTCATTAAGCTTCCTGGGTAGTGGCAGGTAGTTTACAGATTTTTTCTCAGTTTCTATAATACACTTATTACAGGAAGGTTAATAAGAAAGGTGTTTTATTTGATGTGTTATATTTTTCTTTTTAACGTTTATGCATTACTGCGCCTTAGCATTGGCAGAAATCATCATGCCATGTGCACAGTATTACTACATGGGCAAAGGAATTTCATAAGTTGGTGCATTATGGGCATCAGATTTAAGTATATTATATTGAAAATGTGGAAGTTGTATAATTAGGTCAGTAGTATAAAGTATTGATCACAGGTCTGGTACATTGTGTGGGGTGCTGGAAGTGTGTTAGAGAAAGACATATTGGATTCACTTCTTAGATCCTGGACGTAGTGGGGAAATGATTCTATACATTGTATTCTCCAACACAAAAAAGAAGAGTGTCACCTTATCTAGACCCCAACACAAAAGGAAGAGTGTCCCCTTTTCCAGACCCCCCACACAAAAGGAAGAGTGTCCCCTTTTCCAGACCCCAACACTAAAAGAAGAGCATCCCCTTATCCAGACTTCCAACACAAAAAAGCACAGTCCATTATCCAGACCTCCAATACAACAAGAAGAGTGTCCCTTTTCAGACCTACAACACAGAAGAGTGTCCCTTATCCAGACTCCAATACAACACAGAAGAGTGTCCCCTTATCCAGACCTCCAATACAACACAGAAGAGTGTCCCCTTATCCAGACCTCCAATACAACACAGAAGAGTGTCCCTTTTCCAGACCTCCAACACAACACAGAAGAGCATCCCATTATCCAGACCTCCAACACAACACAGAAGCATCCATTATCCAGACTCCAACACAACACAGAAGAGCATCCCATTATCCAGACCTCTAACACAACACAGAAGAGCATCCCATTATCCAGACCTCTAACACAACACAGAAGAGCATCCATTATCCAGACCTCCAACACAACACAGAAGAGCATCCCATTATCCAGACCTCCAACACAACACAGAAGAGCATCCCATTATCCAGACCTCCAACACAACACAGAAGAGCATCCCATTATCCAGACCTCCAACACAACACAGAAGAGCATCCCATTATCCAGACCTCCAACACAACACAGAAGAGCATCCCATTATCCAGACCTCCAACACAACACAGAAGAGCATCCCATTATCCAGACCTCCAACACAACACAGAAGAGCATCCCATTATCCAGACCTCCAACACAACACAGAAGAGCATCCCATTATCCAGACCTCCAACACAACACAGAAGAGCATCCCATTATCCAGACCTCCAACACAACACAGAAGAGCATCCCATTATCCAGACCTCCAGCACAAAAAAGGAGAGCGTCCCATTATCCAGACCTCCCATACAACACAGAAGAGCGTCCCCGTATCTAGACCTGATTCTATATAGGCTATTTTGAGGACTACCATATATTATGTCTATACATCATCTTCAAGCCACTCGTCCTAACGCAAGTTTTGGTAGTTTTCTCCAAAGATATTAGCATAATTACATTTACTCCAACTTCTTTATTAAATGACTCATCCTTCTCCGGACCCCATAACAACAATGCCCAAGACACACAATATCCTGTAGATTGTATCTTGCTGTAACCTTGGTATATTAATATTACCTAGCTTCCACTTATCTGGGAGATGCTGCCTGTACGTAATCTGAAATTGAAATGCTGTCTGGCTGTGTATGCTGATCAGATTTATGAGAATTGCTTCTATTTTTTGTGGATTAAATTTTAACCCCTTTTATAACAGGTTGGACTGAAATCCTGTATTAATCAGTCATTAGTACCATTCATTTTATTATGTAAAACAAATTGCAGGATAATTCACAGTTATAAAGGAAGGCAATATGTCCACTCTAGTACTATTATTGCCATTTTTGGGATTATTTGTCCATTTTGATCTTTATGTGACTTGATACAGGCATCACAACCCTGAACCAGACCTCAATCATAGGACAATAAAACATTCACACTCCCAATCTATGAATTGCTCCAATATTTAAATGAAGCAGAAGTCCAGTGTGAGTCATATCCACAAAAAATAACTTTTATTTCATTTTCAATAAAAACACTTAAATTCAGAGTCCATCCTTCCTTCCAGGGAAACAAAATCAGGTAGATCCTACAGTGACAGTCACAGGCTTGTAGCACATTTAAAATGGTCGTACCATCTTAGTCATTGCGATAAAAATGAAGCGAAAGAGGGCTAGTAATAAGGACTAAGCCCATTATGTTACACCCTCTATTTCTGCAGGAATATCGGATATCAGTCTTAGGTCATTTGCAGAACAGAGGGCACGTGTAAGGCGATAGACAGAGATAAGGGAGGAGATATAGGGTGGTGCAGAACTTTGCAAGGCTTTGTGGGTGACAGTGATAATTTTATATTTACTCTATAGTGGATGGGTAACCAATGCAATGACTGGCACAGGATAGAGGCATCGGTGACACGGTTGGACACGAATATGATCCTGGCTGCTTCACTCAGGGTGAATTGGAGAGGGGAGAGTTTAGTAATCAGAATATTGATTAGAAGAGAATTGGAATAATCCAGATGAGAATAAATAAGAGCGACAATTTTACAGTTTTTAAAGGCCAACACTGCTTATTTGCAGCTGAAAAATCTGCTGCAAATATGAAATGGGTTCACATAGCCTTACTGTAGTTCTTTCATGTAATACTATCGCAATGGATCGTTAATATAGTAGAATAAAATCTTGACCATTATTAGATCAATGTAACATGGCCAGGGGTGGTAGTTGTGGGTGTGAGGGGGTGTGCCCTCACCCTAGAACATTAAACACACAGGTTGCATTGGGAAGCTTACTATGTCTGGCTACACTTCTTGGCCATAGGCCCTTTCCCACTGGGCGGTTCCCAGTTTTAGGTCACGAAGGAGTCGACTACAGATGAAAACGTCTTGTACTTTACTTGCAACATAGACCAAACACAGTTTCACCGCAGGCGAAGCAGAGTACAGACTTGTTAATTCCTTTAACTTTAACATCTTCACACAGACTGGCTCTACAGTTCAGGTGCAGACTATGTCTCGCCAGCAATCAGGGTAACTAGGGGGTTCTGTGCTGTATCTTCACAGGAATCCAACAGCACGGGTCAATGTGTATCACTAAGATTAGGATCGTCTGTACGGCTTCTGCTTTCCAGGGCAATGGCCTGAAGCCTGGAGAACTCTAAGGGTATGTGCACACTGGGCGGGTTTTCGGCGGTTTACCTGTGTAAACCGCCGTTTTGCATACATTAGTTTTATGTTAATTTATGTTAATCCAAACCGGCGTTTGGATTAACATTAAAACTAATGTAGCCCGCCCAAGGCTGTGCACATACCGGCGGTTCCCCAGCGTCATCCGTTGCTAACCCGCAGGTTTCCCAGCTGGTTAGCAAAGAATGAACATGTTGGAAAAACCGGCGGTTCTGCAGCGGCTGCAAGCAGAAACATGTGCTGCTTCCAGCCGCTGCAGAATCGCCGCCGAGAACCCGCTGGGCAGCCGCCGGATACCGCCCGGATCCCGCTGCACATACCCGCCAGGAAGCCGGAGGACGGCGCCGGAGCTTCCTGGCGGGTCCCGCCCAGCCGCCGACGACCAACCCGCCGGTAAGTGTGAACTTACCCTAATCCTTTTTTGGGCAGTCCTGTGACAAAACTAGTTTACCACTGTCCTTGCAGTACGCTTTCTACTGGCTGGGTTAGGGGTGCCCACTTGTCCATTGCTTCTTCTCCAAAAGGAAGTTACTGTAATCTGAACCTGGACTTCTCTTCCTCCTGTAAAGTGCTTATGTCTGTTCTTACTCTGCATGCTCTCCCCAAAACTACACCAGGAAATACCAGACACTATATATACACTTCACTGAGGGCCGGCTTCCTACTTAAGCACCTAATCCTTGTTCCTGAGCCTAGATTCCCATCCACCTAGGAATCCTGGCACTGGCAACATTTCATGGTGGCTTGGGAGCATTACACCCTCTCCCAGGAACTTACACATCTTTCCATAACTATAAATGTAATTATACATTAAATATATGTCATACAAAGGGTATAAAAAACAGTCAATCTCTCTGGTGTCTGTGATCACAGGTGAGCTGACGTAATGTGCCCCAGAGCATGCGCAATATGCAGCTTGATGTCGAGCGATATACCTAAAAGGTGTATCGACCCCGCAGTTCCGGAAATGACGCGTTTGGCGTAATACACGGAACGCTACAGAGTGCTCCGAGGCAGGCTTGGGTCACGCATTGGAATTTCAATATGATGCCCATCGGAATGTGATAAAGACTGCAGGAGGCGGCGAGAGGGAGAGAAAGAGGGTGCCCAGGGGACTAGCTACGGTAGCCCTGCTTCATTAAGGGTGCTTTTACATTAGCGTTCCCCTCCGCAGCGTTCTGCAGAGGGGAGCCGCAATGTAAGCGCAGCACCACAGGTCCCTATCTTTAGAATGGGAGCGCACGGTGCTGCACTTGACTGCGCATGATCGTGCGCACCCATTCACTCCAATATGTGATCTGTGCGCAGGCGGATGCCCGCGCACAAATCACCCGGTCTCATCCGCACAAGAAATGCACCTGTGATGTCCCCGCCCACCGCAACCCTCACCTCCTGAACTATGCCGCTCTGAGCTGAGGCCAGGGGTTGGGGACCCCTGCCCTAAGTGACTGCAGACTTATCAATCCTGTCAGCACCCGCACTGAGTGCTGCGAGGATTGTCTAGTTTCTAAGCCAGGAACGGACCGCAAATTATGCGGTATACATGTTCCTGGCAAAAGCACAACCAGTGGGTGCGGTCTCGCTATATACATGTGCATGTGTCCAACTAATGGGAGGGCTGTCTAGTGGGTGCAGCCTTGCTTCATACCCTTGTATTGAGCGAGGCCATGCCAACTAGTCTAGAACTTTGACTGGGATTGCATATGTGGCACCCCGCATGTGCAGGCGTCACAGAGGGGTACTACACCCGTAAAAGAGGTGTAATTGCCCCGTGGCAGGTGAATGGAAAGGTCAATATGTGGCTTAAACACTCACATCCACACACACCCTTAGCTAAGGGGACTAAAGGGTTAATTCCTTCACTAGGAGACCCAGTCCTGGTGGGAGGAGTTGAGGGCAAGCATGTGGTGGTGGGAAGAAGTAAGAAGAGAGTCTCAAGCAGCAGGAGGAGGAGGAAGCTGCTGGGGATAGCAGCAGCTGCAGAGAACGTGGGAAGATAGCAGAAAGGTGCCTTCCAGGTAAAGAGCCGTTCTGGGAGCCGAGAAGCCGGCGGAGGCTTATCCCAGAGCAGCTATCCGGGTTCCGGAGCCCAAAGTCTGCTGGAAGCTTCAAGCCCAGTAAGAGAATCCGATGAACCTGGAAGACTTCAAGTTTTCCTGGACACCCGCAAAGTCAATCCATAGGCCAGGCACCATGCGCAGAGAGTCAGCGGCGGGCCATTAGAGGGCTACTTGACGACAAAGCAAAGGGTGAGCGAGAGTACAGGAGGCCAGACTGGATTTCAGATCAGCCAGGCTTCACACCAACGTGGAAGAGCGACAGAAAGGACACCTACCTAAGCCACACAGAGACTTTCTGTGTGCCTGCCACTATCTCGTACCGAGCTACTTGTTATTACAACATCTTGCTGAACTGTGAACTTTGTTTGATGCTGCTACGAGATGACAGTAAAGTACCCGGGAGAAAGTGACTTTGCTTCTGCGTGTATTTGTCTCCTGCAACCTGTTCCCTTGCAAGAACGCTGCCTCGGAGGTCCAGCCCTGCCTGTAGGGGGCTTTGCCAACTCAGCCACGATACCATCCACCTCCGGCGGACTGTGGCAGCGCTGGTGACCCATCACCAGAAACTACAGGTGGTGTCACGTGAACTATATAAAAACTCTAATCCCATGTAAATAAATCCCTTTTTGAAGTGTCACCCAGGACACAGGATCAGGCGCGGCCACCACTCCCCGTGACACAGCAACGTTAAACCCTTGGAGCCTGATACCCGAGTATCCCAAAGCCTGGGGCTCGAAACATACCGCATAACTGGGGTTTTAGAAACAGTGAATCCTCATAGTGCACAACGGGGGCGCTGGGAGGAATGATAAGTCTGCAGTCACCAAGAGTGACACATAGAGTGACTGCAGAATTATAAATTTAGACAGGACAACCCCTTTAATAAGAAAACACAAATGAACAGTATTGCCTCTGCCGTGAGAAATATTATGCTACGCCTACTCAGATACTGTATGTGATACTTTATCAGGGAAAATGATGATCTGCTTTTGAGAAATCATTTAATCTTACATCTTTTTCTAAAGATGTGAATTAAAGATTTGATTCTTCATTTCTGTGCGTCTCATTGTGAAGTCAACTCTCACTGATAGATGATTCAAATTATATCACATTATGCAACAACTGTGAAAAATTCAGGGTCAGAATACAGATGAGGATGCTAATTAAAACTATAAAATATCCCAGAATAGATCATACTGTATAATCTGTATTTATTTCTGCAGCATTTTGGCACAATGTTTTGCAGCTGGTGTACACGATTACGTTCTGTATTTCTGTGTACATCACTAGGCCATTCATTATAACATCCCATGGCGGGACATGAAGAGTAATTTAGCATTATTGGCATATTCTAGGACTACTGCTACTTCAAGAGTCTTAAGGGCCTGTTTCACGCTTCAATGTCCCAGTGATCCGGGCCTGTTCCATGCTACGATATCGTTAACGATATCGTTGATACGTCACTCCTTTTGGGGCGGTGCAGCGACGTCGTTATGACGTCGTTGTGTGTGACACGTACATACGATCAACGATAAGTCAGCTGATCTTTGATTGGATGTTAATGATCACGACCTTAAATCAGTCGTTGATCGTCCGTCCAACCTGCAGCATCGATGTGTGTGACACTTTGATAACGATGTCATTTACGACCTCATCTTTTCAGAACTGAAGGACGTTGGCGACCAAACTACCGCAAGTGTCATTCGCTTGTTGCGGAATCGTTCCTGCGTCGTTCGCGATATCTGTATGAGTGACACTTCACTAGTGATCATTGAACAACGTTCAAGCAATCTAGGTCAAGTCGGATTGTTGGTCGGATTGCTGGGACATTGAAGCGTGAAACGGGCCCTTTAGAGTAATAAGCTGGAAAGAGAAATACGACCTTAACCGGGGTAAAGTAGAGAAAGAAACAGGCAGTGGCGTTCACCTGAGTCAGTTGTGTGAGACATGGCTACTAATTCACATTAAAACGTCTGCTACAGACCCATATGGGAGATAACATAAGAAGTTTATAAAGAATGGGTAATCTACGCTGAAAGGTATTGAAGATGCCAGATGTAAGACATATTCCCTCAAGTACTTGTTAACAAGTTTGACTTCGATTGTCAATGAGTTACCAACTCCTTCTTTAGGAGAAATCACATAAGAGATACAGTTCTACAATATGGGTATATATGGAGTTCCCTTTTGAAAAAGGATACGGGAGAGATATGGTCATCCTCTGACTTGGCAGAAGCATTGACAAATAAATCACTGAAGGAATTTGTCTTGCATGTTTCATCTTCATTACCGGCAGCATATATTAAAGGTTCACATGTCCACATGTCCTATAATCATCCATTAGAATGGATCCTGCAGAGATCCATTGGAGAAAAGCGATGTAGGATTCTTTTTTGTAATATTGGAGTCTATGGAGAATGGATCCATTAACGGATTGCTTTTTATGTTCCATTTGTAACAGTTTCTCTAAGGAGCAAACGGATCCCTTATAAATGCAGGGAACAACAGATGGCTAAATAGCAATCTGTTAATGGATCCGTTCTCCGTAGATGCCATTGTTAAAAAAATATATTTTTCAGAAATGTTATTTACCAACAGACAAAAAAGTTGTGTGCTCAACTTTTTTTCCAATGGATTTCTGCAGGATCCGTAATAACGTATGTTTACTGGACATGTGAACTGAGCCTAACACATTGTATGATGTTATCATCGAATAATCTTAGTTTTGGTTTTGTTTTCCCTTACTGTTTTGTTTTCACTGTTATAGTGCTACAGTCATTGCAATTATTAATAGGATTGTCTAATTACAACCTCTTTTTAGACTGATGTTGATAACTGAATGGTTGTTATCACAGATGGAAGTTGCAAAGGACCAAGAAACAGTATAATAAAATACAAGTATATGACTGGACACTATTATTGTAATCGACTCTTCTCCAGGGCCATGGGGTACTCGGAACTGGGCTGGTTTGCTCTCTCGGGGGATGCACGGGGCTGAGACCTGTTTTCCGTGGGTCTCGGAGTCACTAAAAGTGTTAGGAATTTGTCTCAGGGTACCTTTACACGCGGCTACATTTTTAGGGTGGCTACAGGTAACTTACTGGTTGCAGTGAAATCATGGAGAGATTATTCCATTTGTACACAGCAACAAGGTAGAACCTTGTCTCCATGATTTCACTGCAACCAGTAAGTTACCTGTAACCACCCTAGAAATGTAGCCGCGTGTAAAGGTACCCTTAGGGATAAAGATCGTGACGCAACCCGTGGTTTGCGGCTATGGATAGCCCCCACTGCTGCAGAACCTCTGGGGACAATGGACAGGCAGCTAGGATGTAGTGGCGCCCCACAGGTGGAGCGGGTCCCCAGGGCAGTGGATGTGGAAGGTTGTAGGGTGCAGCATGGAGGACGCAAAGTAACACAGACTCACAGTTTGTTGGTTCCTCAGGTCCTTTACTGGTGGTACTGATGTAAGGACAGGTGATGTTACTGGGAGTCCGTGCAACCTGGGAGCAACTCTGGGTTCTCCTCACCCGGCCTCTGAGGCCTCTCTGCTGTGCTTTCTCTATGGGTCCCTGCTGCTGCTTTAAGCTGTGCTGCGGACCTCTCTCTTTATCTCCTGCTTGGTGCCGTTATGACAGGTAGCTCTTCTCCAGCCCCACTTCTCTGGCGGATGCTCCTGGGCTCTTCACGCTGCTTTGCCTGCGGGCACTGTGGTGTGGCTAGGGGACTTAGAATCCCCCACCCTCCGGTGTTGGTGGCCGGGACGTTAGGCCCTGCACAGCCTTGGACTCCAGTGTCCGGTTCTTGGCGATCTCTACACTGGAGTGAGCTCGACACAACTTCCTCAGACCCTTGACTATGGGCCCCTCAAGCTTGGCTTTATCTTTCCTGGGTCAAGCTTAGCACTGCTCCAGTCTAAAGGATGTCTTCCTCAGTTCTCCTAGGAACTGAACTGACTAACCCTGCCCCAAACGACAATTAATAGGGAAGCTACCCTGAACCCGGGCTTAAGAGCTCCTCCTTCAGGCCTGGAGGCAGAAAGGTGTCGTGTGCTTTGGTTTTGCCTGGTGTGGATACCCTCTGTTGCTCACAGGTATGACACTACCCCCCGAGGGCAATGACATTGTGGCATCCGGACTCTGGAGTGCCACATAATTAAATTTTACTATACATTTATGGCTAGCTAATCTTTATCATATATCGTTTAAGCTAATAATGAATGGGGGCCACATCAAAGTCTTCCCTGTGATGTCTATATACAAATTATTATGATAAGGCAATTACAAAAGGACTGTTATATGAGAAACCTCTTTGTATACTATTCCCCTTTTATTACTATCAAACATGACTAATTCAGCAATAGAAAGGTATTTTATTAAATCCCACAATTAGTCAAATTAATAAAATCTAGGTGCAGTCAAGACATATCAAATAGTTGAAGTAAAATGTAACTGAATTTACAAGTTCCAATTACTGATGACTGAATATTCTGATGCAGGGGTCACGACGATGACTGGGCCTGAATGTTCAGAGGCCCGCTGCCTGCCGACCCCGAGGGCGCACATCCATGTCACTGCACAGCAGACCACGTGGCTGCTATGGGGCCCGTGTGTCAAGTATACCCAATGTCAGCTCCGGCACCAACCCCATCCTGTCCATGACTCACCGCACAGGGCAATAGGGAGAACTCCCTCCCTCTTCATTCTCCTGCTGTATTATGCTATATAGAGGGGTATGAGGCTGCATTATACTGCAATAGAGGACCATATATACCAGGATGGGGGACATATATACCAGAAAAAGGGTCATATTCCAGGAGAAGAACCATATATAGCAGGATGAGTGACATTAAAGGGAACCTGTCAGGTGGTTTATGTCCCTCCAGCTATCACTATCTGTACCTGTAGCATCATAATACTATTTTAATCATCCTTGTCTGAGCTCATAGTATAAGGTTAATTGTGAAAAAAAGCATTTATACCCTTACATTTTCTTATGTAAATGAGGCAGTCAGTCTACATCTTGGAGGACGTAGATTGTTTGGCAGGATAATAGTTAACATTTCAGCCGAATGTTAGAACACGCTGTGAGACCTGATGTGATGTCAAATCCATGTGACTACAATAGGCGGAGCTAAGTTCCCATAATGAGTTTGCTCGCTTAGCTCTGCCCACTATGGTCCCATGATCGGAACATCACACAGGTCCTTTAGACAGACAAGTTAATAGTGAGTTAACAATTATCCTGCCAGACAGTCTACATTATGCAAGGTGGGTGTACCCTGACTGCCTCAGAAACTGCAGGTGTATAAAAGCTTTTTTTCACCTTTCACATTATACTATGAGCTCAGACAGGGATGATTAGAATAGTATTATGAAGCTGCAGGTACAGACAGTGATAGCTGGGGGGGCATAAACTAGCTGACAGGTTCCCTTTAATACATAATGAAGAGGGAAGGGGTCAATTCGCTAGTTTTTAAAGGATTTAGAATGTTCCATCTTACCAATGTGTGCAGGAAGGAGGGGAGGCCAGGTCCAAATTTTGCACCGGAGCCCTTCAGACTCCAGTTACACCACTGGCTATACGGTAACATAATTGTTAATTATTCTTGTCTTATCCTAATCGTTCTTCAGACTGCCAGTCTAACATTGTTTATCATTCCTCTCAGTATAAACTTAGTGAGGGGTTTGGTTTTAGAAAGTCACTTTCTGTTGTAATTCCTCTTCATTTGGATCATAAAGGCTAGGGTCACACTACCATTATGAGCTTATTTTACCGGGCTGTGCTTAATACTTAGAACGCTGCCCCATAGCAACCCGCAGTGTACCTTTACAGCAGCCGCTTTTCAGGAGAGCACAGGAAACGCTTCGTGCAGCGTTTTCCTGTGCGCTCATGAAAAGCGGCTGTCATGCAGCTATGTGTGCGGCCGCTGTCAAGGTATACTGCGGGTTGCTATTGGGCAGCGTTCTCCAGTAAATTTCTAAGTATTAAGTGCAGTCAAGTAAGCTCATAATGGTACTGTGACCCTAAGGGAATGTTTATCATTACAAACTGTACTACCCATAGCATTCAGTTATACTTCATTCACACATGAGCCCAATCAGGGACTACTTTCAATTAGTCACACATACATAAGTAGGAATATGAGAGAGACCATCTACTTCAGTCAGGTAACAATACTAATGCACTACAGGATGCAGAAGTACTCTATCATAATGGCAGAGGCAACACTGGCGCAATACACTGATGAAGCAACCACTAGGCGATAGGTGTGTGAGTGCTTGTCTCATCAGTATTTTGCACCTTTGCTGCCTCAGCTTTTGTCATGGACCCTCCGGCATCCTGCAGTGCATTAGGGTATGTGCACGTGATCCAGAGGCAATGCATGTTGGATGCAGTGCCTCTGGACCTGATGACGCAGGTGAACAATGGGAGACTGCAGCCGCAATGTGCCCACATTCTGCATTGGTCGCAGGGCGGCATCTTCCTTGCATTCACCCGAAGATCTCTTCTGACTCCGCAGCAGTAAAATACCATGCTGCGGAGATGCGGATGTCTGGCAACAAGAACCGCAGGTGAAATAAAGCACAGTAGGCATCGGATTTCTAGAAATCCCATCCACTTAGCTGGTACTGTACAACGCAGCGTTTTGGATGCAGTGGTAAGAACGTCCAAATGCTGCTAAACCGGATCGTGTGCACACAGCCTTAATATTATGACATTGGGTTGGTAAATATGTCTGCTTTTATTCTGTGATTCTTTTTTGAATATTAAGTTCTCTTTGGTGAGTTACTTTTAATGCAAGTGTGGTTACTCACAAGACAATGAGGATGTGGCTGTATAAAACATCAGAACATCTTGTATGGAGAGTGGAAAGATCACAGATATTTCTAACCTGCATGTTGATCATTACATGGATCTACAATGGTGACTGCACCTTTTTTTTTTTCCCTTCCTGGATTATCCATCCACCGTTGGCACATCATATATATTTATCATCTCCTCTGTCTCTGAATGACTTCTCATGGATTCCCCTGGCTACATCTGACCCCCAGCTGCATCGGGTCCTGGCTGCACCTCAGCATCTCGCCCCCAGCAGCACCTGATCGCATCCATGGCTGCATCTCCTCCTGTGCCGCATCTCATCTCCCCGGCTGCCCCACCTGACCCGCGGCCGCCACAGCCAACCCCGACTGCCTCGACTGATACCCCAACCACCCCATCCGGCCCCCTCATCCGACCCCCTGTATTACATCTCATCCCCGGTCAACACCCCATCCCGAGACCGCTTCCCACTGACGACCATTCAGCCACCACCACAGCTTTCTCCCTCTGCTTCTGACCTCTGCCGCCACCCTCACTCCCTGCTCACCGTACACAATGTTCCCGCTACTCCTCACTCTCACTCCCATCCTTCTCCACTTCCTACTACCCCTACTTTTCCCCCCTCCCAGCAACGAAATACTGCTCTCATCCTCCATCCTGCCTAACCACCTCACCCACTTCTCCGACCTATTCATTCACTTTCAATCCTCAATCACCAAATAAGCACGCCCGCCACGTACGCTCTCCGGCTCCCACCTGCTAACCCTCTGCCTACTCCTCCTCCTTGCCGGTGACATCTCCCCCAATCCTGGCCCCCCCCACCACATCCCCACAACCACCTTCATCCCACATCCGCGACCCATCGCCAACCCTTGCAACCTCACCACCACTAACCCTCGCAACCCCAACAACCTTAGACCTATTCCCCCAATCCCTGCCCCCCCCCCACTGTTCTACCCGGCGCACTCTGGAATGCACGCTCAGTGTGCAATAAAATCCCAGACATCCACGAACTCTTTATCTCCAAGAAACTATCATCACCAGGGCATCACCGAGACCTGGCTCACCCCCTCCGACACGGCCTCCCCCGCTGCACTATCATACGGTGGCCTCAGCCTGTCCCACACCCCCCGTCCCTCTGGCAAACATGGAGGTAGTGTCGGCATACTCTTGTCCAACTCCTGCACCCTCAGCCCTATTCCCCCGCCCCCCTCCGTCGCTGCCCCCTCCTTCGAAGCCCACTCGGTCCGAATCTTTTCCCCCTGCAACCTCCAGCTAGCCATCATCTACCGCCCCCCTGGACCCATCGCCTCCTTCCTTGACCACTTCACCACCTGGCTACTTCACTTCCTCTCCGCTGACATCCCCACCATCATCATGGGCGACTTCAATATCCCCATTGACACTCCCCGTCCAGCCGTCTCCAACCTTCTTTCCCTGACCACTTCCCTAGGGCTCTCCCAATGGTCCTCCTCTCTCATCCATGAACAAGGCCACACGCTTGACCTCATTTTTACCCGCCTCTGCACCCTCTCCAACCTCACAACCTCGGAACTCCCCTATCTGACCACCATCTTTTGACCTTCTCCGCCCTTTCATCCCCTGCTATGCTACCCCATCCCCGCAAACTTGATCACCCTCGCCGAAACCTAAGAGATCTTGATCTTCCTTTATTCTCCAAATCCCTCCTCCCTCTCACCGACATACCCTCCGCCGGTGACATAGACACTGCCACCACCCTATACAACACCACAATAACGAACGCCCTCGACCTAGCCGCCCCCCTCACATTCCACGCTCCACGCACTAACAGGCAACCCTGGCATATGACCCTCACTAAAAACCTTAGACGGGCGTCCAGGGTCGCTGAGAGGAGATGGAAAAAGTCCCGCACCTCCGAGCACTTTGCTCTGTTCAAACAATTCCTCACTGACTTCAAGATGGCACTTGCTACTGCCAAGCAAGCCTTATTCTCATCCCTAGTAACCTCTCCTTCCCACAACCCCAAACAGCTCTTCAAAACTTTCAACTCCTTACTCCGCCCGTCCGCTCCTCCCCCTCTCCCCTCATCTCTGCTGAAGACTTTGCGACCTTCTTCAAGGAGAAGATCGACAAGATCAGAAACAGCTTTGGCCCACTTTCCCCACAACTCCCCCTCTCACCTACACTGCCCTCCTCCTCCATTAGCCACTTCCCCCCCATAACTGAAGACCAGCTCTCCTCCCTCCTGTCGAAATCACACCTCACCACCATCGCCCATGACCTGCTCCCATCCCACCTCATTCCCAACCACACCTCCATTTTCATCCCAGCCCTCACCCACCTCTTCAACCTATCACTGGCACCTTCCCCTCGGTCTTCAAACACGCCCAAATCACGCCCATCCTTAAAAAACCCTCCCTCGACCCTACCTCTGTCGCCAACTATCACCCCATATCTCTTCTCCTATTCGCCTCCAAGCTACTCGAACAGCACGTCCACACTGATCTGTCCTCTCACCTCTCCTCCTGCTCCCACTTCGACCACCTACAGTCCGGCTTCCGACCCCTCCACTCCACCAGAACAGCCCTGACCAAAGTCACCAACGACCTACTTGCCGCCAAGAACGCCACTACTCCATCCTCCTCGACCTGTCCGCCGCCTTCGACACGGTTGACCACTCCCTTCTTCTCCGGATCCTGAAATCCCTCGGCATCACCCACCTTGCCCTCTCTTGAATCTCCTCATACCTAGGAGACCAGACCTTCAGTGTCTCCCACACCTCCTCCTCGCCCTACCCCCTTTCTGTCGGAGTCCCCCAAGGTTCGGTCCTGGGACCACTACTTTTCTTCATATACACTCTCGGCCTAGGGCAACTCATTGAGTCCCACGGCCTCCAGTACCACCTCTACGCCGACGACACCCAAATATACCTGTCCGGCCCCGACATCACCTCCCTACTCTCCAAAATCCCACAATGCCTTTCCGCCATCTCATCCTTTTTCTCTGCTCGCTTCCTTAAACTTGACATGGACAAAACTGAATTCATAGTCTTCCCCCCAAGAAATTCCTCCCCACTTCCCAACCTATCCATCTGTGTCAATGACTGCGCCCTCTGCCCAGTCTCCCAATCCAAGTGCCTCGGGGTAATCCTTGACTCCTCCCTATCCTTCAAGCCCCACATCGAAGCCATTTCCACATCTCTCCAGCTCCAGCTTAAAAACATCTCACGGATCCGCTCTTTCCTTACCCACGACGCCGCTAAAACACTTATTCATGCCCTCATCATCTCCCGCCTTGACTACTGCAACTTCCTTCTCACTGGCCTCCCATCCAACTCCCTCACACCTCTCCAATCTATCCTCAATTCCGCTGCCTGACTAATCCATCTGTCCCCCCGCTACTCCCCTGTCTCCCCCTCTGCCAAGCATCCCAGTTCAAAACACTAACCATGGCAAACAAAGCGATACACAACCTGTCCCCACCATACATCTCCGCCCTGGTCTCCCGATACCTACCGTCACGCAACCTCCGTTCCTCCCAAGAACTCCTCCTCTGCTCCCCCCTCATCTCCTCCTCACACAACCGCGCTGAGGTCTTCGCCCAGGCATCTGCCAAACTCTGGAACTCCCTGCCCCAACACGTCAGACACTCTCCGACCCTGAGAAGCTTCAAGTGTCACCTGAAGACTCACCTATTCCGTCAAGCCTACAACCTGCCATGAGACCCAGGCGACCGCCCCGTAACTGACACTCCCCCAGCCTACTGTATCTTCACCTGCCCCTCGTAGACTGTGAGCCCTTGTGGACAGGGTCCCCTCCCCTCCTGTACCTGTATGTCCTGATTGTCTAGAGTTATTGTAATTGTACTTGTCTCCCGTATCCTCATGTAAAGCGCCATGGAACCTAATGGCGCTATATAAATAAATAATAATAATAATAAATAATAATAATAATAATGTGGCTTGTGAGCTTGTGTATTTTGGTGAACATATTGACCAGCACAGTCCATAATAAAGAAACACACTCAACCTCAGCATTAAGGATTACCGCCGTCGGATATATAATTGGATTTCTAGATTTAAACCTTTGTCTCACGGGTGATAACACTTGGTTCAAAATAGGTGAGAGACACTTGTTTCTCCAATAAGATATTTTCTTTATTTCAATCCATAAAAATCATTGTCACAGATAGGGTACATACATTAATGCATTTCAACTCCTACCAGTCTATTGATAGCTCTTGCATTTATCACATCTTTTTTATTTTTTCTGTTGCTCATATATTCATCATATTCATAGTGTTCGCTGGGAAAATATACGGTGCTTGTACTTGTGGGATGCGCTTCTAGTTCTCATCCCCATATAGTCAATAGTATGGGAATCACTAATAGGCTGTAAGCCAGACACTGTGCTCTACACTTATCTGTGTGACTGGCGCCCCATGCATGCCTTATCTATGAGCCTTTAGTTAACTAGTCAACTTCCTCCTCCATGAATGGTAGTAGGTGTGTGAGTAGTTGTTTTATCACAATATTTTGCACCTGGCCTGCCTTCACCTTTATTACGGAACCTATTACAGCATGTAGTGCTAGCGCGGGTGTCCCAATATCTATGATGTTCATATAACATGTATAAGAATGGATAATCCTAACAGAGAACCTCTCTCGAACTTCACTCAACATTTAGCTTGTTTTTCCTGGTGTACAGAAAATTGTTAAAAAGATAAGCATTGGATGCTTAAATGTAGAAATCCAACTGTAACAGTGAATATATTATTACTATGTGATAGTTGTTTTATACATTTTGACTGTAATTTTTCAAGAGGTTTGCAGCCACAAATATATTCATAAATGAACTTTATATGCTAATTATAAATTACTAATATACGGTAGTTCTATTAGTCTACTTGTGCTCCTCTTTTTATTGATTCTCCATCCTGGGTCCCAGCAGCTTTCAGTCCTGTGCTTGACATGAGACACGATGCCCTTTGTTGGTATGTTACTGGGGCAGTATGCAAAGGGGGCTGATTGATTGCTTATTTCAATAACCAAGGCAGTTTCCTTCTCTGTTTCAACTGATGTACCAAGGAGTCCAATGGGGATTTTAAAGGAAAAATATCACCAACCCTTTCACATTGCTCTGGTCATGTCTACCCTGGATACTCTGTCCTATGCTGACTAATGGTCTATACCAAATATATAGATGGCGAACCTTTCTGAGGCCGAGTGCCCAAACCGCAACCCAAAACGAAATTATTTATGGCGAAGTGCCAATACGATAATATAACCTAAATTGCAGCAGTAGTAATCATAAGCGCTGCACAGGGGGGAGAGCCAGCAGATGCTAACTCTCTTCCCTGTACAGGGCTTGTAGTCCTGAAACATTAATGATCAATTCAATTATTTTAACAATTAATTGATTTTAAACTTACCTTTGCAGTCTTCTCTTCTCTTCAGCAGTGGTCATCCAGCTCATGTGTACTGCACATTGAAGCTGAGCCGCTGCCACTGCCCTTTCTAGAAACAGCAGGTGGATTGATCTGTATGGAAAAAATGCAGAATATTAGACAGATAGGAGATAGATTTTATCATGGAATGCAAGCAGATTTCATGCTGAAATCCTGGTCCCTTTCCTTGCAGTAATGTGCTCCATCTTGACCCTCTCCTTGTAGCTATGTGCTCCATCTTGACCCTCTCCTTGTAGCTATGTGCTCCATCCTGACCCTCTCCTTGCAGTAATGTGCTCCATCCTGACCCTCTCCTTGCAGTAATGTGCTCCATCCTGACCCTCTCCTTGCAGTAATGTGCTCCATCCTGACCCTCTCCTTGCAGTAATGTGCTCCATCCTGACCCTCTCCTTGCAGTAATGTGCTCCATCCTGACCCTCTCCTTGCAGTAATGTGCTCCATCCTGACCCTCTCCTTGCAGTAATGTGCTCCATCCTGATCCTCTCCTTGCAGTAAGGTGCTCCATCCTGACCCTCTCCTTGCAGTAATGTGCTCCATCCTGACCCTCTCCTTGCAGTAATGTGCTCCATCCCGACCCTCTCTTTGCAGTTATGTGCTCTATCCTGATCTTCTCCTTGTAGCAATGTGCTCCATCCTGATCTTTTCCTAGCTATATGATCCATCCTGACCATCTCCATGCATTTATGGCCCCATCCTGACCCTCTCCTTGCAGTTGTGCTCCATCCTGACCCTCTCCTGGCAGTAATGTTCCTATCCTGACCCCCTTCTTGTAGTAATGTCCTTATCCTTATCCCCTTGTAGTATGCCCCATCCTTGTCCCCTTCAGTAATGTCCCATCCTTGTCCCTTGTGGTAATGTCCCCATCCTGCCCCTATCATGTAGTAATGCCCCATCCTGCTGTAATGCCCTATCCTTGTCCCCTTGCAGCAATATGCCCCATCCTGCAGTAATATGCCACATTCTTGTCCCCTTGCAGTAATATGCCCCATCCTGCAGTAATGCCCTATCCTTCTCCCCTTGCAGTAATATGCCCCATCCGTGTCCCCTTGAAGTAATATGCCCCATCCTGCAGTGATGTGTTTCATCCTTGTCCACTTGCCATTAATATGCCCCATCCTTATTCCTTTGCAGTAATATGCCCCATCCAGCAGTAATGTGCCCCATCCTTGTCCCCATCACATAGTAATATGCCCCATCCTTGTCCCCATCACATATTAATATGCCCCATCCTTGCCCCCATCACATATTAATCTGCCACATCCTGCCCACATCACATAGTAATATGCCCCATCAGCCCCATTACATAATAATATGCCCCATCAGCCCCATTACATAATAATATGCCCCATCAGCCCCCATCACATAATAATATGCCCCATCAGCCCCCATCACATAATAATATGCCCCATCAGCCCCCATCACATAATAATATGCCCCATCAGCCCCCATCACATAATAATATTCCCCATCACATAATATGCCAAATCCTGCCCCCTGTTACTATTGCCCCATCCTGCCCCCAGCACAGAGTAATATGCCCCATCCTGCCCCCCTTAGTAATTCCCCATCCTGCCCCCAGCAGAGTAATATGCCCCATCCTGCCCCCTTAGTAATGCTCCATCCTGCCCCCTTAGTAATGCCCCATCCTGCCCCCTTAGTAATGCTCCATCCTGCCCCCTTAGTAATGCCCCATCCTGCCCCCTTAATAATGCTCCATCCTGCCCCCTTAGTAATGCTCCATCCTGCCCCCTTAGTAATGCTCCATCCTGCCCCCTTAGTAATGCCCCATCCTGCCCCCTTAGTAATGCTCCATCCTGCCCCCTTAGTAATGCCCCATCCTGCCCCCTTAGTAATGCTCCATCCTGCCCCCTTAGTAATGCCCCATCCTGCCCCCTTAGTAATGCCCCATCCTGCCCCCTTAGTAATGCCCCATCCTGCCCCCTTAGTAATGCTCCATCCTGCCCCCTTAGTAATGCCCCATCAGCCCCCTTAGTAATGCCCCATCCTGCCCCCTTAGTAATGCCCCATCCTGCCCCCTTAGTAATGCCCCATCAGCCCCCTTAGTAAAGCTCCATCAGCCCCCTTAGTAATGCCCCATCCTGCCCCCTTAGTAATGCCCCATCAGCCCCTTAGTAATGCCCCATCCTGCCCCCTTAGTAATGCTCCATCCTGCCCCCTTAGTAATGCTCCATCCTGCTGTAAATAGAAAAAAAAAAAAAAGTCATACTCACCTTCCTGCTGCAGTTTCCTCTTCTGCTGTGTCTTCTCCTCCCGACCCGCGCTGAATGCGGTCACGTGACGCCGGGCGCGTCACATGACCGCTGTCACATGATGCTGGCTGGGAGGGCAGGGCTAGGAAGAGTGTCGGAGAGAGGAGAAATGTCTCCTCTGCTCCGACACAGCTTTGATCTGCCAGCACCGCGGCGCGTGCCGGCAGATCAAAGCGGCAGTGTAGTGGCGAAGCCGCGTGCCAGTGGAGGCGGCTCTGCGTGCCACCCCTGGCACGCGTGCCATAGGTTCGCCATCACTGGTCTATACAGTAGTGGCTGGAACATGAGGAGAAGTGGCTACAAGAGGGTCAGGGCACGTGGCCTTATTGAACTATAATACTAGGATGTTCCAATTTCCAATTTCATCCATTCAGTTGTATCTGACTATTTGATATCATGTGAACCATTTTCCTCCAAGCTTCTCCATTTGTCATAGCATCTGTCAGTTCTCTGATGTTCATTCCTGTGTCTGCCATAATAGTTTCCAGCCAGCGCGTGTTAGGTCTTCCGCGACTTCTATTGCCACTGACCATACCAAGCATCATGTCCTTCTCGAGAGAATTGTCTCTCGTCACATGGCCGAAGTAAGACAGTTTCTGTTTTATGACTTTTCCTACCAGGGACATCTGTGGATTAAGGCTGGCTTCACACTACGGTTTTGTTCCTGTCACGTGCTTAGATGGCGCTGACATTGCTGGATGCTGCTGTGTATGAGTTTGTTTTTAAGAGCTGCATGGTTGATAGTTGTGAAGGTCCTGCACTCCTGTGTTGTGCTCCAGAACTGCATTCACTATGAGATTCAACTGCTGGTTGAGGGGTTAATGTGTGACTAACCTGAACTCCCCTCCCCCTAGCCTTTAAGTAGCCTCTCTTTCTACCAGGTGGTGCTGCTGATAGACTTCTACGCTATCCCTGTAAGCCGTGCTGTGCTGACCTGTGTGTTTGTGTTGATGAAGTCCTTTCCTTTGGAGTTGCTGTATCCCAGTTCTGTGGTGTGAAGTGAGGGGGGAATAGCACAGGGCTGGTGAAGGAGGTTAGGGAGAGGCTGGAGACCCAAACCTTCTCAGCATCAGAGATACCTTCGGAATCAGGGCCATTCAGGGTTCCTAGACTAGGGTCAGACTAGTCTTCCCTGGTCACCTTGCCCATACCTGCCATTCCCTCATTAGCATTCTCACTACACTGTGACAGTTCCTGTCTGTGGGATCCTGTTTTTTGCAGGACCCCACAGACAGGAACGAACAGGCCCAGATTGTAAAGCCCGGATGCTCAGCTCTCCTTTCTGTGTCCGGGACCAGGATTTTGAGGGATCTGGACACAGAAAGGGAAGCTGAGCCTGCAAAGCGCAGGCAAGTGGTGTCGGCACTGTTCACTTTCACTTTAGCAGTGTATTTACATACACTGCTAAAGTAAAATTAAGTCAAGGAATAGTTCAAAATGAAAATTAAATTCTCACCTCTCGTGTGTTCCACGGTGCATTCATCTCTGGTGGCTAAAGGACCTTGATTAGCTGATCGGGAAGGGGTGTGGCAATCCGATCAGCTCTTGGGTCACATGAACGCATCAGCGCGGTTTAAAGATTTAAACCGTGCTAATGCGGTCATGTGACCCATCAGCTGATCGGGTTGCTCCACCCCTTCCCGGTCAGCTGATCAAGGTCCTTTACCCACCAGAGATGAATGCATTGTGGGCTACATGGCGGAGAGGTGAGAATTTATTTTTTATTTTTTTCCATTCCTTGACTTCATTTCTCTTTAGCAATGTATGTAAATACACTGCTAAAGTGAAATTACACACATGTATCACAGGTACAGAGCAGTGATCATGTTCTGAGCATGCTCTGTACACTGAAACCGGAATCCAGGAAACAATTCTGTTTTTTCCCGGATCCGGTTCCATAGGCCCCCATGTTAAGTGTCTCAGACCGGACCGGGTTCGTTGCTGTCCGGTTTTGTCACCGGAGCCCAAAAACGGTGTAGACTTCGATTTTGGGGTCGGGAAAAAACAGGACAGAAACAAATCCAGGACTGAATACACATAACCGGATGGCCATTTATGGCCAATCCGACACCATAGGGATATATGGGAGGCTAAAATTATCCTGTTCTGTTCTTTTCAAAAATGAACAGAACAGGATGACAAAAAACATAGTGTGAAACAAGCCTAACACTTTCCAGAACAGCCTTGTTTGTGATCTTGGCTGTCCACAGGATTTGTAGAAGTCTCCTCCAGCACCACAGTGTTAACTTAGTATTTAAAGATCATTTCCGATAATGTTTTATACCTGCACACCCATATTTGCATACTTTATTCAAATTAGGACCATATATCCTTTATTTGTCTTCTTCTTAAATTATTTGAAAGCTCACTGGTTATTCTCTTCAGCATCAGTAACAGTATCATGGTATCAGTAATGCCATTCAAACTGCTTTGTTATCACTTTCCTGTCTTTTGCCAATATAGCACATTTGTGTAAAATGATAGACTAGCCAGTCATTGCATTTGCACAATAGCAATCAATGCCGCCTTAAACATTGCATCATAATGCAGCTCCTTTATCGTGAATTATTCATCCTGCCTGAGCCAAATAGGTCGCTACTTCTCTTGTGGGTGTGCGAGTGCAACTAGGTCAGATGAGTAGAGCATACATATAATAATAAGGCTTCATCCCAACATATCTAGGCATAACACACCATGATTTCCTCTGTAGTAAAATGCCACAACGCTATATGATTCATTAATTCCAGGGACTTGGAGAAAACATTGATCAGATGACTATGCAGTAAAGTCTGTAGCTTGTCCTTGAACAGAGGAGATTTTGATTGATGGATAATGTGGGGGACAAAGTGTAACAAAATAAGTGTTACAAACTGTGCCACAATAAATAAGAAACATATTATGGTGATTATCCATATTCATTAAAAAGCTGAGCAGAAGCAGTAATACTGTATACCCCACGGACTGCTGCAGCCAACACTGCCCAGCGCTAAAGGGGTCACCTTGGCTGCAGCCATCACTGCCAAGTACTGAAAGGGTCACCTTGACTGAAGCCATCACTGCCCAGTGCTGAAGGTGTCACCTTTGCTGTAGCCATCACTAATCACCCCTGAAGGGGTCTTCTTAGCTGCAGTCATCACTGCTCATCACTGAAGGGCTCACCTTGGCTGTTGCCATCACGGCCCAGACCTGAAAGGTCACCTTAGCTGCAGCCATCACTGCTCATCACTGAAGGGCTTACCTTGGCTGCAGCCATCACAGCTCAGCGCTGAATGGCTCACCTTGGCTGTAGCCATCCCAGCCCAGTCCTGAAAGGTCACCTTAGCTGCAGCCATCACTGCCCAGCGCTGAATGGGTCACCTTGGCTGTAGTCATTACTTTTCAGTGCTGAAGGAGTCAGCTTGGCTGAAGCCATATGCCCTGACCATAGAGGACCAGCAGTGAGAATTAAGGACTCAGTGCTGGTACAGTTGGGACGGGATGGAGTGGGTGAGTATATTGTATCTTCTTATTTTAGCAGTATTAGACATATTGAAATTCCTTTGTAAAATATCACTTATGTTTTGGTTAGAAGAGAAAGTGTGATTCATGTGGCACAACCATTGAGATTCAAAGATGGTTAAATAATGTTACAAATTTCCAACGGAATGCATTAGAAGCTGGGGCAATGTGTGTCCCTTTGCCCTGAATAAAACACAAAACTTTGCTTTGCCATACAAAAAACATATAATTAAATCTTTTATAAACTGTGATTCTCATCATATTGTTTATTGTGTGAAATGTCGGGCTTCTAACATACGCTATGTTATTGCACAGTCCGCAAATTAAAAAAAAATATAGTTTACAAATGACAAAGTAACATGCCCAAGCAGGGTGATAATTGGCAAAATAAATTGAACTTTCGGGAAGCTTTCTGGATCTTGACTTTAGCATCCAAATTTCTAGGTGGTATGAATTATAAAAATTATTTATTTTACATTTATTGATTCATAAATATTAATAAGGATTATGAAGTTTTTTATAATAGTGATCCTTATAACAACTGTTTAGAAATCTACATAATAGGTTTGCTTTCTGTATTAGTACAAATTTTGTTGGGACATTTGCAATATCTTCATGTGTTTAATATTTAAAATGATTAATCCTGCATTTGTCATGATTGGTCCATTACAATTTTATCCCATAATGCATTACATTTATTACTATGACTAAGGGCGTCAGTTTCTAATGAATTCTATTGGGAATTTGTAACACTTTTTAGCTATGTTATCATAGGGTTTTAACTTACCACTGACTGGTTGTGCCACATGAATTCTATATTCTCTTCTATTTTCGGCTGTACTTCACCAGTGGGAGCGAGCACCCTTCAGAGTATGCACTTGGCATTTAATTATTATTCATTGGCCTTCATCCAGATTTTGAGCCATGGTGACTTCATGGATAAACGCTCTGTAGGAAGATCGATCTTACACAAGCCTAGATATGTCCACTAGGGTCTTTTCCACCTTTACCTTGACAGTATCATTCAATTGGGCTGCTGGTCTACCTCTTTGCATTATTCCTTCTTTTCTTCTTGCCATAATGTCCTTCTCTAGTGATTTTTCTCTTTGTATGATGTGCTCAAAGTAGGCAAATCGTAACTTGGTGATCTTTGCTTCAAGTGACATGTCTGCCTTGGCTTGATCCAGATCTGATTTGTTTGTTCTTCTTGCTATCCATGGTATTGATAAAATCCGCATTTCAAAGGCGTTGATTTTTCTTCTGTCTTGTTTCTTATTGTCCATGTTTCACTTCCTTAATTTACTACAGAAAAGACCAGACTATATGAGCCATGTCTTTGTCACCATTGAAATGTTCCTTGATTTGTAGACCTTGTCCAGTGACTTCATTGTTGATTTGCCCATAGCTATTCTCCTATTGATTTTTGATGTCATCGCTGCATCTTGAATGATCATTGATCCGAATAGCATGAAGTCCTTCACAACTTCCATTTCATCGCCATGCATCTACAATTTATCATTGTTGTACCTGGCAGTAGTCAAAATCTTTGTCTTCTTTGTGTTGAGTTGAGATGCACTTAGAATAGATGCATTCAATACAAACCCCTTTCTTTCTCTTTTCGATTATGTTTTGTTTACATCATTTATTCTACAATTTTCTATGTGTTTTGTTTTTATACATGGTTTATAAGGCTGCTTTCACATAACGATTTTCGGATTTCCGATGCTGTCCGAAAAAAATCGGACAGCATCGGACCGATTTTCGGACCCCATGTATCCCTATGGGGATCGGACCGAATCGGATGTGCACTAAATGCCATCCGATTTGGTCCGATCCGATTCTGTCCGATTTTATTATCGGTGCTAAAATCGGAGCCTGCTCCGATTTTAGCACCGAAAATAAAATCTGACAGATTCGGATCGGACCAAATCGGATGGCATTTAGTGCACATCCGATCTGACCCGATCCCTATAACATGGGGCCCTATGGAGAAGGGTCTGAGGAAACATCTATGTCTCCTCGGACCCCGTTTTACTGTACTGAGCATGCTCAGTACAGTAAAACTGCTCCTAACTAGGAGCACAAGTGTTAAAAAAAAAAAATAAAGGTTATTCTCACCTCCCCCGAGCCCCCGCCGTCTTCCGCCATCTTCTGCCATCTTCTTCTAGGCTCCCGGTGGCTCCCGCAGGCTGCCGGTGTCAGCAGAGCGCTCCCTCTGCTGTTCAGGACCTGCGGTGATGTCACAGTCACGTGACCGCGGGTTCACCATGGTAACCCGCGGTCACATGACTGTGACATCACCGCAGGTCCTATACAGCAGAGGGAGCGCTCTGCTGACACCGGCAGCCTGCGGGAGCCACCGGGAGCCTAGAAGAAGATGGGAGAAGATGGCGGAAGACGGCGGGGGCTCGGGGGGAGGTGAGAATAACCTTTATTTTTTTTTTTTTTTTTTTGCAGCCCGGCGCCGATTTTATGCCGGAATCGGGTGCCTATTTGGCACCTGATTCCAGGCATCAGAAGGGAGCCGATGCTGTCCGATTTATATCGGACAGCATCGGCTCCCTTCAAATCGTAATGTGAAGGTAGCCTTACATGGGTAACTTTACAAATTGGTGGACCAAGTACAAATAATTTGGAGGTTCTCCCCTACCTCTTGAACACTGCAAATTGTCTAATATCTACAGATATAAATACCCTTCATGATAAGAATTATATCTATTAATTAGCACATTTTTGTTTAACCAATTAATTGGAAGGTTTTTGGGTTCATTATTGCACCATTTGCACATTGATCTTCCATCTCTTTCTTAACCTGCTACTCTAGATAGCACTAATATCAGTAATTGGGGTCAGGGTTGTGAAGATCCAATGTCCTTCAACCTAGCAGTAATGCTCATTCTGCTTCCTGTCATGTCTGTTATTTGGGAGCAAAAGAATGATGTCTGCGACACAATTATCTGTGAATTGCTGACTGTGCTTTGTCCTTTTCGCTAGCTTCTGCTAATATGTCTGGCCATCGTTGAGATGAATTAGGATGTTCATTGATTTACTAAACTGTGGATACATTCGGCATTGACACTGAAAGCAATTCTTGGCATATATGTATAACATGCACTGCAACTGCTCATACAGTTGACTAGTTGATGTGGCCCTAGTCTTCTTTGGGTGTTCCCATATTCAAGAATCCTGAAATTAGTGTGAGGTTGTAATAAATTAAGATTTCAGTGGAAGCTTTTCGTAATAGAACCTGTTCTCAATCATAAAGCCAGAGGGGAAAACTTTACAATCATATGCCCCGTTACCACGATTTTAATGGGTTTCACCTCACATAATGCTATGGAATCATAAATAGGTATGCCATAAAATGTTATTTCTATAGATCTGGGACTACCACTGAAGTACATTGCCATTAAAGTAATACAGGGTATACATAGAAGTGATTGCACTGAATATTTATAATGGGACGGGATATGGTTATACCTACACTTCTCAACATTGAAATTGCAACACCAAGAAAGACAATCCCTAAGGTTATACAAATTGAAGAAGTTGCAGGTGTCACTAAGATCTAGAAATGATCTCATTTTTAATCCCCCATCTCCAAATTGTGGCACATGGGAGCAGCATGAAAACCAGATAACCATTCTGGACTGCAAGGGAAACTGTCACATGCCAAGGCCAAGGAATTAAACACTGTGTACCCACACATCAGAAGGCATTTGCATTATATTGGGCTACGAGCCAAATACCCACCTACAGGTGTTCTATTGACCATATGCTCTCAATGACTATCATGGTGCAGAGGAAGACAGCATTAAAGGCTGGGATAGAGGCCTATCTTCTTGAAGGATGAGTTCCACTTTTGTCTTGAATGCAAGAATAGTCAGAGATTAGTCTTCCGAGATTATAGTGTGTGTGGTGACACAATACATAGTAGATAGACCCCCTAATCTTTATTCTGGGTACAATAACAGTTCAGAATTATATTGCTTCGGTCAGAGAAATTATAGTGGTATAATAATTTCTCTAAAATATCCCTGGAGAATTTTTTAAACAAAACAACGCTAAGTTGTAAATTGATTGTACCACTGCGAGCAGCCTGTGTGGCAAAAATGTGCTACCATGGCCTGCAGCTTCACCAGACTTGCCTCCTATTGAGGACATCAGGGATGACATTGATCAACAATTGCAAAGGGAGCTGTCAGAAGCTGATCTTGATGATTTGCCCAAATGCATTTAGCATGGCAGAATATTCCTCAGGCAACTACACTATTAATAACTTGATAGCCATTGAGACATGTAAGTGTGAATATCTCTGCATGTGGTGCTCATATTTAATACTGAATAAATTAAGATGTGTTGATATCAATACCTATAAAACGTATCCTGTAATTTCCATGTTTCCAGGATATTTTCGTCTTGGTGTTACAATTTTATTGTTGAGGAGTGTAATTGTAACTTCAGGCAGAATGGTATCTATGAAAAATTGTAATATTTCCCTGTGCAAGTGTCCATAATATGCCCTTGTGTGCGATCACTAAACCTTGAGTTCTCCTATAATAAAAATGGTTGTTAAGTGTCTATTTAATATTTAATAATGTCTCCTGAGTCCCCCCATTTACTGCTCTTCCATACACAATATGATTCCCCTATACACAGTTTGATGGACCCACAGCTCCCCAAAATAATAGTCCACACACTGTATAATAGCCACCACAGTAGTTGACACACTGCTTAATGATTCCCACAGTTGCTCCCACATTGTATAATGGGCTCCATAGTAGTCCCCACATATTTTGACAGCCCCCCACAGTAGATTCCATGCATTATAATGTACCTCACTTTAGTTCCCACACTTTATAATGACCCCACTTTAGTTCTCATTCTGGATAATAATAATGGCTAGTCCTGTGTTTGAGACTCCTAACCGAGGCTCCACAGACTCTATTTGCATATTCATTCTGGATAATGACCCCCACAATAGCTCTTATCTTGTATAATGGCCCCCCCTTTGCTCCCACACTGGATAATAACCCCCAAATTAGTTTGCATACTGTATAATGACCCCACACTAGCTTACACACTGTATAAGGGTTCCCCCACACTGTATAAGTGCTCCCCACATTGTATAAGGGCCATCCACACCAGTGGTGCAAGGTTTGGATCATCCCCCTCATTTATACCCCCTTGCATGTTGGTCAGATGTATCGACCCTTGCAGCTTTCTAAATCCTATAGACATATGTGTTGCTTTCCCTCCTCCTTCATTATGTAATAATGTCCTCCATCCTGTGCTAATGCCCCTCATTCTGGGCTCGTTCCTGGTATATATGTACCCACCATCCTGTGCTAATGCCCCTCATTCTGGGCCCGTTCCTGGTATATATGTATCCATCCTGTTACATATATACAGTATATCCCCATCCTAGTATATATCCCCCATCTTGGGACCATCCTGGTATATATTGTATATCCCCCATCCTGGTGTATATGTCCCCTTCTTTGTATATATGTCCCCCATCCTGGTATATTTATATAGCCCTTCCTCATATATATGTCCCAATTCCTGGCATATATGGCCCCTATCCTGATATATATGAACCATTTCCTGGTATATATGTCCCCATTCCTGGCATATATGGCCCCTATCCTGATTTATATGTCACAATCCTGGAATATATGTCCCCATTCTGGGCTCTTCCTGGTATATATGTTCCCCTTGGTGGTATATATGTCCCAATTTTGCTATATATGCCCCCACCTTGGAATAAATGCCCTCATCCTTATATATTGACTTGCATTAGATTAATTATTTGTGACGAATACAGAAATAGTGTAAAATATTCAATACGAATAATCCAAACCCGAATATTTTGGTATTCACTAGTGATGAGCGAGTACTAAAATGCTCGGGTGCTCGAAGCTCGGGCCGAGCATCCCGAGATACTCGTGTACTCGGCCTGAGTAACGAGCCCAATGTTATCCTATGGGAGACACGAGTATTTTTATGAAATGACTGCCGGCTGCCTGGAAAAACCCTAAAAATGTCACAAAAGTCTCAGAAGAGTGCTGAAATGACATGGCAACACCATGGGGAAGACCCCTGGAAGCATTTCTCACTCAAAAGTCACAGCTGTGAACAATGTTGTCCGAGTTTCACGCCAATTTTACGGAGTGTCCAGAAAACCTTCCAAAATGACACCAAAATGAATATTTAGGGTGGAAATGTTAAGGGCACATACCCAATAGTGAGATACAGCTGGTGTATGTTACTTTTTGTGATTACATGAAACATTTTACGTGAAAACATTGTGCGGCACTCCGATGACCCTGACAAGAGACGTACATGAAGCCCTGTCTAGAAATAATGTGCCCATTTTGAAGAACTGGGTCTATTGTAGTATCTTCCTTTGCCAGGGCAGTCCAAAATTGGGAGGTTCACCAATGCCCCTGGATACAGACATGCAGGATGGCCTGTAAACAAGAACTGGGTGTATTGTAGTATAGCCCATTGGCCAGGGCAGCCAAAAATTGGGAGGTTCAACAATGACCCATGCTTACAGACATGTAGTAGGGCCTGTAACCCTCAAGTGGGTGTATTGTAGTAGAGCCCTTAGGTCAGGGCAGCCAAAAATTGGGAGGCTCCTCTTTGTCCCTGGATGGAGACGTGCAGGAGGGCCTGTTAAGAAGAACTGGGTGTATTGTAGTAGAGCCCTTTGGTCAGGGCAGCCAAAAATTGGAAGGTTCAACAATGACCCATGCATACAGACATGTAGTAGGGCCTGTAACCCTCAAGTGGGTGTATTGTAGTAGAGCCCTTAGGTCAGGGCAGCCAAAAATTGGGAGGCTCCTCTTTGTCCCTGGATGGAGACGTGCAGGAGGGCCTGTTAAGAAGAACTGGGTGTATTGTAGTAGAGCCCTTTGGTCAGGGCAGCCAAAAATTGGGAGGTTCAACAATGACCCATGCATACAGACATGTAGTAGGGCCTGTAACCCTCAAGTGGGTGTATTGTAGTAGAGCCCTTTGGTCAGGGCAGCCAAAAATTGGGAGGTTCAACAATGACCCATGCATACAGACATGTAGTAGGGCCTGTAACCCTCAAGTGGGTGTATTGTAGTAGAGCCCTTAGGTCAGGGCAGCCAAAAATTGGGAGGCTCCTCTTTGTCCCTGGATGGAGACGTGCAGGAGGGCCTGTTAAGAAGAACTGGGTGTATTGTAGTAGAGCCCTTTGGTCAGGGCAGCCAAAAATTGGGAGGTTCAACAATGACCCATGCATACAGACATGTAGTAGGGCCTGTAACCCTCAAGTGGGTGTATTGTAGTAGAGCCCTTTGGTCAGGGCAGCCAAAAATTGGGAGGTTCAACAATGACCCATGCATACAGACATGTAGTAGGGCCTGTAACCCTCAAGTGGGTGTATTGTAGTAGAGCCCTTTGGTCAGGGCAGCAAAAATTGGGAGGTTCAACAATGACCCATGCATACAGACATGTAGTAGGGCCTGTAACCCTCAAGTGGGTGTATTGTAGTAGAGCCCTTAGGTCAGGGCAGCCAAAAATTGGGAGGCTCCTCTTTGTCCCTGGATGGAGACGTGCAGGAGGGCCTTTTAAGAAGAACTGGGTGTATTGTAGTAGAGCCCTTTGGTCAGGGCAGCCAAAAATTGGGAGGTTCAACAATGACCCATGCATACAGACATGTAGTAGGGCCTGTAACCCTCAAGTGGGTGTATTGTAGTAGAGCCCTTTGGTCAGGGCAGACAAAAATTGGGAGGTTCAACAATGACCCATGCATACAGACATGTAGTAGGGCCTGTAACCCTCAAGTGGGTGTATTGTAGTAGAGCCCTTGGTCAGGGCAGCCAAAAATTGGGAAGGTTCAACAATGACCCATGCATACAGACATGTAGTAGGGCCTTGTAACCCTCAAGTGGGTGTATTGTAGTAGAGCCCTTAGGTCAGGGCAGCCAAAAATTGGGAGGCTCCTCTTTGTCCCTGGATGGAGACGTGCAGGAGGGCCTTTTAAGAAGAACTGGGTGTATTGTAGTAGAGCCCTTTGGTCAGGGCAGCCAAAAATTGGGAGGTTCAACAATGACCCATGCATACAGACATGTAGTAGGGCCTGTAACCCTCAAGTGGGTGTATTGTAGTAGAGCCCTTTGGTCAGGGCAGCCAAAAATTGGAAGGTTCAACAATGACCCATGCATACAGACATGTAGTAGGGCCTGTAACCCTCAAGTGGGTGTATTGTAGTAGAGCCCTTAGGTCAGGGCAGCCAAAAATTGGGAGGCTCCTCTTTGTCCCTGGATGGAGACGTGCAGGAGGGCCTTTTAAGAAGAACTGGGTGTATTGTAGTAGAGCCCTTTGGTCAGGGCAGCCAAAAATTGGGAGGTTCAACAATGACCCATGCATACAGACATGTAGTAGGGCCTGTAACCCTCAAGTGGGTGTATTGTAGTAGAGCCCTTAGGTCAGGGCAGCCAAAAATTGGGAGGCTCCTCTTTGTCCCTGGATGGAGACGTGCAGGAGGGCCTTTTAAGAAGAACTGGGTGTATTGTAGTAGAGCCCTTTGGTCAGGGCAGCCAAAAATTGGGAGGTTCAACAATGACCCATGCATACAGACATGTAGTAGGGCCTGTAACCCTCAAGTGGGTGTATTGTAGTAGAGCCCTTTGGTCAGGGCAGCCAAAAATTGGAAGGTTCAACAATGACCCATGCATACAGACATGTAGTAGGGCCTGTAACCCTCAAGTGGGTGTATTGTAGTAGAGCCCTTTGGTCAGGGCAGCCAAAAATTGGGAGGTCCATGACTTGATCCTGATGAGATGTAGTAGGGCCTTTAACAAGATGGGTGTATTGTAGTAGAGCCCTTTGGTCAGGGCAGCCAAAAATTGGGAGGTTCAACAATGACCCATGCATACAGACATGTAGTAGGGCCTGTAACCCTCAAGTGGGTGTATTGTAGTAGAGCCCTTAGGTCAGGGCAGCCAAAAATTGGGAGGCTCCTCTTTGTCCCTGGATGGAGACGTGCAGGAGGGCCTTTTAAGAAGAACTGGGTGTATTGTAGTAGAGCCCTTTGGTCAGGGCAGCCAAAAATTGGGAGGTTCAACAATGACCCATGCATACAGACATGTAGTAGGGCCTGTAACCCTCAAGTGGGTGTATTGTAGTAGAGCCCTTGGTCAGGGCAGCCAAAAATTGGGAGGCTCACTATGCCCTGGCATGCAGACATGTCAGAGGGCCTTTTAAGACAGAACTGGGTGTATTGTAGTAGAGCCCTTTGGTCAGGGCAGCCAAAAATTGGGAGGTTCAACAATGACCCATGCATACAGACATGTAGTAGGGCCTGTAACCCTCAAGTGGGTGTATTGTAGTAGAGCCCTTAGGTCAGGGCAGCCAAAAATTGGGAGGCTCCTCTTTGTCCCTGGATGGAGACGTGCAGGAGGGCCTTTTAAAAGAACTGGGTGTATTGTAGTAGAGCCCTTTGGTCAGGGCAGCCAAAAATTGGGAGGTTCAACAATGACCCATGCATACAGACATGTAGTAGGGCCTGTAACCCTCAAGTGGGTGTATTTTACTATAGCCCTTTGGTCAGGGCAGCCAAAAATTGGGAGGCTCCTCTTTGTCCCTGGATAGAGACGTGCAGGAGGGCCTGTTAAGAACTGGGTGTATTGTAGTATAGCCCTTTTGTCAGGGCAGCCAAAAATTGGGAGGCTCCTCTTTGTCCCTGGATAGAGACGTGTAGGAGTGCCTAAAAACATTTTTCCCATTGAAAAGGAGCGGGTCTCCTGTCGTTGTAATGCCCATTCTAACAGAATGGGCTAAAAAATTTACCACTGCGGGTATACCTCAAACAAGAGCCTAACTATTCTAACGCTCATCATGGTGTCACATGAGGAGAAGGAGTAGCAGTCCAGCGATTATCCAAAGTACGGAAGTGTGTACCCATGGGTGAGTGGAGGTACATGTCAAATTCAAATAACAAAATTAAATTCAGTTGTCATTTGCTGGTGGTGTGGTGAAGTCTGGCCCAATCCAACCCTTGTTCATCTTGATCAGAGTGAGCCTGTCCGCATTTTCAGTTGACAGGCGGGTGCGTTTATCAGTGATTATTCCACCTGCTGCACTGAAAACACGCTCTGATAAAACGCTAGCGGCAGGGCAGGCCAGGACTTCCAAGGCGTAGAGAGCCAATTCATGCCACGTGTCGAGCTTGGAGACCCAATAATTGAAAGGCACCGATGAATCTCGCAGTACAGTTGTTCGATCTGCAAGGTACTCCTTCAGCATCTGCCCAAACTTAGCATTTCTGGTGGCACTACCCCGCACCTCAGGGGCTGTGGTACGTGAGGGGCTGAGAAAACTGTCCCACATCGTAAAGACAGTTCCCCTACCTCTGGCGGATTGGACTTGTGCCCCTCTCGGCCGTACGCCTTGGTTGTCCATCGAATCCTGACCTATGCCGCTAGCGTTTTGTGAGGGGAAGGATTTCACAACTTCCGTGACTATGGCCCTCTGGAACTGCAGCATTTTGGCTGACCTCTCCGCCTCAGGAATGAGAGACATAAAGTTCTCCTTGTAGCGTGGGTCTAAGAGTGTTGCCAACCAGTACTGATTGTCGGCCAAGATGTTCTGAACGCGAGGGTCACGAGACAGGCAGCTTACCATAAAGTCAGCCATGTGCGCCAGACTCTTAACAGCCATCACATCAGTATCCAGACCAACACGATGACTGAACATGCTGTCCTCCTCCTCCTCCTCCTCCTCCTCCTCATCTCCCCTGTCCTCTGGCCAGCCACGCTGAATCGAGGGTATGACTGGTGTGCATGTCATATCCCCAATTTGGCCTGAGAGTTGCTCCATGTCTTCATCGTCCTCCTCCTCCTCGTCATAGTCCTCCACTACACGTTGTGATGACATGAGGCTGGGCTGTGTGTTTTCACCCACACCCACTACAGTTTCTTGCTCTAAGTCATCGCGCTCGGCCTGCAATGCATCCTCTTTTATTGTCAGCAGAGACCGTTTTAGAAGGCAGAGTAGTGGTATGGTGACGCTAATAATGGCGTCATCACCGCTCACCATCTTGGTGGAGTCCTCAAAGTTTTGGAGGACGGTGCATAGGTCCGACATCCATCTCCACTCCTCAGGTGTTATGTGTGGAGTTTGACCCATTTCCCGACGGCTTAGGTGATGCAGGTAGTCCACAACTGCCCTCTTCTGCTCACATATCCTGACCAACATGTGCAGCGTTGAATTCCAACGCGTGGGGACATCACACACCAGTCTGTGGGCCGGAAGACGCAAACGGCGCTGAAAGCTTGCAAGGCCGGCTGAAGCAGCAGGTGACTTGCGAAAATGTGCAGACAGACGCCGAACTTTTACCAGCAGGTCAGACACCTCCGGGTATGACTTCACAAACCTCTGAACCACCAGGTTGAGCACATGGGCCACGCATGGAACATGCGTCAGCTGCCCTCGCCTCAAAGCTGCCACCAGGTTCCGGCCATTGTCACACACGACCTTTCCTGGCTTTAGGTTCAGAGGTGTGAGCCAGTGATCTGCCTGCTGTTTCAGAGCTGTCCACACCTCTTCTGCATTGTGGGGTTTGTCACCTATGCAGACTAGCTTCAGCACAGCCTGTTGCCGCTTTGCAGAGGCAGTGCTGCAGTGCTTCCAGCTTGGGACTGGTGTGGAGGGTACAGTGGATGAGGATGCGCAGGTGGAGGAGGAGGAGGCTGAAGAGCATGACATTCCGGAGCTGTAGAGTGTCGGTGAAACCATGACAGAGGTAGGGCCTGCTATCCTTGGTGTGGGAAGGACGTGTTCCGTCCCTCGCTCAGACTGGGTCCCAGCCTCCACAATATTAATCCAGTGTGCCGTCAGGGAGATGTAGCGGCCTTGCCCACAAGCACTTGTCCACGTGTCTGTGGTAAGGTGGACTTTGGCTGAAACAGCATTGTTCAGGGCACGTGTGATGGTGTTGGACACGTGGTTATGCAATGCGGGGACGGCACATCTGGAGAAATAGTGTCGGCTGGGGACCGAGTAACGTGGGACAGCAGCCGCCATCAGGTCGCGGAATGCGTCCGTCTCCACCAGACGGAAAGGCAACATTTCTAGCGCTATGAGTCGCGAAATGTGAGCATTGAGGACTGTGGCATGTGGGGCATTGGCAGCGTATCTGCGCCTGCGTTCAAATGTTTGCTGAATGGATAATTGAACGCTGCGCTGGGACAAGGACGTGCTTGATGGTGGCGTAATTTGTGCTTCAGCAACTTCAGGTGCAGGACAGGAGGCTTGTTCGCGGCCAGCATGGACAGGGGATTGGCTTGCATGCACAACAGCCGAAGACCTAGCAGTGACATCAGCACGCACCGCTCCTCGACTCTGTTGTACTTCCCACAAAGTCGGGTGCTTGGCTGACATGTGCCTGATCATGCTGGTGGTGGTCAGGCTGCTAGTTTTCGTACCCCTGCTGATAGTGGCATGGCAGGTGTGGCAAATGGCCTTTTTAGAGTCTTCTGGAGCCAACTTAAAAAACTCCCAGACTCGGGAAGACCGAACATTTGCACAGGCACCTTGAGTCGTGTTGTTGTTCCGGGGAACGGTTGCCTGCCTTCTGCCTGCGGACGCACCCCTGCTTCGTACTGGCTGTTGTGATGCTACGCCTCCCTCCCCCTGTGCACTGCTGTCCTCGCTCTGCATATCCTCCTGCCATGTAGGGTCAGCTACTGGATCATCCACCACGTCGTCTTCCTCTTCCGCACCCTGATCCTCCTCCTGACTTCCTGGCAATTGTGTCTCATCATCGTCCACCCCTTGTTGAGACACTTTGACAACGTTCCGTTCGTCATAACGCGGCTGCTCAAATATTTGGGCATCTGTACATACTATCTCCTCATGACCCACTTCAAGAGGAGGTGGCGACAGGCCAGATTCTGCGAATGGATACGTGAACAGCTCTTCCGAGTGTCCTAGTGTGGGATCTGTAATGTCCGTGGACGTGTAATCGGCCAGGTGGTAGGAAGGAGGATCAGGTTGGGAAATGTGCGGTGCAGTATCACGGCTACTGACAGTTGACCGTGCGGAAGACAGGGTGTTTGTGGAGGTGCCCATCTGACTTGAAGCATTATCCGCTATCCAAGTAACAACCTGTTGACACTGGTCTTGGTTCAACAGTGGTGTACTGCTGCGGGCCCCAAGAATTTGGGACAGGACGTGCGAGCGAGGAGATGTGGCCCTTTGTTGTTGCGAAATGAGTGCTTGCACACGACCTCGGCCTCTGCCTGCACCACCATCACGTCCACTTCCTTGTTCCATGCCAACGCCCTTGCCAATGCCTTTGCGCATTTTGCCTGTATAGAGCGACAACTGCCTGGTCACTGTGGAGGTCACAGGAGATTAGGATTTTAGTTCCCTAACCTGTAGAAACGTATGACGTACAACAGTGTGGTGACTGTTGAGATGACAAGAGTTAGGATTTTAGTTCCCTAACTTGTAGAAACTTATGACGTACAACAGTGTGGTGACTGTTGAGATGACAAGAGTTAGGATTTTAGTTCCCTAACCTGTAGAAACTTATGACTTACAACAGTGTGGTGACTGTTGAGATGACAATAGTTAGGATTTTAGTTCCCTAACCTGTAGAAACTTATGACGTACAACAGTGTGGTGACTGTTGAGATGACAATAGTTAGGATTTTAGTTCCCTAACCTGTAGAAACGTATGACGTACAACAGTGTGGTGACTGTTGAGATGACAGGAGTTAGGATTTTAGTTCCCTAACTTGTAGAAACGTATGACGTACAACAGTGTGGTGACTGTTGAGATGACAAGAGTTAGGATTTTAGTTCCCTAACTTGTAGAAACTTATGACGTACAACAGTGTGGTGACTGTTGAGATGACAAGAGTTAGGATTTTAGTTCCCTAACCTGTAGAAACGTATGACGTACAACAGTGTGGTGACTGTTGAGATGACAAGAGTTAGGATTTTAGTTCCCTAACTTGTAGAAACGTATGACGTACAACAGTGTGGTGACTGTTGAGATGACAAGAGTTAGGATTTTAGTTCCCTAACTTGTAGAAACTTATGACGTACAACAGTGTGGTGACTGTTGAGATGACAAGAGTTAGGATTTTAGTTCCCTAACCTGTAGAAACGTATGACGTACAACAGTGTGGTGACTGTTGAGATGACAAGAGTTAGGATTTTAGTTCCCTAACCTGTAGAAACGTATGACGTACAACAGTGTGGTGACTGTTGAGATGACAAGAGTTAGGATTTTAGTTCCCTAACCTGTAGAAACGTATGACGTACAACAGTGTGGTGACTGTTGAGATGACAAGAGTTAGGATTTTAGTTCCCTAACCTGTAGAAACTTATGACGTACAACAGTGTGGTGACTGTTGAGATGACAAGAGTTAGGATTTTAGTTCCCTAACCTGTAGAAACGTATGACGTACAACAGTGTGGTGACTGTTGAGATGACAAGAGTTAGGATTTTAGTTCCCTAACTTGTAGAAACGTATGACGTACAACAGTGTGGTGACTGTTGAGATGACAAGAGTTAGGATTTTAGTTCCCTAACCTGTAGAAACGTATGACGTACAACAGTGTGGTGACTGTTGAGATGACAAGAGTTAGGATTTTAGTTCCCTAACCTGTAGAAACGTATGACGTACAACAGTGTGGTGACTGTTGAGATGACAAGAGTTAGGATTTTAGTTCCCTAACTTGTAGAAACTTATGACGTACAACAGTGTGGTGACTGTTGAGATGACAAGAGTTAGGATTTTAGTTCCCTAACCTGTAGAAACGTATGACGTACAACAGTGTGGTGACTGTTGAGATGACAAGAGTTAGGATTTTAGTTCCCTAACCTGTAGAAACGTATGACGTACAACAGTGTGGTGACTATTGAGATGACAAGAGTTAGGATTTTAGTTCCCTAACCTGTAGAAACGTATGACGTACAACAGTGTGGTGACTGTTGAGATGACAAGAGTTAGGATTTTAGTTCCCTAACCTGTAGAAACTTATGACGTACAACAGTGTGGTGACTGTTGAGATGACAAGAGTTAGGATTTTAGTTCCCTAACCTGTAGAAACGTATGACGTACAACAGTGTGGTGACTGTTGAGATGACAAGAGTTAGGATTTTAGTTCCCTAACTTGTAGAAACTTATGACGTACAACAGTGTGGTGACTGTTGAGATGACAAGAGTTAGGATTTTAGTTCCCTAACCTGTATTAAGGTACTACGTACACCTGTCTGGTGACTGTAATGGTTTGAAGAGAGGATTTTAGTCCCTAACCTGTATTAAGGCAGTACGTACACCTGTCTGGTGACTGTTTTGATGACAAGAGTTAGGATTTTAGTTCCCTAACCTGTATTAAGGTACTACGTACACCTGTCTGGTGACTGTAATGGTTTAAACAGAGGATTTTAGTCCCTAACCTGTATTAAGGTAGTACGTACACCTGTCTGGTGACTGTTTTGATGACAAGAGTTAGGATTTTAGTTCCCTAACCTGTATTAAGGTACTACGTACACCTGTCTGGTGACTGTAATGGTTTGAAGAGAGGATTTTAGTCCCTAACCTGTATTAAGGTAGTACGTACACCTGTCTGGTGACTGTTTTGATGACAAGAGTTAGGATTTTAGTTCCCTAACCTGTATTAAGGTACTACGTACACCTGTCTGGTGACTGTAATGGTTTGAAGAGAGGATTTTAGTCCCTAACCTGTATTAAGGTAGTACGTACACCTGTCTGGTGACTGTTTTGATGACAAGAGTTAGGATTTTAGTTCCCTAACCTGTATTAAGGTAGTACGTACACCTGTCTGGTGACTGTAATGGTTCAAGAGAGGATTTTAGTCCCTAACCTGTATTAAGGTAGTACGTACACCTGTCTGGTGACTGTGTTGATGACAAGAGTTAGGATTTTAGTTCCCTAACCTGTATTAAGGTAGTACGTACACCTGTCTGGTGACTGTAATGGTTCAAGAGAGGATTTTAGTCCCTAACCTGTATTAAGGTAGTACGTACACCTGTCTGGTGACTGTTTTGATGACAAGAGTTAGGATTTTAGTTCCCTAACCTGTATTAAGGTAGTACGTACACCTGTCTGGTGACTGTAATGGTTTGAAAAGAGGATTTTAGTCCCTAACCTGTATTAAGGTACTAAGTACAAGAGTGTGGTGACTCTAATGGTCACAGAAAAGCTTGGATTTCAATCTGTATCACCCTGCCTATATCCTCCTAGATTAGTCCTGAGAAGGACTGTTCTGGTCACTGGAAATCTTGGACTCCGATCTGGATCACCCTGCCTATGTCCTCCTAGATTAGTCCTGAGAAAGACTGTTGTGGTCAGCAGCAGTTTGCAGCCCTGATCCGGATCTACCTATGAGGGCCGCAAATCTGTCCCTAATCAGCAGCAGACACTCTCCCTACACTCACTGTCTGGAAGGCTGTGTGCCGAGCACAGCGCGCCGGGACTTATAAAGGCTCGGTGACGCTGTGCAGGCCGGCCAATCACTGCTATACCACAACCAACAGGGCTGTGGCATTGCAGTGGTCTGTCAGCCAATCCCTGCACGTGGGCTGGCTCTCAAAAGAGCGCCAACATGGAGAGATGACGACCACGAGCACAGCACGAGTATCGCGAGATTACTCGGTGCTCGGCGAGTCGCCCGAGTACAGTGATACTCGTGCGAGTAACGAGTAGTGCCGAGCATGTTCGCTCAACACTAGTATTCACCCATCACTAGTGTGTGTATGTATATATATTGTGATACAGCGGCTTGCTGTATTGCCATTGTGTATGCTGGGACTTATAGTTAAGCAAGTTATGCTCTGCAATAGAAACCCAGAAAGGTCAACGTGGGACTTGTGGAGCCATAAGAGTTAGGTTTGCAAGGTGCTGAGAGCATGGCTGTGAATTATACCTTTTAATGAGTGCTGTGTGAGCCCATGGGGAGAGTCCATGAATGTCTGAGAAACTGGAAGGACTCGGTTTTGGTGTTTGGTGCAGCCACTGTCCTGGGAAGGCACCTTGGATGGTATGCTTGGAAGAGGCTGGCAAATTGAAGACACGCGGTGAGGAGACCTTGGGGAAGCCTGCACTGTCTCGGAGTTCAGGAAGCCTCAACCCTACCTGGGGCCTGGATCAGACAGGAGACTGTGATCTATGAGGCAGCTTCTGGAACAATGGTCTAAGACAGTGCTTCTCAACTCCAGTCCTCAGGACCCACCAACAGGTCATGTTTTCAGGATTTCCTTAGTATTTCACAGGTGTTAGTTTAATCACCTGCAAAGGGGATAATTCTAACACCTATGCAATACTAAAGAAATCCTGAAAACAAGACCTGTTGGTGGGTCCTGAGGACTGGAGTTGAGAAACACTGATCTAAGAGGTCAGTGGACACTATTAAGGAATAGATGTGATATGCCAGGTGGGCACATCCGCCATTGGTATGTCACTAATGTTCCGCTGATGTAATGTAAATGAACTGTGCACTATATGGTTTATGATGTAATAAACTGCTGGACTTTATTTTACTGAAAAATACGCCTGTTTGCCTCAATCCCGCATTTGAGTGTCCCCAACACGCTACCAGTCAGCAAAACCCTACTACATACGGTATATATATATATATATATATATATATTACTTCAGTAGTGTTTTTTCTATGAGCAGTTTTTATGTGAGATTTTAATTTGTGAAATTTCTTCCTGTTAGCAGAGCTCCGCCCATTGTTACGACATATATAAATCGCTAATTGTTTGTGATATTACAGTTGAATTAATTTCACTTCAGTAGGTTTGAGCTACAATATCAGACAAAACCTATAGACAGCTGTTTCTAAAAAAAGTGCCTTTTTTTCTAATTAAGTATATTCTGTGTAGCTGTAGCTTAAAAACGCTTGCAAAATGTAATAAATTAGGTATCAGCTAAATTTAATAGGTTACAGTGTGTTAAATATGAGTCTATACGGCCCCTAATTTTCTGTTTCTCTTATACTCATTACTGCTAACAAATCACCCAATGGATTCATTATCTTCCTAGACTCTGACCACATGTATCATCCAATTTGCCAAATGTCTCTGATCTTATAAGTCATTAGTCACTTTCACTTCAGGGGAAATAAAAGTATTAAATATTCAGTCAGGCACCTTAGCTGCCACGGTTCATTCAACTGTATTAATTAAATGTTCAGTGCTTAGTAAATATTTTAACTATGGTATATTTGTATATAGTAAGTAGCCTGATATAAAAAGGGTGGGTTCACCTTTGGAATTGCAAAAATAATAATGCTGTGATAAATATTTGTTTCCTTACCAAAGTTTTTCTCAAGTTATGCACTGAAGCTCATTTTCCCACGAGTTGCACCAAGCCCTGTCTTGCCCATGCTTTCCCCATTTTGATGAAGCTGGATGGGACTAATGCGAAAAACCCCGAAGTTGCAAAGTTTTTGTGCATCCTCTGAGTTGTGCAAAAATGTAGATACTTTTAATGTGTTTTCCATTTTACACCAGAATACCGATGTAAACAAATCATTGAGTTGGCATTCAAATTTCCTTCTTGCTAGTACATTTGTATGAGAAAAATATCAGTTGTTTTATTAAAGGAGTTGTAGGGTCAATAACTGATAATTTTCCAGTTATTCTACGTGACTACAGACTTATCAATCTTCCCAGTGCCCGCACTGTGCGCTGCCAGGATTCGCTGTTTTGTAAGCCCGGGAAACTGACTGCAATTATTCAATATGCATGTTCAAGGCAAGAACATGACTAGGGGGCAAGGTCTTGCTCAATACAAGTGTATGGAGCAGATGGATCAAATAAGTTGGAGCAGTCGTCTAGTGGGCACGGCCTTGCTCTATACACTTGTATTGAGCAAGGCCGTGTCCACTAGTTAGGAACTCTGGTCGGGAAACTGCATACCACATAACTGCACTTGGTTCCTGGTTTAGAAATCCTGGCAGTGGACATTGATTGCGCTGGAAGGATTAATAAGTGCACAGTCAGAGTGACTGCAGAATTATCAGTTTAGCCCGGTCATTACCTTTAAGGGTTTATTCCAAGAATAATTTCTCCATAAGCTTGCTCTAGGTAAATATCATAAAATCAGCTTTACCTTCACCTTTACCTTCAGCTGATGCAGCAATCTTGGTTAATAGGCTGTCACAGTGACATACTGTCTACAGTGTACATGACTAGAGAATCATTTGAAGTTTAAATTCCGTTTGGTTCGCCGAGCGGGCAATGTTCATCGAACATGTTCGACAAACAGTTTGTCAAACATCCGAATCCCATTCAAATCAATATGAGACAAAATTAAGGGCCTAGAAAACACCTTAAAAGGAGCACAAAAGCTGTTAAACAAAGCCCAAACCATTTTACAGTGAAGCCCCACTGTTTTGGCACAGACCTTAGCTCCTACACTATTATTTAGCAAGCTTCAGTGCCGCTGCCACACTCACCATGCTTGCAAGCCCGTTCATATACCTTAGACTTCCTCATGACTTCACTGAGGTTGTCTCAGGTTACACAGCAGGTATCACGCAGCAGGGAATCCCACTGTGTGATCTGAGATAACGTCAGTGGTATCAGTGTTTGTAACACTAGCTGTCTCATGAAAGCTGTGATATTATGTGAGATGCAATTGATACATCTTGTTGGTATTGTGAGACAGAGCATGTGAGGAGCGGTGATGTCAGGGTGTGCAACGCAGTTTAAACTTGCTTAATAGCCCCTGTGTTACCCCTCGAGTCTGAAGTGCAGTAGTGTTTGTGAAGGCACCGCTTGTCATACACTCACATGTGTCTGCTCTCACAGCATATGGAGTATGCTTTCTGTGAATGTGACCCCAACATATTGTTGTAAGGCTCCATGCCCTCTATATGTTGTTTGATGCTTCTTTTGAAGCAGATTTTGAGAATCGGCATCAAAATCTGCATGTCTGTACTGAAGCCAGAAAAGTCTAGCAAATTTGGTGCAAATTTTGGGGCAGAAAAAATAAATCTGAACCACATGTGCAAGGAAAAAAAAAAGCAATGTAGGCACAGCACTTCTAACCTGCATGAGTCAAGACCCGCTAGATCTGAAACATGTTTGCTTTTGATTGGGATCCTAGCAGAAAGCTGTTTTCATGTCCACTTTTCTATTTTTGTCTGACCATTTTAATTTCATGAATAAAAATGAGCATTTTTTAGTGGACCGCTAGACTAATTTTTCGGCTTGTATCAAGGAAGGAATAGTCCATGCAGCTCATTAAAGAGTTTTTGAGATAATTATCAAATTACTTTTGATCCCTTGCAAAATAGCCAGCTGTATGTTAATGAGCTGCGATTCCTAAACCCTTAGTGAAATTAGGATGTGAATACCCTCAAATTAAAGCTTAGTGTTTGCACTTTAAGCCTATATTGATTATATTACTGTATAATGAATATGTTGTTGTAAACAGCTAAAATGTCAAAACGTGTGTCAAATATTTGTGGACCTAACTGTACTTAGTTTCCCCAGCAAAATATCCAGATGGAAAATCTACAGTATTTCTGCTATGTCTGAATGTAGTCATGTAATCTACCAACTTCAACCCCTCTCCCACCTCACATAGAAACCCCACTAATATTATTAACATTCCTTGTACACCTTCATCTACCTCTTTTAATTGTGCTCTCTGGAATCCACGGTCTGTATGTAAAGGGGATGTCACACGCGTCGATATCACTGTCAATGACGCTCGTACGTCACGGATTTTCAGTCGCCCAAGCGACGTAAAAGTGACGCAGGAGCGACATTGAAGCGTGTGACCAAGCGATGCAACCAGCGATATGTCGCTGATCGCCTATCGCAGGTTTCACTGCCAGATGTAAAACCTGTCGCTCATCGCTCAGTAGACCTTGTGCATCGCTGCGTGTGACACTAAACTCAGCGATGTATTTTCTATTTTGACATTGTACAAGCGACTAAATAAAATCGCTCGCAAGATGGCGACATCACCACATCGCTGGGTCATATTGACGCGTGACATCTTACCTGCGATAATTCCATATCGCTCAGGCGATGAATAATTTGTGACGCATGAGCGATATCGCGGGTGACATTGACACGTGTGACAGGCCCTTAAGAAGCTTCCCTTCATCCCCAACTACTTTCCCATTAACTCTCTTAATTTCTGGCCCTCACAGAAACCTGGATCCAGGATTCAGACACTGCTTCCCCTGCTGCTATTTCTCATAGCGGCTTACATTTCTCCTACACAGGGAGCAGAGACAGAGTGAGGAGGCCGTAATTAGCAGCAAAGAGGCGGCACAGAGACACAGGCTGCCGCACCAGGGACTGCCCATTTGGCTCCAGATTGTAAGTTGTGCTAAACTATTATCTCGGGGTACCAGCTGACATCAGACATGGGGGACCCCTTGCCTGAATGCAGCAGACATGCTGCATCCAGTGCGGCCCTTAGCTTCATATCCATGGGAGGGGGGGTGACAGGTCCTCTTTAATCTCTAAACTCCTGGAGCGCCTGGTCTACTCCCACCTCACCCGTTACCTCTCCACTCACTCTCTTCTAGACACATTACAGTCTGGTTTCCGCCCTCTACTTTCTACAGAAACTGCTCTCACCAAAGTGACCAACAACCTTTTAATAGCAAAACGTAATGGTGACTACTCTCTGCTTATCCTTCTTGATTTCTCTGCAGCCTTCAACACTGTTGACCACCATCTCCTACTCTCCATGCTGCACTCCATCGGCATCAAGGACACTGCTCTCTCCTGGTTCTCTTCCTATATTTCTGACCGCTCTTTCAGTGTATCATTTGCTGGCTCCACTTCCTCCCCTCTTCCTCTTAGTATTGGGGTCCCTCAGGGTTCAGTCCTTAGACCTCTTTTCTTCTCTCTCTACACAGCCCCGATTGGACAGATCATCAGCAGATTTGGCTTTTAGTACCATCTTTATGCTGATGACACACAACTATACATTTCATCTCCCGATCTTACTCCCACTCTAATAAAGAACACCAATGACTGCCTAACCGCAGTTTCCAATATCATGTCCGCTCTCTATCTAAAGCTCAACCTTTCCAAAACTGAACTTCTTTTGCTCCCGCCCTCCACTAACCTCCCTAAATATGACATTCTGCTCTGTGTGCGGCACCACAATAATTATTTTAAGTAACTGAATTATACATGGATTATAGCTATCGTATAAATGGACTCTCCTCAATATCATTGTTAACATAGTTTTCGGAGGTGGAGAGTTTTATCCATATAATAATTGCAAAAACGCCTGGTCAATCTTATGCTTAATGAAAATTTTTATTTATGCATTTGATAAAACCACAAGCTATATATTTGCACCAAATAGAGATTTAAAATCATTCACAGTGATCAGGTGTCTTCAGGACAGGAATTATACCATAAACTACAAACAAGTACCAAGGGAATGGATGCTTGTTCCACACCATCTGCAACCAGGCTCATATGTTATGAGTAAGCTAAATGATCTGGCCTGGGTATTGGGGGAAAAGGAGAGGAGGAAGTAAGACTGAGCACTGACTGTTACTATATAGACAGAACCTGTAGGCACAGGATGTTTACAGGGCTGAGTCTCAGTTTTTTCCATAATCCCTACTTTTGGTAATCATCCCCTTACCCTGACTATGATATAATAAGCATCCATTTCCTTGGTACTTACATAGTTTCAGGCGATCCCTAAAAACACATCTTTTTAGGGCGGCCTATCATGATCCCTAGTCAAAGTCATCTAGACATAGCCTATCCGCTCCACCAGTCTCAAGTGGATCACAAATAATGTTTAGTGGCCACTTATGCTGCTCCTTTCTGATCCCCATCTCCTTAAGGTGACTACCATCACTTTAAATAAGCACCTGTACTTTATGTCACCCCCACCTCATTGTTAGATTGTAAGCTCTTATGAGCAGGGCTGTCATTATTTTGCTCTAATTATTGTATTAAGCTTTGTATTGTATTGTTTTTTGTACTGTATTGTATCATATTTTCTGATACCTGTTTCTTGTGATTGTTAAATATGATCTTCTGTATTGTAAAGCGCTGTGGAATATGTTGGCGCTATATAAATAAAGATTATTATTATTATAATAGCCGCTTACAGGTAAAAATCCTAGAGACCATAATATACAATTTATTCATCTATAAAATTCTCAGGAGACGTTGGATGACAATAACCATACCTATGAGGCAGTTAGCTAATGTCAGGGGGCTAGCGGTTGGTCTCTGTATTGTGATCTGAGCACTGTTTATATTTCATGGACAAGTGAAAATGGCATAAGTGTGTCTAAAACCATCAAGTGTTGAGGGAAGATGCATTCCAGAGGGAGAAGCCGTATACTTGGTTATGTTAGGTTTCTTTTATTTTGAATTTGGTCATTTGAGAACCACCTAGGGGTCACCTCCTCATCCAAGCCTGTAATACTATGTCCTTGGATGGCATGACTAAACAAATTGATAAAAAAAAAAAAAATGAGGATTGTGTACTGACTACCATATTTTATTTGTTCAACTGAAAGCCTTTTTGAAATGTATTATTTTGCTCTGACTCATTGTAAACAAGAAAAATGAGAAAATTCTGCTGCGCACTGACACAATACATTTTTTGAGAAATAGCGTACTGGTTAATGAATGCTAATGGCAAAGTGTGAACAGGGGATAAGGCACAGTAGAAAACTACTTAAGAGTACATGGAGAATAAAAATGAGAACTTAGCTGATGCAATGGCCATAGCATGTGAGCCCGGTAACCAGCGCCAAGGTGTCTCATCCTACGGGGTCCTAACCTACTGCCTCTGCGTGCGGTGTGAGTTTGCGTGTATGGGTGTGTACGCCATCGAATGCAATTAAAAACCTGCCAGTAAGGGCATGTCAAGGACCAAGGATTCAATAAGATGTAGAGTTTCAACATGGCTATAGGGCGGGGGGGGGGGGAGGTGCACAGTCAAAAAATATAACTGTATTTCAATGTGATGATGATCGGCAACACCTGTGTATTAGGTGCTAGCTAGAAAAAATATATCAAGGAAAAAGAGAAAATTCTGCTGCACAATACATAATAGCATACTGGCTAATGAATGCTAATGGCAAAGTGTGAACAGAGCATAAGGCACAGTAGAAAACTACTTAAGAGTACAGTGTGCAACAGAATATTCTCTTTTTTGTTGATATATTTTTTCTAGCTAGCACCTAACACAGAGGTGTTGCCGGTAATCATGTATTGTAATATTGTTGTAAAGAAGGGCAGATAAATATAGAGAGAGACCATATGGCTCCTATAAATGAGGTCACTGGAGAAAGAGGGTCCAAACTAGGTTTTATCCTTACTTTCATTCTGTGTAAGTGTAGCGACCGGTGGTAAGGCCGCGGGTGTGTGTGTATGATCTTTCTCAACAGAATCTCCATACTCAGGTTTAACCGATAATAACATTTCTTTACTGTAAAACATATTTATCTCACAGTCAACCGAACTATATGCGCACTTGTATATATTAGAGTCTCTGGATCTTCACTTCTTCCGGGTACGCAGCAAGAAAAGAAAACACAACAATGAAGGTATCTTTCCCTAACTTTCCCTAAAATCACGTACCAGTCTTATCACAGAAGAAGATGTCGCTCCCACGTAGCAGGCCTGGGGATCTCCTCACTCTTCTTTGGTCTCCTTCTGCAGGTAACAGTCTGTCTCTCCCAGTCTCAGGGCACACAGATCAGGAGAAGGGAGATCACAGCAGCACAAATGGCTCCCTTATGTAGGTCACGGCCCCTGCACAAGCACTCTGGGTGCACGGCGGGCAAGGTTTTGCAGAGCGGCCAGAGTCACAGCACCAAAGTCCAGTGGCCCAGGATCAGTCACAGGGGCTTCTGCGGGGTGATTTTTCCGACAAGGTGTTGCAAAGTAGCCCTCTTTCAACAGACATCCACAGGTAGATGTTCTCTTGTTCAACTCTGTGTCTGTACTAATCTCCCGCCCTCTCTCCTCCTCAGCACATGGCTGTTGGGGGAGGGGAGCAGCAATCAAAGCTGTTTTTTTTTTCTCTGCAGTCATTTCAGCAATTGTCCACAAGGGGGCAGTGGCGGACTGTGCACAGCTCATTTCACTGTCAATTTCGATAATACAATCTGAATTGTACACCTCATTACATACCCCCCCACTTAAAGGTTGACAGTCCCTGTCAACAACCATCGGCTCCAAGGCAGTGATGGCCGTTGATATCACAGGGATTGATCTCCGGCGGAGTAGGGACCTCTGTTGGGGGAAACCGTCATCCCCCCGTTCACCTTCGTTCCCTTGTTCAGGGCTCACAATATCTCCAATAAACTCAGTCACGTTTTCTACCCGGGGAGAGTAGGATCGCCGGCGGTAGCGGCGCCGGTTGGGGGCAAATCTGCTTCCTTTAACGGGAAACACCCCCGGGACCAGTGACGTCGGCGGCCTCTGTACCCTCTCTTCCCTTCACAACATCAAACTGTACCACCTCCCCATCACCAACGCTGCGGAGGCACTTACGAGGATTGTTACACTTTATGGCAGTCTGATGTACAAACACGTCATCCTTTGTGTCATTCCTGTTGATGAAGCCATACCCATCGCGGACATTAAACCACTTCACACCGTCCCCTGGACCCGAGTGGCCAGCACTTGCTTATCGGTCTGGCTCTGTCTCTTCACACCCTTTTCCCTGATCTCCCCTGCAGAGCGAGCCGCTTTGGCTGGGGCGTCTAGTTTAAAGGTGGCGGCTGTTGTGGGGCACGACTTGCTGGTTCTAGTATATCGGACCACGGGTGGAGGATTCGGACAACGGTTTTGCCCTATGGCGGGGGTCGCCGCATGTCCAGCACCTTCCCATAGGCCGACTGGGTTGCTGTCTCGCTTGCCTGTCCGCCTGTTGGTCTAGCATGAGCTGCAGCTGTAGTATCTGTTTCTGCAACTCTGCTACTATCTGCTTCAATTCTTCCGTGTCACTGCTCGGACTGCTGGCACCGGATATGGACCTGCAGGCCGTAGTATAAGTCTGGTTATAAGCTACTACCGGGAGGAGATTCTGTTGATCACACATCCTGCCGACTACGCCAGATGTAGCGACCGGTGGTAAGGCCGCGGGTGTGTGTGTATGATCTTTCTCAACAGAATCTCCATACTCAGGTTTAACCGATAATAACATTTCTTTACTGTAAAACATATTTATCTCACAGTCAACCGAACTATATGCGCACTTGTATATATTAGAGTCTCTGGATCTTCACTTCTTCCGGGTACGCAGCAAGAAAAGAAAACACAACAATGAAGGTATCTTTCCCTAACTTTCCCTAAAATCACGTACCAGTCTTATCACAGAAGAAGATGTCGCTCCCACGTAGCAGGCCTGGGGATCTCCTCACTCTTCTTTGGTCTCCTTCTGCAGGTAACAGTCTGTCTCTCCCAGTCTCAGGGCACACAGATCAGGAGAAGGGAGATCACAGCAGCACAAATGGCTCCCTTATGTAGGTCACGGCCCTGCACAAGCACTCTGGGTGCACGGCGGGCAAGGTTTTGCAGAGCGGCCAGAGTCACAGCACCAAAGTCCAGTGGCCCAGGATCAGTCACAGGGCTTCTGCGGGGTGATTTTTTCCGACAAGGTGTTGCAAAGTAGCCCTCTTTCAACAGACATCCACAGGTAGATGTTCTCTTGTTCAACTCTGTGTCTGTACTAATCTCCCGCCCTCTCTCCTCCTCAGCACATGGCTGTTGGGGGAGGGGAGCAGCAATCAAAGCTGTTTTTTTTTTCTCTGCAGTCATTTCAGCAATTGTCCACAAGGGGGCAGTGGCGGACTGTGCACAGCTCATTTCACTGTCAATTTCGATAATACAATCTGAATTGTACACCTCATTACATACCCCCCCACTTAAAGGTTGACAGTCCCTGTCAACAACCATCGGCTCCAAGGCAGTGATGGCCGTTGATATCACAGGGATTGATCTCCGGCGGAGTAGGGACCTCTGTTGGGGGAAACCGTCATCCCCCCGTTCACCTTCGTTCCCTTGTTCAGGGCTCACAATATCTCCAATAAACTCAGTCACGTTTTCTACCCGGGGAGAGTAGGATCGCCGGCGGTAGCGGCGCCGGTTGGGGGCAAATCTGCTTCCTTTAACGGGAACACCCCCGGGACCAGTGACGTCGGCGGCCTCTGTACCCTTCTCTCCCTTCACAACATCAAACTGTACCACCTCCCCATCACCAACGCTGCGGAGGCACTTACGAGGATTGTTACACTTTATGGCAGTCTGATGTACAAACACGTCATCCTTTGTGTCATTCCTGTTGATGAAGCCATACCCATCGCGGACATTAAACCACTTCACCGTCCCCTGGACCCGAGTGGCCAGCACTTGCTTATCGGTCTGGCTCTGTCTCTTCACACCCTTTTCCCTGATCTCCCCTGCAGAGCGAGCCGCTTTGGCTGGGGCGTCTAGTTTAAAGGTGGCGGCTGTTGTGGGGCACGACTTGCTGGTTCTAGTATATCGGACCACGGGTGGAGGATTCGGACAACGGTTTGCCCTATGGCGGGGGTCGCCGCATGTCCAGCACCTTCCCATAGGCCGACTGGGTTGCTGTCTCGCTTGCCTGTCCGCCTGTTGGTCTAGCATGAGCTGCAGCTGTAGTATCTGTTTCTGCAACTCTGCTACTATCTGCTTCAATTCTTCCGTGTCACTGCTCGGACTGCTGGCACCGGATATGGACCTGCAGGCCGTAGTATAAGTCTGGTTATAAGCTACTACCGGGAGGAGATTCTGTTGATCACACATCCTGCCGACTACGCCAGATGTAGCGACCGGTGGTAAGGCCGCGGGTGTGTGTGTATGATCTTTCTCAACAGAATCTCCATACTCAGGTTTAACCGATAATAACATTTCTTTACTGTAAAACATATTTATCTCACAGTCAACCGAACTATATGCGCACTGTTATATATTAGAGTCTCTGGATCTTCACTTCTTCCGGGTACGCAGCAAGAAAAGAAAACACAACAATGAAGGTATCTTTCCCTAACTTTCCCTAAAATCACGTACCAGTCTTATCACAGAAGAAGATGTCGCTCCCACGTAGCAGGCCTGGGGATCTCCTCACTCTTCTTTGGTCTCCTTCTGCAGGTAACAGTCTGTCTCTCCCAGTCTCAGGGCACACAGATCAGGAGAAGGGAGATCACAGCAGCACAAATGGCTCCCTTATGTAGGTCACGGCCCCTGCACAAGCACTCTGGGTGCACGGCGGGCAAGGTTTTGCAGAGCGGCCAGAGTCACAGCACCAAAGTCCAGTGGCCCAGGATCAGTCACAGGGGCTTCTGCGGGGTGATTTTTCCGACAAGGTGTTGCAAAGTAGCCCTCTTTCAACAGACATCCACAGGTAGATGTTCTCTTGTTCAACTCTGTGTCTGTACTAATCTCCCGCCCTCTCTCCTCCTCAGCACATGGCTGTTGGGGGAGGGGAGCAGCAATCAAAGCTGTTTTTTTTTTCTCTGCAGTCATTTCAGCAATTGTCCACAAGGGGGCAGTGGCGGACTGTGCACAGCTCATTTCACTGTCAATTTCGATAATACAATCTGAATTGTACACCTCATTACATAAGGATCATTCATCAACAGATTTGACAGTCAAGGTGTTAACCAGCAGGGGGGCACCCTAGCCTGTGGTATAGGGTCCATCATTCCTGTGTGCACCCCGGGTGAAAAAGTCTTCAAACTTCAAGTTGTAGCAGTAATGATGTGATGTGTAATCCGCCAATCAAACTGCGGCTCCCCTTGCAAACACTTGTCCTTGTGCTTAGAGCAAAAGAAAACTGTGTCATTTGGAGAATGATAAATAGAACTGCCTTTGAAATCACGTAATAAATGCCGGCACTGGGTAGCTGCGGTATCAGAAAATAAAGAATGAGTCATGAAGTTGAGGAAAGGTTCATTATACCTTAGAGCAGACATTCAGCTTTTGTTCTACAATGCATCTGGCGCCAGCGCTGTGCTCCATTCATTAATATTGTAAAGTATAAACATTTTCTTCTCTTTTTTTTTTTTGCTGATGCTGCATTCATCTCTCTGTAAAGAGGAATGTGAAGTATTTATGAATTCCTGCTCCCTAGACATTGATTTAGGGACCCAGAAGAACTTCAAAGATCTTCAATAAAACCCCAAAATGTGTTTGTTTTTTGAGAACTACAGTGCAGAAATACGGCTTTATCACTAAATGTTTTGCTGCTTTTATTCCTATTAATTGCAAAAGGCAAAACCTCACACAAATAAGGTGTTTAATAGCAGGGAACACATTTTCAAGAGCCATTTAGTTTTCTGATAGACCTCTGTGGCTACTTATACTACAGTTTCGACAGAGCCCCAAAGTGAAAGGGTTGCACAGGTCCATCTCTTTATGCCAATTGCTTGTTCAGATACACATATATTTGATTGAGCACATTGTCCCAATAATAACCTTTGTTCAGGGCACACAAGTGGTTTCTATATGGAAAAACATTTGCAGCATGCACTAGTGCATGGTGATGACTCCTCTTGTACCTTGGCTTCCTACCCGCTCTATACCCATGCTGCACACACAGATGCTGCAGAGCAGACTGGCAGTCAAGAAACAGGGGAGTGATAATAATGCTCACTATTTAGTGAGCAATGAATGTTACAGCCCCCATCATTGCTCCTATGACTAGCAGCAAATAGCTGCAGGTAGAATATTTCTTCATTTCTCCCTGTAGCTGCTCCAGTAAACCAGCATACCATAAGTTAGATGCTGCTTAACTGCATACAGATTTGCAGAATAATAGTATTTTTCTAGGTGACAGATTTCCTTTAAAGGGTTTGTCCACTACTAGGACAACCCCTTCTGATTCCACTTCTTTCCCCCAGTTAAAATAACACACTCCACTCACCTCCCATTCAGGTGCTGTTCCAGTGCCATCAATAATCACGTCACATCTCATGTTGGTAATCACGTCAGTGTCATGTCTCGCGAGCTCTGAGTCCAATCACTGCTGGCTTCTCACTCCCCGCATTTGGACCAAATGAGTTAATCAACAAGAAATGCTGACTACCTGTTGATTGATCATTTGGTCTGATGGCATGGCAAAAGAAGTCAGCATGATTGGAGGATGGGCTACTGTGATGTCTTAATGTTACGTAAGCCCTAAACCACGATTACTGATACTGGGACTGTTCTCTGCATCACTACTGGACCCCTGCTTGGTGTGGGTCACCCGGGAAGCGATTGTTCCCTATGTTACCTCTGTGGTGGACTTCTACATAGACTCAGGTGAATGGGTTGTCAGAGTCCTTGCATTGAAGGAACTTTCCTCTAACAGCTGCCCTGTTTGTTCATCTGTACTAGTCACCATGAGAAGGGTAAGGCTGGTGCTGTTGAGAGACTGAGGTAAAAGCACAATGGTATCGAAAGTACAGCAAGATATTTTAGAGGTACTAGACCAGCAGGAGCAGTCTGCACAAAATGATGTTAAGCTATTTGCCCCAAAATGAGTAACATTTAAAAACCGTGCCCATGATATCTTTGTTCAGCGGAAGTCCTGTTGCTGCAAGTATAAACTTTTTATAAAGAGAACGGATTCCATGTCTTCTTTGGCCCTTACCAAGGGCGCATTTATACTGAACTGTGCTGCAAAACTAGGGCTGCTCAGTAGCAAAGGCTCTGCCTTGCCTATGACTACCAAGACTGCTGCGGTCAGCCCCTCAATACATTATTGCTATAATTGCAGATAAATCATACTGTATCTCAGAGCTTGTGCTCCTAAGCTTTTAGAGTCTAGCAACATTTTTTGCCTAATACTGCATGGCGGGGTCACTTAAAATACTTCTCAAGTGTTTTATATTGAACCCCAAGTTGCTATTGGTAATGTGTGTATTATGTGTGCATTAAAAAATAATCATTCATTGTCATCTGCCGTTATCAGCATTGCTCTCATCCTTTCCTGCATCATGTGACCATGGGTATTACTTGCTGGCTCACGCAGTGAACTGTTGATTCCTTTCTTACTGGTCAGTCTATAGTATGTATGAAAGCCTCATAGACTTTTATTAAAAAATTAACTTCTGGTCTATACAGAAAATGCTGTGTGAGCTGGCAGGCCACAATTTCAGTCAGATGATGCAGGGTCAGATTGGAGCAGGAACTGGACCTGGAATCAACAACTGGTAAGTATATTAAAGTGCATACTGTATACATGTTACTGATGGCTAGTAGACAGAGTAATAAAAAAACAAAACAAAAGAGACTAAAAGATGCAGTTGAAAGCTATAAGCACAGAGCCCAAAAAGTGAATTTGTATGGGGAGCCCAAACTGAACTTTCACACAAGGGTCCATTAGCCTTTATCTAAAGGGCCATTACATGGTACGATATCGTTAACGATATGTTGGTACGTCACGGCTTTTGGTGGGTGCAGTGACGTCGTAACAACGTATTATTGTGTGACACGTAGATACGACCAACGACATGTTGGCTAATTGTTCATTGCAGGTTTATGAACAGGACCATAAATCAGTCGTCCGTCGTTTGTTCAACCAGTAACATCATTCTGTGTGACACCTTTCCCACGATCTCGTTTATGACTTTGCCTATGCAGAACTGAAGCACTAGGCGACCAAATTAACCGCAAGTATCGTTCACTTGTCACTGAATCATTGCTGCGTCGTTCACGATATGTGTATGTGTGACACTTCAGTAGCGATCATTAAACGATGTCCCAGTGATCTCGGCCAAGTCGGATCATTGGTCGGATCACTGGAACATTGAAGCGTGTAACGGGTCCTTAAGGGTTTGCTTACACAAGCGTATAAATTGGACAAGTGCAATCCAATAACAAATAGGGATTGCACTCAGACCATATTATTCAATCAGGCAGTGCAGATCTGTGCTTTATTTCCTCAGCTGTATTCAGTGTGATACAGTGTAAGAAAATCGAATGCCATACAGACCATTAGTTAAACATGTAATTTTTATGGTATATTGCATATCTATAAGATGTGAGATTGTAAATCTAAATGATCCTGTTAAAGATTAAACACTGCTGAATAAAAAAAAATGGATTGCACATGGATGAAAAGTAATGGCCACTTTACACACACCAACTTACCATATATACTCCGTATAAGCCGAGTTTTTCAGCCCAAAAATTGGGCTGAAAAGTACCCCCCTCGGCTTATACGCGAGTCAGTGACGGCTTGGTATACAGCGCCAGCAGCCTCAGTAATCCAGGGACCCCCCCTCGCGCTCCAGAAACCTGTAAAGTAAAGTCTTTATACTTATCACTGTCCTGTCGGCGCCTCCCCGCCGCTGCCGACATCACGATCCCCGGCTTCATCCAACCGTCTTCTTCCGGCTTCCTGTTTGGCACAGGCAATGACATCATTGCCTGCGCCGAACAGGGAAGCCGAAAGAAGACGGATGAAGCCGGGGATCATGATGTCGGCAACGGCGGGGACGGCGCCGATAGGACAGTGATAAGTATAAAGATTTTACTTTACAGGTTTCCGGAGCGCGAGGGGGGGGGCCCTGGATTACTGAGGCTGCTGGGGCTGCTGTATACTACCACTGGGGCTGCTGGGGCTGCTGTATACTACCACTGGGGCTGCTGGGGCTGTTGTATACTACCAATGGGGCTGCTGTATACTACCACCCGGGGCTGCTGTATACTACCACTGGGTGCTGGGCTGCTGTATACTACCACTGGGGCTGCTGGGGCTGCTGTATACTACCACTGGGGCTGCTGGGGCTGCTGTATACTACCACTGGGGCTGCTGTATACTACCACTGGGGAGGCCTGTATACCACTGGGGGGGCCTGTATACCACACTGCTGGGGGCTGTATACCTTGTGCTGGGGTCCACCCTCGGCTTATACACGAGTCAATAGGTTTTCCCAGATTTTGGGGGCAAAAGTAGGGGGGTCGGCTTATACACGGGTCAGCTTATACACGAGTATATACGGTATCTGTCCAACTTCTGACCAACTTACTGGTTGCAGTGAAATCATGGACACATTGCTCCATTTTGTGGCTGTGTACAAATGGAACAATGTGTCCATGATTTCACTGCAACCAGTAAGTTGGTCAGAAGTTGGACAGATAAGTTGGTGTGTGTAAAGTGGCCCTAAGAAAAAAATCATCCTACTTTTCTGGAAGAGAATGGGACCTTTTTTTTTTATACACTCATGTGACCGCAGCCTAAGGCTAGGGTCACATTTGTGTTGTGACCCTAGCCTAACGGAATGCACTTAAAAACTTAGAATTTTCCCTGCAGCGCATAGCGTCAATGCTATGCGCTGCCTGACAACCTGCCCCATAGAAACCTGCTGTTTACCTTAGCAGCAGCTCCACACAAAGCATCAGGGAGTGCACTTTAGCTGAGCGCACAGGGAATGCTGTCTGCAGCGATTCCTGTGCATTGTTGTAAAGCACACTCCCTGATGCTTTGTGTGGTTGCATCAAACGTGGTCACCCTCCAGTGTGACCCTAGCCTAAGTCTTTGGATAAAGCTGCAGTTGGGCTACCCACCCTCAACTGTGAGCCGTCTTCTACTACATCTCTGTAAAGATTTGATTTATATGTTTGTTTTTTTAATGTGATCACTGCATGGCTCTTGCATGTTTTACCATATCACATTTGCACCGATGGTTTCTTCCCTGATAGCAATGTTTGAAGGTAGAATAGCGTTTACAAGTTCTAAGTTGTTCAGACCCATTATATGACACTCACAGAGTCTAGTTCATATAGGGAGGTCTCATTCACACAGAGCGTTTGTGCTCTGTTTTTGTTGATCTGTTTTTGGTGGTTTTTGCAACAAAAAACATTTTCTTTTGCAAAAACAAGGATCACAAGCGCATCCTCCATTTGTGTTGCTTTTTTTGCTCCATTTTCGGAGGATATAGACAGACAGACACACAGATGTACAGACAGAGACACACGCACACTCTTTCTTACTATCTCTGGTAATACCACAGCAAGCCCCAGGGACATCTTCATTCCGGACACTGGCAGGACCTGCAGAATAGTACAAGTACTGACAGGACCTTGAACCATGTGATCTCTGTGTCACATGGACAGATCTTGTCAGTACAGTTCCCACAGGTCCTGCTGATGCTGTAAGGAAAATATTGCCGGGGCTCGCTGTGGTATCGTCGGGGAGGGTAAGTAAGGCTAGGGACACACTGGGTGTATTCTAAGTTTCCAGCTTGTCTGGAAATCGCACTCACCACAGCCTGCTGTGTAGCTGGTATTCAGGGAGCACAGCGGGTTGCTAGGGCCTGCATTCTCCCGCTACACAGCCTGAACACAGGCTGCGTCTCGGGAAATTATTCTAAGTGTATATGCTTGCGTCAGCCGTAGGGCTAACGCAAGTGTGACCTTAGACTACTAGAGTGTTGGTGGTGTGGAAAGCGCAGCAGAAAACATAGCAATAAATGACATGCTCATTATTTTCTGCTTGTGCTTTCTGCATCACTAACACAGCAGTAAAAATCGCTGATGTAGGCAAAGCATTTTGGAAATCCCATTCACTTTGTTGTCAGACACAGTGGCTGATCCGTTTTTGGTGCATTTTTTATAAAAAAAAAATGCAGCACCAAAAACAGATAAAAAATGTCCAGTGTGAACATAGCCTTAGACTGAGATGTTGTACTGTCTATCCATATAGAATTTCTCCTCGGGGGCTGTGTAAAGTGCTTCCTCCTGATATTATGTAATACTAAGCCTTAGACACTTTGTGTGTAACTCTATTCTGCCGAGAACATGAACCCTAATAATATGTGGCTGTGATTGTTGTCTTCAGCATTTAGCAGGCAAGTGCATCCATGTCATCAAGCCTGAGGCAAGCATTGTCCACATTGTGCGGATCATTTGTAATGCACTCCAGACTGACCTCCATGTGACATGTGATGTCTCTCCAGAATGACTCACAATATTTCACTAAGATATGATATTTATCAGTGAACCAGGCTGTACGTGGTACAAATGTGAATCTAACTGCTGAATGGCTCGGCAAAATCTCAGCAGCAATATTGAGAATCTTTGAGGCCTCATTGACTGCATCACAGACAAAAATAAAGTCAGATATAATATCTAAATATCTATAACTGAACTGAGTTTACAGCAAGGAGACAATTAGAGCTTCAATTTACTAGTTTCAATTTCCTTTACATGGAAGTAATTGACGCATATTTATCATTGGAAATATTTATGCTGTTAATGGGCCCCATCAATTTTCCAATGGGGAAATCCATCATAGTTTAGTTGGTGCAGTGGTCGCAACAACACAAGCACACTAATTTCTGTGAGTAACCGTAAATATCTCCTATTGAGTTGTGATACATCTGCACAAAATAGTGCAGGTTACTCACTTCACATGGCGCTTCCATCGCTCCCTTTGCTTATGATTGTTGTAACAGCTACTGACTTATGCTGCGGAGGGAATGTGCTTTGTAGACCACAGATAATGCTATACTAATAATTGGATCTTGCTACTATGGTAAGGTATGATCTCACAGTCTAGTTTGTGTCATTTTACTGTAGTGTTGTTATCCCTTCTGTAATATCATGATGCAGGTAATGGTAGCTATATCTCCCAGGATTTGTTTTCTCATTAAGTCTCTTATAGTTGAGGTCTACCTATGATGTCAAGTACAAGATACCTCATCTTTTTTAGGTGGGAGAACTTGCACACTTGGTGGCTGACTAAATACTTTTTTTCCCCATGGTATTTCAAGTGTTTACCTCTGTTAATGTTGATGATTATGGTTTACAGCCAATGAAAACCCAAAGTCATTATCTCAGAAAATTAGAGGAGGATGAAGGGTTAAAAAACACACTGCCGTATTTCATTAGACATCAAAGGGTGAAATAATATTGGTCTATTAGTCTCCGTGTTTCAGGGCTCCCAGAAATGCCCTGAAACATGGCAATATTACATTGATTTTTTTATGATATTCTAATTTATTGAGATGCATTAATATTAAAATAAATCATAATCCAGAGGAATGGAGGCTCTTCATCAATTCATCCAAAACAAGCCTAAAAGCCATCTTTCTGCATAATGGCAACACACTATGTTAAATTCCAGTTGATTATCCTGTCCACATTGAGGAAACGTATGACAACATGAAATAGCCATTGAGATGCTAGAACTAAGACCAACATTTGTGTCCCCTCTGTGGTGACATAAAGGTGTTTAACATCTTACTTGGTTTCCAGGTTGGATATATAAAAGCACTGCTGCTTTCTGTGCAAGTAGGATTGGAGTACAAGATAATTTAACTACAATAAAAGAGACTGGCCTTACTGTGACAATGACTATGGGTATATGGGGAACTGGGGTGCCTGACCAGTCCCCTCAAGCTAGGAAGCCCTGAACTATCCCTGTCTCAGGGGTACTCCTGATGGTGGAGAGGCCTGAGTCTCCTTTCCTGTCCCTGCTCCTGTCCAGCCCTGAATTGATTCCAACTCCCCCTCCCCTTGGTGCAGGGGAGTAATGAAACCCACAGATGAAGACAGACAAGGGAAAACAAAATCTCAGTCACAAATCATGCACACACAAAGGTAAAGGTAATATGAGTAGCATGAGGAAAAACAAGAGCAGGAAGGAAGCTACAGAACAACAGGGGAGAATTTCAACAACTCTAATGGCCGCTTTACACGTTCTGATATCGTCCCGATATTGGATACAACGGCACTGGAGCGCGCACAATTTTGGCAGGAATCCAAGTTCGCATAGGAGCTGTCACACAGGGAGATATCGGCAGGCAACACAACTGCGATGTATACGCCCCCTTGTACGAGCGAACCAGGGAACGACCATTTAACATGGGAGTGAATAGGGGAAGTTGCTCTCCAAATTGTTGTTGGGCTTTCACACAGCACGATCCGGCCAGATCGTCCATCCAATATTGGCCAGTTGGAGATCATGCACAATTCTTCCCCGATATCGTTTTTGCATCGTTCTTGCATCGAATTGGACTTTTACACCACACAACACACGAACGATATCAGCGCCAACGCCCGAAACACGTGACTTTTTATCGTTGTTGGACAACGATATCGGGACATGTAAAGCGGCCATACTAGGTAAACAGCAGAACTTTCTCCAGAAAGTCTGAGACACCACAGCTAACGGACCAGCATAGGAGAAGATATAGCTGGTATGGATAGATGGATTCCTCTAGCATAAATAGAGAAATAGGAGGGGAGCCACTGTAATAGGCCTCCCCAAAACAAGTGATAAGATGAACAAGCAGACCAGCAGAGATTAACTGCTGCTAGTCTGCCTATGAATCAGCACCCAGCTTGTCGATGCCTGAATCTGCTGTGGAAATGTTAGTTTTAAATCCAGTTATAGGTATTTTCCCCTATTCCTATTATTCTCATTTTATGTTCACACCTTTTGTGTGGCACTATATCAAACGCCTGAAAAATCCATATAGACAACATTTTCTTCAGCCAGGGAGATACCGTATATACTTGTGTATAAGCCAAGTTTTTCAGCCCAAAAATTGGCTGAAAAGTCCCCCCCTCGGCTTATACGCGAGTCATTGTATACTGTATACACTGTATACAGTATACAGGCCGCCCGCCCCCATCAGTATACAGCGTCCCCCCCCTTGTGCAGCAATCCTGTAAAGGAATGGATTATTATACTTATCCCTGCCACTGTCCCGCTGCCGCTGTCCCGCCGCCGCTATCAAGCTTCTCCAGCTTCATCCAGCGTCTTCCGGCTTCCTCCGGTGGGTGTAGGCAATGACGTCATTGTCTGTGCGCCGACCAGAGGAGGAAGCCGGAAGACGCTGGATGAAGCCGGAGGAGCGCGACAGTGGCGGCGGGTCAGCGGCAGCGGGACAGCGGCAGGGATAAGTATAATAATCTATTCCTTTACAGGATTGCTGCACAAGGGGGGGGGGGGCCCAGTATATTGATATGGGGGGGGTCTGCTGTATATACCTCTGGGGCTGCTGTATATACCTCTGGGGCTGCTGTATACTAACTCTGGGTCTGCTGTATACTACCTCTGGGGCTGCTGTATACTACCTCTGGGGCTGTTGTGTACTACCACTGGGGCTGCTGTATACTACCACTGGGGCTGCTGTATATACCTCTGGGGCTGCTGTATACTACCACTGGGGCTGCTGCTGTATATACCACTGGGGCTGCTGCTGTATACTACCACTGGGGCTGCTGTATATACCTTTGGGGCTGCTGTATACTACCTCTGGGGCTGCTGTATACTACCACTGGGGCTACTGTATACTACCACTGGGGCTGCTGAATATACCTCTGGGGCTGCTGTATACTACCACTGGGGCTGCTGCTGTATATACCACTGGGGCTGCTGCTGTCTACTACCACTGGGGCTGCTGTATATACCTCTGGGGCTGCTGTATACTACCACTGGGGCTGCTGCTGTATATACACTGGGGCTGCTGCTGTATACTACCACTGGGGCTGCTGTATATACCTCTGGGGCTGCTGTATACTACCACTGGGGCTGCTGTATACTACCACTGGGGCTGCTGTATATTCCTCTGGAGCTGCTGTATACTACCACTGGGGCTGCTGCCGTATATACCACTGGGGCTGCTGCTGTTTACTACCACTGGGGCTGCTGTATATACCTCTGGGGCTGCTGTATACTACCACTGGGGCTGCTGCTGTATATACTACTGGGGCTGCTGCTGTATACTACCACTGGGGAGGCTGCTGTATACCACACTGCTGGGGGCTGTATACCTGTACTGGGGTCCACCCTCGGCTTATACACGAGTCAATAGGTTTTTCCAGGTTTTGGGGGCAAAAGTAGGGGGGTCGGCTTATACACGGGTCGGCTTATACATGAGTATATACGGTAAATTGTCCTGCATTGAGCAGTTGTTGATCCACATAAGATTTTTACCACCATGGACGTAATGAAGAAATTTGTAAAGACAATGGATACAAATGCTAAACATTCAGGTATCTTATTCAAAAATGTCTAAGGTTGATAAAGGAAGGAGTCCTTTATTAGACTTCAGATTCATAAGCTTCTTCAAGATGAGGAATTTTCCTGTTTTGTGCAGGGAAAAAAGTCTGCATGGGTAGCATTCACATTAGAGATAATTGATTTTTTGGTAAACTCAAGAGCAGATAAATATGGAGAGTTGGTGGAAAATCTCCTCAAAACATATAAGGATCTTGGTTGCACCATAAGCCAGGGTAACACATACCATCCGTTTTTGGCTTAATCCATTTTTGGGAACATTTTGGACAATTTTTTTTCAAAATCCAAAAACGCATATGCGTTAACACATGTATCTGTACGTTTTTGAAAAACGCATGTGTTTTTCTGCAGCATCCCTAAAAGCGCTGCTAGCAGCGTTTTTAGGTGTGGTAAAAAAACATATGCTTTTTTTAACACGGGGCCCTATGGGAGACGCATGTGTTAACGCATGGTACATATAGACACCATACGTTCACGTATATGCGTTTTTGGTGAAAAAAATGACTAAGTCCAAAAATTTCCAAAAAACATCCAGGACCTCAGGAGACACTATTGGCACCCTTAGAAAACCGGATCCGTCAAATCTGCGCGTCACACGCCTCCACCGCATTAGCGATGTGGGCGTAGAGTGTGAGCGCGCCGAGGAGACAGGCATGGCAGAGTGTTGTACACCGCGCCCCTACCACTCCGATGGGCCAACACAACTGTGTCGCCATTGGTCAGCCTTGTCTGGAAGTCTGCCCACTACATGACGCATGTGTCCTTTCTACTATATCGCGATTCCAGTATGATGCCTTAGCCAATGGGAACGCAGGAGCGACCACCAATCGCAAAAGACGGGGCGTGCCAAACAGAACGCTCAGGCACACCTCTGGAATTGCTTCCAGATGACCTGAGCTCGCTTTCTACATCACTATCGCCCAGTCACATGCCATGATTCGCTGAAATCGCCTGGTGGAAATCGCCTGATTTCTCAGCAGAGCAGGGCAATCAGGGAACGCTCCACCGGCGATTTCACGCCGTAAAATCTCCCTGTCTCACTCCACTATGCACAGGCGATGTGGTTTCCACATCGCCGAAATACACAAATTTACGGCGATATGGAAGCCATATTGCCACGTGTGACAGTACCTTTAGAGATGATCTGATGTAGAAGGACAAGAGACAAGGAAAAAAGAATTGTCACTGAATGTGGACCAAATATTGTAGTGTAATTTCTTTAACTGTTTATAATAGTACAATAATGTTTAGACATGTTCATGTTATATGTTTTCTCTACATAAATATCAGAAAATTGGCATAACAACATTTTCTCCATCTTTTTATTAGTAAAAATATGTTTCAGGTACTGAAACTTTTCTGCATTAATTATATGTAGCAGTTAAAGGAAAAGTCTTTGATATTATAGAAACAAGAGCTAACTAAAAGTTTAATTTTTCAGACTTGAATTCATGAGCTGAAACTGATTAAGAAATGGCTCATTTCATAACTAAATATTGACATTTTTTGAAAATATATCGAACATTGTATTCTATGAGCATTTATTGCTATTGTGACGTACAAAACCCAATTATTTGAGCAACTCCCTCACCCTCCACACCCCCAATTTCACTTTTAAAATACAGTATTAGGCCAAGATCACACTTGCAGATTTTACATGCGTTTTTCAGACATGTGTTTTTTGAAAAACGCATGTAAAAACGCATCCATATCCCCCCATGCAAAAATCATATGCCCCAATAGCAAAAACGCATGTCTGAATGTACCATGCGTTTTTGGGTGCGTTTTTGGCTCAGGACCAAAAAATACTCATGATGCATGATTTTTTGAAAAAAGCACCCAAAAAAGTAGCAAGCAGCATTTTTTGCTGCTTTTTCAAAAACACATGCGTTTTTTTAACATGGGGCCCCATGGGAAGCGCATGCGTTTTTATATGGCACTAAATGGTACATGCGTTTTTGCATGTGTTTTTGCATGGGTTTTTAAGGGTCCCCCACACCTATCAGCAAAAACGCATGCAAAAACAAAGGCTGCCAAAAAGCACCTTAAAAAACGCATGCCAAGTGTGACCCTAGCCATACTTTGTGTGCGCTCATCTTTTTCTTTTCTGAAAGATGAAATCTGTAACAAGTTTTGAGCTTAGATAGACCGACTAAAAAGCAGAGGCCTCTATTGTAGAACTTGGTGAAAAGACGTATAACAGGAATCTCACAGAGGTTCTCATCTACTGTGTAAGTGTAGGAAACTCAGAATATACACATAAAGGAGAGAAAATATTGGGTTAATCTGCAGGTTAATAGCGTTCCTCCACACTGAGAGCCCCACTGTCAGGAACAAATTATCTTTTTTCCTCCGGGCAGCCTCAGGCTTTCAGTAAGAGGGGTGCAGCCTGTGTGGTTTCAGTCACCCCTCTGTGTATTGTGTCTGTGAACACACGCCCCAGCACTGACTGATGTACTGACTCTGTACTGATGGAATGCAGAGTCGGTTATTAGTGGCAGGTATGTGGTTACAGCCGCCCTTTACTATGTACTGAACGGTAACTAAAGCCATGGCAGACAAGCCTCTATGACTGAATGCAGGAGGCGTAAAACTAATTACCTGCTTGCAGCTGGGATCTCAGTGCGGTGGCCACACAGTGTCAGAACACTATTAATTTGAAGATTAATCCCATATCTTCAGGTTGATAGCATTTTTTTTAAATGACAAGATCCCTTACACTAACAGTGGTCAAACTGAATGTCATGATTCCTCCAATCTCGGATCAGGGTGTACTGAGCTGTCAGTTGGGTGAGTGACTAAGAAAAACAAGAGGACACTCCCCTGAAGAAGTCACTGAGGTGACAAAATGCGTGGGATCCATTGGTTTTCCCCCTGCTTGTCTCAACACCATCCTTTATGGTAATGTACGATGATTTCTGGCTTTAACATTACCAGTCTCTGATTTTCAAGTTTATGGTGATTTGACCCATAAAACCATTGTTCTTGCAGGTCAACTTTCTCCTCTAGCCTCTTGGCTTGCTTGCCCATTTCTCTACTCCAATATTGGTCTTTGACCAAACTAACTTTGACCTAGCCTTAAGACTAGGGGCATTTCTCTGGAGTTTTTTAGAAAGCTATATTTGACTATAGGGGAAATATGGTAGTGAGAATAAGGAGAACTTGAACCTTAATTATAACTAGTGATAGATATATTTGCTGATCATTGTCTATTTTAAGTGCATATTACTGATATTGTATTATTGGTGTTGAGTAATTTAACATCTGCAGGGGACACCTTGAATTCAGGCGATTCCGCTTTTCAATTGTTTTAAAACCTTGTCTTGTTTGATGTGGTGTAATAAAATTTTGATATTTGTCTATATTGACTTGTGATTTCTACATGGTGATTGCTCCTCACATATGCATGTTGTCTCTTCCTTAGTATCTAAAAGTTGGGGATGACAAGTCAGTTCTCTAACCTGGAACTAGGGGATGCTGAGCTGTCAGTGTTTTGAGTGCAGCTCAGTCATCTATTCCTATATGAGGAATTACTGAGTTTCTGCAGGTGTTCCCTTTTTCCTGTGATTACCCAGCTGCTTAACTGAGCAGCTTATCCCAGAACACCAGTCTACCATTTAGTTCTTTGGTTCTTGTAGGCCTATATCTCTGCTTTGTGTTCTAATCATTGTTGTCACAGACCTCTGACCTTTATCTAACTTTTCTTTTGCCTAGTCCTTTGCTCTGATCCACTGCTCTCCAGGTATTCTGACTCTGGACTGTTATCTGACTCTGTCTATTATGGTTAATCTTTGATGTATATTCTGGTATCTGACCCTGAAATGCTCGACTTCAATGCCTCACAACCTGTCCATGTTGGGATTAGAGTCACATTAGTGACAAGCTTCACAGTGAATTATAGCAATTAGAAACAATAGAAGTTGAAAGGGTGGATGTTACAGTTCAGAGAAGACTTGAGGGAGATTATTACTACAGAGAAGCCACAAGATTACCATTTAGGCATAGGACAAGATGAACAATTTATTCCTCTACAGGGTATCAGTTCTGACTAATACTACTGAAAGATAAAATCTGCAACTAGACTATCTCAATGCACTGCCATACAGGAGCCTTGCCAATGTGCACAGACCTTTACAATCATTTTATGAGACTATGAATTTTTATATTTTCGTTTTCTGATGAATGTGACAATAAAACCTGCATATTTGTAAGATCTTTTCAATTTACTCCAAGGTCACTTGTTAATACAGTCTGTGCATTTTTAAACATGAAATTAAATCTATTTAACTTCCACTAATATTGAACAATTATTTTAGTAATATTCAGGGCCGCTTTTAGACAAAGTGGGGCCCTGGGCAAAAGATTAAAGTGGGGCTGTATATGCTCATACAGTGCACCATTACACATAAACAGGTTACATGAGTTCAGTCCGATAAACGAGCGTGATCGACAAATATTGCAGTCATTCGTCACTTGTTAACATTACACAGGAGATGAAGAATGATGGCAAAGAACGATCACTAGAGATCAATCTGTCCCTGCAGTATCATGTTATCAGCAGCACATCTGCAGTTTGCACTGGGCGATGGCTGTCGAGAACAATTATTTTTGTTCCACTATAAACAATCAATCAACTGATTAACCACCAAGAGCCCATGCATTCTGATGTTCTCACTAATATATACCACCAGAAGTCCATACATTCTGATGTCCTCACTAATATAAACCACCAGGAGCCCATACCTTCTGATGTCCTCACTAATATAACCACCAGGAGCCCATACATTCTGATGTGCTCACTAATATAACCACCAGGAGCCCATACCTTCTGATATCTCACTATTATATTTCCACCAGGAGCCATACATTCTAATGTCCATCCCAACCTCAATTATATTATACCACCAGGAGCCCATACATTCTGATGTCTTCACTATTATATTCCACCAGGAGCCCATACATTCTAATGCCTTCACTATATACCACCAAGAGCAGTAAATAAAAACTCACCAGTGTCCATGCTGTATTGTTGGCTTTGGGAACACTTCTGGGAGCCAGCCTGTTCAGTACTGTGTCCGCTGTGTGTGCAGTCAGTGATCTGGTGTCCTTTCTGGCTGTACAGTAAAGGGCCTGACACTGAACACTACAGCAGCGGTCAAGACACTGTATGGATTATAAACTTGTCACAGAGGATGGACGGCCGGAGGTCAGACAGGAGAAGAGCAAACCACAGGGCTGTGTACACCGTGACGGCTTCTGCCTCTGCGATCACCTCACCAGTGGAGCTATAAGTTACACTGGGCAGCGCTGGAGGAACATCGCAGGAGAACATAAAGTGAACTGATCTCTGCCTCTCTTCTCCTGCAGGCTGCAGGGCTAAGCTCTGCCCAGTGCCATTTGTTATTGTGAGCTCCATCGCAGAGGCTGTTTATTGTGGCCCCACTGCTTCATCTTCTCCTGTCTCCTCGCTGGCTGCAGGAAGAGAAAGTAAGTGCAGCCTAAAAGATTTCTTAGACAAACATAGAGTAGAGGGGACAAGCAGGGGGCCCCTCTGTGCCTGGGGGCCCTGGGCACTTGCCCAGTTTGCCCCCCCAAATGCCGTCCCTGGTAATATTTGCAGCAGATTGGGAAGGGCTGCTTATTTATTACTATATATTTGTACTCTGTTAAACCTTATATCATGGGCTTGTTCGTTGCTTTCATTAACATTAGTAAATAATACATAGGATTTAAGAAAACAGGCAATCACCACATTTGCATGGCAGGAGAGAGCATTAATTAGTTGCCGTTGACTAACAGTATTTTAGTCGTTACAGCAATCACTGCTTAACCAGCTCATCTCTGGAACTCCGGAACAGTGAGTGGGTTGTATTCTTCAATTAACTCACATCAAACAGTCTCAACCAAATGTATTTGCTAATGATGATTATTGGGATAAGAGAACAGCTGCTCTAATTAGCTGACAATGCCAGTTCCAGACTAGAGGATCGGTCTTTAGGAACATGATGTAGAACTAATTAAAATGAAACACTCACTAGGAGCATTCTCCAAGGGTCCTTTACATGGGAAGATAAATTGTTTAAAATGAGCACCAATCGACGATATAAGAAACTCGTTAACATTCCCAAAACTTCAATTTAAGTGTTACAACGTATTATATATTTTTTCATAATTGCGATAGTTTGTGAGATCACTTGTGTTTCCTCCTGTTTCCATTGCTAACAAGCAGATGACCTCTTTCCCTGTTGAATGCACTGTATAGTAGTGTTGCACTGTTTACACTAAACATTTATTGGGAATATTTAAATGAGTTAGATTTTTTCCTAATAATCCTAATAATCACACTCTGTAGTAGGCCGTTAAAACTGAGCACAATTATTACTAACTAGATGGTGGCCCGATTCTAACGCATCTGGTATTCTAGAATATGTATGTACCATAGTTTACTTTATGAAGATGTAAGAATAATGCAATGAAAAGCTGGGTATAAATCCCGCGCCAATATCGCTGATTGGTCTCGGCCACAGCGGTGTTGGTGTGCAGTGGGCAGCGGTGTTGGTGTGCAGTGCAGTGGCGGTGTGTGGCAGCAGTGTCGTGTGTGGCGGTGGGCAGCTGTGCGGCGGTGGGCAGCTGTGCCGGTGGGCAGCAGTGTCGGTGTGCAGCAGTGTCAGTGTGCGCAGTGTCATGTACAGTGTGCAGCGGTGGTCACGTGTACATGGGCAGTGTGCGGTGTGGCAGCCGTGTCGGTGACAGCATGTGTCGTGTGTGCAGCAGTGTCAGTGTACAGCACTGTCTGTGTTCAGCGGTTTTGGTGTACACCGGTGTCAGTGTGCAGGGGTGTCGGTGTGCAGCGGTGTCAGTGTGCAGCGCTGTGGGAGTTCAGTGCAGGTGTCGGTGTGCATCAGTGTCGATGTACAGCAGTGTTGGTGTTCAGTGGTGTTGGTGTACAGCGTGTTGAGCAGGGGTGAGTGAGTGCTGAGCAGGTGAGAGGATGCTGAGCTTGGGTGAGTGGGTGCTGAGCTGGGCTGAGTGGGTGCTGAGCGTGAGTGGTGCTGAGTGAGGGTGACTGGGTGCTGAGTGGAGGTGACTGGATGCTGAGACGGGTGACTGGGTGCTGAGCGAAGGTGACTGGGTGCTGACCGGGGGTGACTGGGTGCTGACCGGGGGTGACTAGGTGCTGGCCGGGGGTGAGTGGGTGTTGAGCAGGTGAGTGGATGCTGAGCTTGGGTGAGTGGGTGCTGAGCAGGTGAGTGGATGCTGAGCTTGGGGGAGTGGGTGCTGAGTGGAGGGACTGAGTGCTGAGCGGGTGAGTGTGGTTGACTGGGTGCTGAGTGGGGGTGACTAGATGCTGAGATGGGTGACTGGATGCTAAGCGGAGGTGACTAGGTGCTGACCGGGGGGTGACTGGGTGCTGGCCAGGGGTGAGTGGGTGAGAGCCGGGGTGAGTGGGTGTTGAGCCGGGGTGAGTGGGGCTGAGCTGGGGTGAGTGGGTGCTGAGCAGGGGTGAGTGGGTGCTGAGCAGGGGTGAGTGGGTGCTGAGTTAGGGTGAGTGGATGCTGAGCCGGTGTGAGGGGTTCTGAGCGGGGGTTAGTGGGTGCTGAGTGGGGGTGAGTGGGTGATGAGCAGGGGTGAGTAGGTGCTGAGCGGGTGAGCAGGGGTGACTGGGTGCTGAGACAAGTGACTGGGTGCTGAGATGGGTGACTGGGTGCTGAGCGGAGGTGACTGGTGCTGAGCAGGTGAGGGGTGAGGTGAGAGTGGTTCATGTGGGGGCAGTGTGAGTTCAGTGGGGGCAGTGTGGGTTCAGTGCGCAGTGTGGGTTGAGAGGGGGCAGTGTGGGTTCAGTGGGGGTAGTGTGGGGGCAGTGTGGGTTCTGTGTGGGGTGAGAGGGGTGAGCAGGGTTAGTTGGAGTGAATAGCAGGATGGAAGAGGCTCCACTCACTCCAACATTTTTCCTCTTCACCCTGTTCACACATATTTTTGTGCGCTTTTCTACTCAGCTTTTCAAAATTACGCAATGTGTTTTGTGTCTGCCAGCAAAGTGAATGGGAAATTCACTTTGCTGTGCAGACACTGCGTAATTTTACACAGCACTTTTATGGGAGAAAACGCTGCTGCGTAAAGAATTGACATGTCAATTCTTTATGCATCAGCTCCTGTGTTTTCTCCCAAAGGGGCCGGCGCTGCTGGATCTGATGTCACAGAGGGGAGGAAGAATCCTGCTTCCTTCTCCCCTCTGTGACATGTGTGATCGCCCCCATTTGATTTCACAGTGTATTAATATACACTGCGAAATCAAAATTAAACAAAGTCAAATATATGAAAAATAATAAAAATTCATAACTTACTTTTCCGACGCCTTTTCGCCGGTATCCGGTGAAGAGGCAGTGATGTACAGTCCTGCCAGGACTGCTGTGATGTCAGAGGGGCGTTCCCGGAGCTGATTGGCCGCTCGCGGTCATGTGATATGTATCACATGACCGCAAGCGACCAATCAGCGCTGGGAAACCACATCACGGCAGGTCCTGGCAGGACTGTACATCACCTGCCTCTTCACCGGATACGGCGAAAAGGCGTCGGAAAAGTAAGTATGAATTCTTTATTATTTTCATACCTCTGACTTTGTTTAATTTTGATTTCGCAGTGTATATTAATACACTGCGAAATCAAATGGGGGCGTCACACTTGTCACAGAGGGGAGGAGGAACAGGATTCTTCCTCACCCTCTGTGACAGCGGGAGTGGGAAAGGAGTGGAGGTGGATGCAGCGGGGAGGTATCGGGCGGCTACTCTGAATGAACAGCTGATGTAAGCTAAGTAAGGTGCTTTTTTTTCTTTTCCCTTACAATTTTTCTTCAAGATTGCAGGCTGCTCTAGCAGTAGCATTATTTTAGCTAGTTTGTGATGTTTTTATTTCATTTCAGATACCCCAAAGTGTTCCCTCCTCTGTTAAATAATGCATAGTAAAATATTCTGAACCTAGGTGAAATCCAGGATCGCATGAATTATAGTGTTAAAAACAACCACAGAAAAGCACAACCAGAAAACATAGATACTAAAACACATTACTTGTGAAAGAAGCAACACACATTGCTAACAAATGCTAGAAATAAATATTTATATCCATTTTATAGGCAAATATAGAAAAAGCAGTGTTTGTGTGAAGGGTGTAGTTAAACACCAGGATTGGATCTCAGAAGAAAGCAGATAATTATTTCATTTACAACCTAGTTCCATTAATGGTGCAAATTGATAAATACCGTAATACTCACTGTATAAGCCAAGTTTTTCAGCCCAAAATTTGGGCTGAAAAGTCCCCCCTCGGCTTATACGCGAGTATATACCGCCGCCCGCCACCCGCATCAGTATACAGGCCCCCCCATCAAGATCCAGGGCCCCCCCCCTTGCTCGGCAAACCTGTAAAGTAAAATCCTTATACTTATCACTGTCCTCTCGCCGCCGTCCCGCCGCTGCAGACACCGCGATCCTCCATCTTCATTCAGCGTCTTCCAGCTTCCTGTGGTCGCAGGCAATGACGTCATTGTCATCGCCGACCACAGGAAGCCGGAAGACGCTGAATGAAGATGGAGGATCGCGGTGTCTGCAGCGGCGGGACGGCGGCGAGAGGACAGTGATAAGTATAAGGATTTTACTTTACAGGTTTGCCGAGCAAGGGGGGGGGGGCCCTGGATCTTGATGGGGGGGGGCTGTATACCCCTGGGCTGATGCTGTATATACCCCTGAGGCTGCTGCTGTATAACCCCCTGGGGCTGGTGCTGTATATACACCTGGGGCTGCTGCTGTATATACCCATGGGGCTGCTGCTGTATATACCCCTGGGGCTGCTGCTGTATATACCCCTGGGGCTGCTGCTGTATATACCCCTGGGGCTGGTGCTGTATATACCCCTGGGGCTGGTGCTGTATATACCCCTGGGGGCTGTCTGCGTGCTGTATATACCCTGGGGCTGTGCTGTATATACCTCTGGGGCTGCTGCTTATATACCCTGGGGCTGGTGCTATATATACCCCTGGGGCTGCTGCTGTATATACCCCTGGGGCTGGTGCTGTATATACCACTGGGAAGGCTGCTGTAACACTGCTGGGGCCTGTATGTACCATTGGGGAGGCTGCTGTATACCACACTGCTGGGGGCTGTACACTACTACTGGGGAGGCCTGTATACCACTGGGGGGGCCTGTATACCACACTGCTGGGGGCTGTATACCTGTGCTGGGGTCCACCCTCGACTTATACACGAGTCAATAGGTTTTCCCAGATTTTGGGGGCAAAAGTAGGGGGTCGGCTTATACACGGGTCGGCTTATACACGAGTATATACGGTAGCTTACACAGACTATGTACAAGGTCAGGTGAGTAATTCCCCAGGTCTGCTATAATATATTTTCTGTATTAGGACTACAGCAACTGGCCCATTATGGTTTTACTAAACCAAATCTATATTCATTTAGCTCCCTATAATTGTCGGAATTGTTTTTTGCCTTAGCAGTCATTTTTGATTGGAATCTATACAAAATGACATGCACTAACATTTTAAAGGGGTTGATCACTACCAGGACAACCCTATCTGATTCCAACCGTCCCCCAGGGTAAAATAAAAATCCTATACCCACCTCCCATGCTGGTGCCATTCCGGCGGTGTCAGTAATCACGGTTCGGGCTCACTTGATAATCACTGTTGACTTCTCTAACTACCCCATCGGAATAAATGAGTAATCAACAGTAAGTGAGCGGCAGCCACAGGGTCAACTTCCTGTTGATTAACTAATTTAAGCCGGTAGTGATTGGTTGGGTGTCTAAAGTGACGTCACAGTGTCTCAAGAGCCCTAGAACCATGATTACTGACAAAAGCCGGAACGGCCCCAGCACAAAAGGTGATGACAGGATCTATTATTTTAACTGGAGGAGACATTTGGAATCAGGGGTTGTCCTACTAGTAGACAACCCCTTTGAATATATAATATAGATTATTATTGATTTTAGATAGCACAGTATACTTTACATTATTGCCATCTTTGGATCTGAAATTAATAGTGCACTTTCTAGGAGGAAGCTATGAGCAAATGTATATGTACAAATAAGTATCTATCATAGTGCCATTCCAACAAATCTGCCCTCAAATCAAGTATAGGATATTTGTAAAAGCTCATATCTGAGCTTCTTTTGGAGGATACCTTTTAAAAACTGTTCTATTCATATAGAAAAACATCTTAGTGAATGGAGGAAAGCTAACATGTGGTAGATGGATTACACAGAGGTATTCACTGACAATGAAGTCTGCACCTTCTCATGTACTTCAGTTTCTGTATTTTAACTACTTAAAGAGGACCTGTCACCAAAGCAGGCATGGTGATCTAATTACAGTACTGGATGCGGCATGTCTGCAGCATCCAGGCAAGGGGTCACCCAGCACTTGAGCAGCCCTGTATCCCGAGATAATACAGTTAGAAAACGTACATGCTACAGCCATTAAGGAGGTGGCTAGGGGCTGCAGCCAAGGGCAGATTCACACCCCCTGCCTGTGTAATCTGCCCACCGCTGCCAATCATTCTCTCCCTGTCTGCAGCATTTAAACAGAGTTTTTTTTCTCTCCCGTGTAGCCCCGCCCCTCAGGGAGAGAATGATTGGCAGCGGTGGGCAGATTAAACATGCAGGGGGTGTGAATCTGCCCTTGGCTGCAGCCCCTAGCCACCTCCTTAATGGCTGGAGCATGTAAGTTTTCTAAGTGTATTATCTCGGGGTACAGGGCTGCTCAAGTGCTGGGGCACCCCTTGTCTGCATGCTGGAGACATGCTATATCCAGTGCTGTAATTAGATCACCATGCCTGGTTTGGTGACAGGTCCTCTTTAAGTATAATTTTACAACTGAAATATTGTTGATAAATAATATGATAATAAGACAAGTTTAACCCCTTTACGACGAATGACGAGTATACTCGTCATGAAAAGCTGTCAGTTCCCGCATCATGACGAGTATACTCGTCATGGCTTTGAACTGTCACTGCTTGTAAACAAACAGTGACAGCTCAAATCTAACAGCTGTCAGTGACAGCTGAGGGTCAGGGGCAGAGGTGTGGGGACCCTTTTTAGGGGTCCCCACACTCAGAGCGATGTGATCGGTCAGTCAATCTGACCGACCGATCACATCAAGATCGCACAGGGAAATGCTGAATATCAGTGTTTCCCTGTGCGATCGCTGCAGGAGTCGGGCTGTCAGCTGTGCCCGGCTCCTGCACACATCCCCTGCCTCTGCCCACTGCCCCTCACTGCTCTGCCTGGTCCATGCTCTCTAGTCCTGGCTCTCCAGTCCCCGCTGTCCGGTCCCCGGTCTCCTCCCTATGCTCTCCTCCCTCCTCTCCTCGCTCTCCTGCCTCCTCCCTATGCGCCCCTCCAGTCTCCTCTGCTGCTGCCTACTCACCTCCGGTGCCCGCTGTCTTCTGGTGCCCGCTGTCTTCTGGTGCCCGCTGTTTTCTGGCGCCCGCTGTCTTCTGGTGCCCGCTGTCTTCTGGTGCCCGCTGTCTTCTGGTGCCCGCTGTCCTCTGGTGACCGCTGTCTTCTGGTGCCCGCTGTCCTCCGGCGCCCGCTGTCTCTCTGCTCCCCGCTCTGCTCCTCCATCCACTGCAGGGGGAGCGATCTGACAGCCAGGTGCAGCAATCACTTTGTGGTGGCTGCACCTGGCTCTGTGTCGCCCCCTTAGGGAGAGGGAGTGCAGGGACACTCACCACACCCTGCATGATCTCTGCAGGAGCCGGGCTGTCAGCTGTGCCCGGCTCCTGCATGCATCCCCTGCCTGTGCCCGCTCTCCTGCCTCCCGGTCTCTTCCCTCCTCCCCCCTCTGTGTCTGCATCACCCCCCCCCCCCCCGCTCATACCCCTTGTCCCCTGCTGTGTCTGCCCCCTCCCCCGCCCATCCCTCTTGTCCCCCACTGTGTTCGCCCCCTGTTCATTCCCCTGTCCCCCGCTGTGTGCGCATCCCCCCTGCTCGCCCCCCTTGTCCCCCGCTGTGTGCGCATCCCTACCGCTCGCCCCCCTTGTCCCCCGCTCTGTGCGCATCCTCCCCGCTCGTCCCCCTTTCCTCCTCTGTGTGCGCATCCCCCCTGCTCGCCCCCCTTGTCCCCCGCTGTGTGCGCATTCCTACCGCTCGTCCCGCTTTCCTCCGCTGTGTGCGCATCCCCCCTGCTCGCCCCCCTTGTCTCCCGCTGTGTGCGCATCCCTACCACTCGCCTCCCTTGTCCCCGCTGTGTGCGCATCCCCCCGCTCGCCCCCCTTGTCCCCCGCTGTGTGCGCATCCCTCCCGCTCGCCCCCCTTGTCCCCCGCTGTGTGCGAATCCCCCCCACTCGCCCCCCTTGTCTCCCACTGTGTGCGCATCCCCCCCTCATCCCCCTTGTCACCTGCTGTGTGTGCATTCCTCCCACTCATCCCTCTTGTTCCCCCGCTTCCTCCCGCTCACCTCCTCTTGAGCGCCGATGCTGCTGCAGCCGCCACCTCCCGCTCACCTCCTCCTGAGCGCCGATGCTGCTACCGCTGCAGCAACCGCCTCCCGCTCGCCTCCTCCTGCTGTCACCGCCCCCTGATCCCTCATCCCCCTGCAGGGGGACCCTGATCCCCCATTTCACAGCAGGGGGATCCCTGATCCACCATCCCCCTGCAGGGGGATCCCTGAGCCCCCATCCCCCTGTATGGGGATCCCTGATCCCCCATCACCCAGCAGGGGGATCCCTGATCCCCCATCACCAGCAGGGGGATCCCTGATCCCCCATCACCCAGCAGGGGAATCCCTGATCCCCATCCCCCTGCATGGGGATCCCTGATCCCACATCCCCCTGCATGGCGATCGAACTGCAGAAAGAGATCTGACAGCTCAGGTGCAGTGATCCAGTAGATCACTGTGCCCAAGTTGTCAGATCGCTTTCTACATCTTGATCCCCATGCAGGGGGATTCCCCTGCATGTGGATTGAGCTGCAGAAAGCGATCTGACAGCTCGGGCGCAGTGATCCAGTGGATCACGGCGCCCAAGTTGTCAGATCGCATTCTGCAGCTTGCTCTCCATGCAGGGGAATCCCCATGCATGGGGATTGAGCTGCAGAAAGCAATCTGACAGTTTGGGCGCAGTGGTCCAAACTGTGCAGTGATCCACTGCACAGTGATCCGGGCTTTCAGACCACTGCGCCCAAGCTGTCAGATCGCTTTCTGCAACTTGCTCTCCATGCAGGGGATTCCCCTTGCATGGGGATCGAGCTGCAGAAAGCAATCTTCCAGCCCCGGCATGGCACCCGGGCTGCCAGATCACTACTCTGCAGTCCGATCCTCCTGCATGAGGATCGATCTGCAGAAAGCGATCTTGCAGCCACTGCGCTGCACATGAAATGCCAGATCGCTGCTCTGCAGTCCGATCCGTCTGCATGCAGAGTGAGCTACAGAAAGCGATCTCACAGCCCCGATGCAGTGGATCACTGCACCCGGCCTGTCAGATCGCTACTTTGCAGTCCGATCCTCCTGCATGACATCGTGGGAACTTCGTTGTGGACTACGTTGGAGGCGATCGAGCGTCGTGGGACCTTCATTGTGGACTACGTCGGATCTTTTTATAATAAAGATGGAGTCCGAATTTTGTTTGTGTTTTTTTTTTAAATAAAAATATTTTTCTCTGTGTGTATTTATTGACTACTTACCAGAGATTCCTAATGGCGGGTCTAACATTGGCCCAATATTATGAATCTCGGGCTTAGTGCCAGCTGCCAATATAAAGCTGGCATTAACCCCTTTATTACCCAGTTTGCCACCGGCACCAGGGCAACTGGAAGAGCATGGGTACAGCGCCAGAAAATGGCGCTTCAATGAATGCGCCATTTTCTGGGGCGGCTGCGGACTGCAATTCGCAGCATGGGGGGCCCAGAACGCCTGGGCCTTTCCATGCTGAGGATTCCAGCCCCCAGCTGCCTAGTTGTACCTGGCTGGGCCAAAAATATGGCGGAGCCCTACGTCATTTTTTTTTCTAGAATTAGTTCTAGAAATAAAAAAAAATGGGCTTCGCTGTATTTTTGGTTGCAGCCAGGTACAACGAGGCAGCTGGGGGTTGCTGGCAGTCTGTAGCTGCCAAGTTGTACCTGGCTGGACCAAAAATATGGCGGAGCCCTACGTCTTTTTTTTTTTTCTAGAATTAGTTCTAGAAATAAAATAAAGCCTTCGCTGTATTTGTAGCCAGCCATGTACAACTTGGTAGCTGACTGACTGGAATCCTCAGCGTGGAGAGACTCAAATGTTGTGGGTCCCCACGCTGCAAATTTCAACCCACAGCCACCCAAGAAAATAGCGCATTCATTAGAGGCGGCATTTTCTGGTGCTGTACCCCAACTCTACCAGTTGCCCTTGTGCTGGTGGCACACGGGTTCTCCATATGCGACATGGTGTCTGCTAACAATTTCAATAGAAAATTAGCTCCAATTGTTAGCGGAAACCATGTCGGGTATGGAGAGCCCCTCCCTGGGTGCCTGAACATTGGAGCTCCCCCACAAGTGACCCCATTTTGGAAATTAGACCCCCGAAGGAACATATCTAGATGCATAGTGAGCACTTTGAACTCCCAGATGCTTCACAAATTCATCCATAAAAGTGAAAAAGCACGTTTTTTTCCACAAAAAGTTTCTTTTTTCATTTTTACGGATCAATTTGTGAAGCACCTGGGGGTTCAAAGTGCTCACTATGCATCTAGATACGTTCCTTGGGTGGTCTAGATTCCAAAATGGGGTCACTTGTGGGGGAGCTCCAATGTTTAGGCACATAGGCGACATGGTGTCCGCTAACAAATTGAGCTCATTTTCCATTCAAATTTTTAGTGGACACCATGTCGCGTTTGGAGGGCCCCGGTGTGTCTCCACATTGGAGCTCCCCCACAAGTGACCCCATTTCGGAAACTAGACCCCCTAAGGAACATATCTAGATGCATAGTGAGCACTTTGAACCCCCAGATGCTTCACAAATTCATCAATAAAAATGAAAAAGCACTTTTTTTTTCCACACAAATTTTCTTTTTTCATTTTTACAGATCAATTTGTGAAGCACCTGGGGGTAGAAAGTGCTCACTATGCATCTAGATATGTTCCTTTGGGGGTGTAGTTTCCAAAATGGGGTCACTTGTGGGGGAGCTCCAATGTGGAGACACACGGGGACCCTCCAAACGAGACATGGTGTCCGCTAACAATTTGAATGGAAAATGAGCTCAAATTGTTAGCGGACACCATGTCGCATTTGGAGGGTCCCTGTGTGTCTCCACATTGGAGCTTCCCCACAAGTGACCCCATTTTGGAAACTAGACCCCCAAAGGAACATATCTAGATGCATAGTGAGCACTTTGAATCCCCAGATGCTTCACAAATTGATCCGTAATAATGAAAAAATAATTTTTTAATGGAAAAAAAAAGTGCTTTTTCATTTTTACGGATGAATTTCTGAAGCATATGGGGGTTCAAAGTGCTCACTATGGATCTAGATACGTTCCTTCGGGGGTCTAGTTTCCAAAATGGGGTCACTTGTGGGGGAGCTCCAATGTGGAGATACACAGGGACCCTCCAAACGCGACATGGTGTCCGCTAACAATTTGAGCTCATTTTCCATTCAAATTGTTAGCGGACACCATGTCGCGTATGGAGGGTCCCCGTGTGTCTCCACATTGGAGCTCCCCCACAAATGACCCCATTTTGGAAACTAGACCCCCTAAGGAAGGTATCTAGATGCATAGTGAGCACTTTGAACCCCCAGATGCTTCACAAATTCATTCATAAAAATTAAAAAAACACTTTTTTTTCACAAAAAAATTATTTTTGCCTACATTTTTTCAGTTTCACATGGGCAAAGGGATAAAATACATCGCAAAATTTGTTGGGCAATTTCTCCTGAGTACACCGATACCTTATATGTGGTCATAAACCACTGTTTGGGCGCACGGCAGGGCTCAGAAGTGAAGGAGCACCATTTCACTTTTTGAACGGAAAATTGGCTCTAAAATTCAAATTGCGCTCCTTCCCTTCTGAGCCCTGCCGTGCGCCCAAACAGTGGTTTATGACCACATATGAGATATCGATATACTCAGGAGAAATTGCCCAACAAATTTTAGGATGCATTTTATCCTGTTGCCCATGTGAAAATGAAAAAATTGAGGCTAAAAGAACATTTTTGTTACAAAAATTAAAATGTCCATTTTTTCCTTCAACTTTATTTTAGTTCCTGTGAAGCACCTGAAGGGTTAATAATCTTCTTCAATATAGTTTTGAGTAGCTTGAGGGGTGCAGTTTTTGGAATGGTGTCACTTTTGGGTGTTTTCTGTCATGTACACCCCTCAAAGGGACTTCAAATGTGATGTGGTCACTAAAAAATTGGTTTTGTAAATTTTGCTGGAAAAATGAATAATTGCTGATGAACTTTGAACCCTTATAACGTCCTACCAAATTTTTTTTTTCTTCCAAAATTGTGCTGATGTGAAGTAGACATGTGGGACATGTTATTTATTAACTATTTTGTGGCACATAACTCTCTGGTTTAGCAGAATAAAAATTAAAAATTAGAAAATTGCTAAATTTTCAAAATTTTTGCCAAATTTTTTATTTTTTCACAAATAAACGCAAAAATTATCGACCTAAGTTTAATACTAACATGAAGCCCAATATGTCACGAAAAAACAATCTCATAATCGCTAGGATCCGTTGAAGCGTTCCAGAGATATTACCTCATAAAGGGACACTGGTCAGAATTACAAAAAATGGTCCGGTCATTAGGGTGACAAGTGACTCGGTCCTTAAGGGGTTAAGACTCCTTAACTCCACAGCAGTCCTGCATTATCGTCTCAGGAGCAAAATATAAAGTATTTGAGCAGATAGAGAACTTGTATTGTATTGAACCATGCATCTCACACCTGTGCACAAATTAAAATGTATTTAGAGAATTCCCAATTCACATTACATACCTGTGCACCAAGTGAGAGCCTACTGCCTCGTTTCACTATTGCAATCAATGGGATTTCATTATTTATGTAGCCTTGGCGTTTCATGAGCTGCTGCCTGGCCTTAGCAGTCATAGATCACAGTAATGAGAGCTATGAAGCACATGGATTGTTCCATCTACTTCATCTTTTTATACGCCATTACTTCAGAGATGTTTGTGGATGATTTCTGTAGGTAAGATTAGAAGCTGTAAATAAAAAAATGAAAGAAATGAAAATTGATTTAACCCCTTCAGGACCCAGCCTATTTTGACCCTAAAGACCTTGGCCTTTTTTGCAATTCTGACCAGTGTCCCTTTATGAGGTTATAACTCGGGAACGCTTCAACCGATCCTAGCGATTCTGAGATTGTTTTTTCGTGACATATTGGGCTTCATGCTAGTATTAAATTTAAGTCGATAATTTTTGCGTTTGTTTGTGAAAAAATTAAAAATATGGCAAAAATTTTGAAAATTTCACAATTTTCACACTTTTTATTTTTTTTTCTGATAAACAAGAGAGATATGTGACAGAAAAAAGTTATTAAATAATATTTCCCACATGTCTACTTCACATCAGCACAATTTTGGAAAAAAAATATTTTTTTGTTAGGACGTTATAAGGGTTCAAAGTTCATCAGCAATTATTCATTTTTCAACCAAAATTTACAAAACCATTTTTTTTAGTGACCACATCACATTTGAAGTCCTTTTGAGGGGTGTACATGACAGAAATCACCCAAAAGTGACACCATTCCAAAAACTGCACCCCTCAAGCTACTCAAAACTACATTCAAGAAGATTATTGACCCTTCAGGTGCTTCACAGGAACTAAAGCAAAGTGGAAACAAAAAATGGATATTTTAATTTTTTAATCAAAAATGTTCTTTTAGCCTCAATTCTTTCATTTTCACATGGGCAACAGGATAAAATGGATCTTAAAATGTGTTGTGCAAATTCTCCCGAGTACATCGATGCCTCATATGTGGTCAAAAACCACTGTTTGGGCGCACGGCAGGGCTCAGAAGTGAAGGAGCGCAATTTGAATTTTGGAGCTAATTTTACATTCAAAAAGTAAAATTGCGCTCCTTCCCTTCTGACCCCTGCTGTGCGCCCAAACAGTGGTTTATGACCACATATGAGGTATCGGTGTACTCAGGAGAAATTGCCCAACAAATTTTAGGATGAATTTTATGCTGTTGCCATGTGAAAACGAAAAAATTTAGGCTAAAAGAAAATGTTTGTGAAAAATAAAGTACTATTTCATTTTCACAGATCAATTTGTAAAGCACCTGGGGGTTCAATATGCTCACTACCCATCTAGATATGTTCCCTGGGGCGTCTAGTTTCCAAAATGGGGTCACTTGTGGGGGAGCTCCAATGTTTAGGCACACAGGGGCTATCCATACGCGACAGGTGTCCGCTAACAATTTGAATAAAAATCAGCTCAAATTGTTAGCTGTAACCATGTTGTGTTTAGTGAGCCCCTGTGTGCCTAAACATTGGGGCTCCCCCACAAGTGACCCCATTTTGGAAACTAGACCCCCCAAGGAACATATCTAGATGCATAGTGAGCACTTTGAACCCCAAGGTGCTTCACAAATTCATCCATAAAAATGAAAAAGCACTTTTTTTTCCACAAAAAATTTCTTTTTTCATTATTATGGATCAATTTGTGAAGCACCTGGGGGTTCAATATGATCACTACCCATCTAGATATGTTCCTTGGGGGGTCTAGTTTCCAAAATGGGGTCACTTGTGGGGGAGCTCCAATGTGGAGACGCACAGGGGCTCTCCAAACGTGACATGGTGTCCGCTAACAATTTGAATGCAAAATGAGCTCAAATTGTTAGCGGACACCATGTTGCATTTGGAGAGCCCCTGTGCGTCTCCACATAGGAGCTCCTCCAAAAGTGACCCCATTTTGGAAACTAGACCCTCCAGGGAACATATCTAGATGCATTGTGAGCACTTTGAACCCCCAGGTGCTTCACAAATTCATCCGTAAAAAGGAAAAAGTAATTTTATTTCCACAAAATATTTTTTTTTTCATTAATTTGTGAAGCACCTGGGTGTTCAATATGCTCATAACCCATCTAGATAAGTTCCCTGGGGGGTCTAGTTTCCAAAATGGGGTCACTTGTAGGGGAGCTCCAATGTTTAGGCACACAGGGGCTCTCCAAACGCGACATGGTGTCCGCTAACAATTTGAGCTGATTTTCCATTCAAATTGTTAGCGGACACCATGTCGCGTTTGGAGAGCCCCTGTGTGCCTAAACATTGAAGCTCCCACACAAGTGACCCCATTTTGGAAACTAGAGCCCCCAGGGAACTTATCCAGATGGGTGGTGAGCATTTTGTACCCCCAGGTGCTTCACAAATTCATCCGTAAAAATGAAAAAGTAATTTTATTTCCACAAAAATTTTCTTTTTTCATTTTTACAGATTAATTTGTGAAGCACTGGGGCGTTCAAAATGCTCACCACCCATCTATATAAGTTCCCTGGGGGTCTAGTTTCCAAAATGGGGTCACTTGTAGGGCAGCTCCAATGTTTAGGCACACAGGGGCTCTCCAAACGTGACATGGTGTCCACTAACAATTTGAGCTGATTTTCCATTCAAATTGTTAGCGGACACCATGTCACGTTTAGAGAGCCCCTGTGTGCCTAAACATTGGAGCTCCCCCACAAGTGACCATGTTTTGGAAACTAGACCCCCCAAGGAACTTATTTAGATGCATAGTGAGCACTTTGAACCCCCAAGTGCTTCACAAATTGATCCGTAAAAATGTAAAAGTACTTTGTTTCCACAAAAAATTTATTTTTTCATTTTTACGGATCAATTTGTGAAGCACCTGGGGGTTCAAAGTGCTCACTATGCATCAAGATACGTTCCTTGGGGGGTCTAGTTTCCAAAATGGGGTCACTTGTGGGGGAGCTCCAATGTTTAGGCACACAGGGGCTCTCCATACGCGACATGGTGTCCGCTAACAATTGGAATTGTTAGCGGACACCATGTTGCGTATGGAGAGCCGCTGTGTGACTAAACATTAGAGCTCCCCCACAAGTGACCCCATTTTGGAAACTAGACCCCCCAAGGAATGTATCTAGATGCATAGTGAGCACTTTGAACCCCCAGGTGCTTCACAAATATATCCGTAAAAATGAAAAAATAATTTTTTTGTGGGAAAATAAAAGTACTTTTTTATTTTTATGGATCAATTTGTGAACCACTTGGGGGTTCAAGTGCTCACTATGCATCTAGATACGTTCCTTGGGGGGTGTAGTTTCCAAAATGGGGTCACTTGTGGGGGAGCTCCAATGTTTAGGCACACAGGGGCTCTCCATACGCGACATGGTGTCCGCTAACAATTGGAATTGTTAGCGGACTCCATGTCGCGTATGGAGAACCCCTGTGTGCCACTAGCATTGCCACCAGCACAAGGGCAACTGGAAGAGTTGGGGTACAGCACCAGAAAATGGCACCTCTAATGTGCTATTTTCTGGGGTGGCTGTGGGTTGCAATTTGCAGCGTGGGGGGGCCACAACATTTGGGTCTCTCCACGATGACGATTGCAGCCCCCCAACTGCCAAGTAGTACCTGGCTGGCATCCAAAAATAAGGCAAAGCTCCTTGTCATTTTATTGGTAGAAGTAAAAAAAAAAATGGCATGGGGCTCCGCCATATTTTTGGTCCAGCCAGGTACAACTTGGCAGCTACGGACTGCCACCAGCTGCCTCGTCATACCTGGCTGGAACCAAAAATACAGCGAAGCCTATTTTTTTTTTATTTCTAGAATTATTTCTAGAAAAAAAAATGACATAGGGCTCCGCCATATTTTTGGTCCAGCCAGGTACAACTTGGCAGCTACGGACTGCCACCAGCCCCCAGCTGCCTCGTCATACCTGGCTGGAACCAAAAATACAGCGAAGCCTATTTTTTTTTTAATTTCTAGAACTGATTCTAGAAAAAAAATGACGTGGGGCTCCGCCATATTTTTGGTCCAGCCAGGTATAACTAGGCAGCTGGGGACTGGAATCCTCAGCATAGAGAGGCCCAAGCGTTCTGGGCCCCCCATGCTGCGAATTGCAGCCCGCAGCCGCCCCAGAAAATGGCGCATTCATTGAAGCGCCATTTTCTGGCGCTGTACCCACGCTCTTCCAGTTGCCCTGGTGGCGGTGGCTAACTGGGTAATAAAGGGGTTAATGCCAGCTTTTTATTGGCAGCTGGCACTAAGCCCGAGATTCATAATATAGGGCCAATGTTAGACCCGCCATTAGGAATCTCTGGTAAATAGTCAGAAAATACACACAGAGAAAAATCTTTTTATTTGAAAAAAAAACACAAACAAAATTCGGACTCCATCTTTATTATAAAGATCCGACGTAGTCCACAACGAAGGTCCCATGACGCTCGATCGCCTCTGCTACATCCAGAGACTGCAACAAGGGATCAAGTGTCCTCTTGTTGTAGTCTCTGGAGTCAGAGTCATGGTGCACTGTACGGCAGATCATTGCCATACAGTGCACCATGACTGACCCCCGTGACTACCACAAGAGGACACTTGATCCCTTGTTGTAGTCTCTGGGGTCAGTCATGGTGCACTGTATGGCAATGATCTGCTGTACCTTGCATTATGACTCTGACCCCAGAGACTACAAGTGGACACTTTATCCCTTGTTGTAGTCTCTGAGGTCACAGTCGTGATGCACGGTACGGCAGATTATTGCCATACAGTGCACCATGCCTGTGACCCCAGAGACTACAAGAGGATACCTGATCCCTTGTTGTAGTCTATAGGGTCAGAGTCATGGTGCACGGTACATCAGATGATTGTCGTACAGTGCACCATGACTCCCATGCACCCGTCCATCCATCCACCCATCCATTCATCATCCATCCATCCATGCACCCATGCATGCACCATCCATCCATGCACCCATGCATGCACTCATCCATCCATGCACCCATCCATCCAAGCACCCATCCATCCATGCACCCATGCACACACCCATCCATCCATGCACCCATGTATCATCCATCCATGCACGCACCCATCCATCCATGCACCATCCATCCATGCACAATCCATGCACCCATGCATGCACGCATCCATCCATGCACGCACTCATCCATCCATGCATGCACCCACCCATCCACCCATGCATGTACCATCCATGCATGCACCCATGCACGCACCCATGCACCATCCATCCATGCACCAATGCATGCACCATCCATCCATGCACCCATGCATGCACTCATCCATCCATGCACCATCCATCCATGCACCCATGCATGCACATATCCATCCATGCACGCACCCATGCATCCATGCACGCACCCACCCATCCATGCCCAATACATGCACCCATCCATCCATCCATGCACCAATGCATGCACCATCCACCCATGCATGCACCATCCATCCATTCATTCATACTCACCTCGGTGCGGAGTAGTCCAGCAGAGGAGGAGGGGCGCCACAGCGAGGAGGCAGATCGGCGGGAACGGAGGAGCCGTGATAGCACCTGCGCACCCGCCAGGAGGAGAGGATGATGATCGGCGGGCAGAGCTGTGAACGGGGAACATACGGATCAGCGATGGGGGGGCGGAGGGTAGGGGCAGGGGGTGATCTGGAGGGGAAAGTGATGAGGAGATCAGTGGGGTGGGGGCCGGGGAGAGCACCGCGCGCCCACCGGGAGGAGAGGAGGATGGTCGGCGGATGCGGCGGCAAGAGAGAGGAGACATTCGGGGACATGTGGATCGGCGGTGGGGGTGCTTGGGGGTGATCTGGAGCCCCCTCCGGATGGGGAGAGCATGGGCAGCATCAGGCCGCTGAATTGTAATGTCTCACCATTCATTGGTGAGACATTACAATCATACCGCTTTGCAGTTTCACTTTTAGTGAAAGTGAAACTGCCATTCGAAGCGGTCCTAGCCACGGGGGAGCAAAGCCACCCCCACTGGGCTTTAGTACAAGTCCTCTTGTACATGCAGCTCCAGTGAGAGGTCAGTGACACCTCTCACTAGAGCTGCAGGAGCGCGATTACACCAGGACACAGCATATGCGTCCAAGGTCGGGAACGAACTTGTTTTGATGACGCATATGCTGCGTCCTGGGTCGGGAAGGGGTTTTAAAGGTTGGAAAATATATGTTTTTAATAAATAGCTTTAAAATGTTAATCTGCCTATGTGTAAAATATATCAGCTCAGGAACCACTAAGCCTATGCTACATTATAATGTAAATCCACATTAACCATAACAGCTAAGTAACAAGCACATAATAACTTGAGTCATCGCAAAAAAAGTACATCAAGAAAGTGCCCACTTAGATCTTATTTGATCTTATAAAACCGTATCAGGGTTAACAATATAACATCTAGTAAAGTGTATATATCCCAATTTCAAAAGGGTCATACAACAGGTTTACTCAGAGCAAAAACTTCATATTACAGGTTGAACATAGCAGATACATAAAAATACAAAGTGCAAGTGCAAAGTTAAGCCCATAGTCAAAATCAAAATCTCATGGTAAAATTCCATACCCATCATACTGTAGCTTAAACAAGATTCCTAAGTCCAGTGGTCACCAGAAAGAATTTTGCCCCGACGTGGCGTTTCGCTGGCTTAGCGTGGTAGCGCCAGCTTCCTCAAGGGAGATATGATGAAATGTCCCAGCTACCTGGTGTTTTATGCATACCGCCATTAGAAAGTGTCCTCCTCCTCCGCCCGCACTACGCCTCACCCGGAAGTGCATCACACAGGAAGTGACAAGTCGGCAGCACGGCAAACCGCGCATGTGTGGGAGTCGGGATGCGTCACCATGGCTCCTGTGCATGCGTGCACTGCACAATAATACAGTTCAAGCCCACAGTGGTGTTAGCAAATGGGTGTGCAATCACAGCGGGGGTATGGGGGCACAATTGAGGCAAAAGGTATGTTTATATACATAGGTCTGATTGACACCGGTTGAAAAGAAGGGAAAGAGATCAAAGAAGCTGCCAGGGTCCTCATACAAAAAATTATAAAATCAAACAACAGAGGCCCAAGCAATACACAAAACAAATATCAATATACATTAGAGAGCCAGCATCCAATTGGTTCATTTTCAGTCACTATATCCTTGGGTTCCAATGGATATCCATCTGTACTTAAGTAACCAACCCGGACATGAACCTTGGAAGTAGGCTTAAAATAATTTGCTTGGGAAATCTGTAGTAATATTAAAAAAGGGGGACAGAAAAGTTCAATTAAAAACAATTTCTCAGAACAGAGAAAAATATTAATGCAATGTAGGTGCAACACAAAATAAGGGTGAATCAGCAACTAGAGAAAGGATCCAAAGGTCAAGGATTCATTAAGGCCTTTTGGGGCCATAGTGTCAAGGAGCACTAACCATTTGGTTTCCATCTGTGCCAAAACCCGTTTCAAATTAGTCCCTCTGATCCCACCTCTCAAAAAATCGATTTCTCTGACCTTAAAGCTGGCCGGATTGCAATTGTCACGTTCTTTAAAGTGAAGTGGGATGGTTTTTAGGAGTGTTTTATCCTTCACCTCCCTGGATGCCTCAATGTCCCTCATATCTTCTCTCACCCTCCTCTGGAGCTCCCTAGACGTCAGACCCACATATATCAGTGGACAACCACACGTCGCATAATATACAACATGCGTTGAACCACAAGCTATACGCTGTCTAATATCAAAACGTCAACCTCCAGAGGAGTCAAATGTCTTCACCCAAAGAATATTGGGGCAAGCCACACAATGGCCACATGGAAAACATCCATGGTTAGGGCCTCTAGATCCAAATGGGTTCCTCTGTGGGGTTACATAGTGGCTGTAGACAAGCCAATCTCATAAACATTTTACTCGTTTAGGAGCCATTAACGGTCTTTCAGAGATACATTGGGACAAAATGGGGTCGGTCTTCAACACGGACCAATGTCTTTTTAATATTGATTGCATTGTTTCCTGTTGTGAATTCATTAAGGAGGAATTCTGGTTGTGAGCTCCCTTTGGTGGTTGTTGCTGGTAATGAGTTGGAGAGTCCGACAGCTGATCTTGATGATTGCCAGTCAGGGTCTGATTGGAGCATATAGTGGTTTGATGCTGATCAGTCCTTGCCAGTTGTAAATGTTCCTGGAGGTGTGCACACCTTTCCTGGTTTCTCCTGGTCTGCTGAATTCTTTTCAAGCTAAGTGAATGGATTTTGTTACTTTGTGGCGCACATGTTGTGTGCTTGTGGGTCTGTTTTCAGTTTGTCTTGTTCTGAGTTGTGGGTTGATATTTAGTCTGCATATTTGTTTACCTGCTCTCAGTTAGGAAGTTTTATTCCTGGACAGAAATTGCTATTCACTGTTATCTGCTATTTCCAGTATTGTTGGTATTGGTACTTGTTTATTCTTGTTTGATTCACAGACGTTTTGCAGATATAGAGGGCGGCGAGTCTTAGTGGACTCAGGGTAATTTTTGACACTATCTGCTGATGGGGATTTTTTTATAGCATTTTAATACTGACCACAAAAGTATTCTATCCTATCTTTGCTATCTAGCTAGTGTTTCCTCTTTTGCTGAACTCTATATTCTGCCAGTGTGTGTCGTTTCTTCTCCTGTTTCCTAGTCAATATTTGAGGGGGGCTTGCTGCTCTTTTGGGGTTCTGCTCTGAGGCAAGATAGCTTTTGCTATTTTCATCTCTAGGGGTAGCTAGTTCTCCGGCCCTGTTGAGTGTCTAGGGCATGGTTAGTTACATCCCACGGCTACTTCTAGTTGCGGTATTTAGTCAGGGACTGCAGTCAGTATAGTTAAAAACAACTTCTGTGGAATCTTCATGTTACTCCTAAGTCATCAGATCATAACAGTTCCTCATTCATGATTATATGTTCCAATGTACCGTATCTGGGAATCACCCGATTCCTTTTTTGGATTATACCTCAGCAGGGAATCCCACAAGGTATTCTTTACCCTAAGGTACTCAGCCTTTATTGATCTCTTACTATATCCCCTATTGTCGAATTGCTGTTTTAGGTCAAGTGACTGTTGTTCAAAGACGGAAGTAGTTCGACCAGTGGTTTCAAATAATGATCTATGAATATACATGTCGGATCATACAAACCGTCTATGCTGGACACGATCGGGCGTCCTGCAGGGTTAAGGGCATTTTTGTGGATTTTGGGAAGGAGATAAAAGGTGGGTACCTTAGGGTATTTTGTTAATAACCCCTCAAAATCATTAATTACCAATCTCAGGAAGATCTCAATGGTGGGGCACAGAGTGAGTGGGGGAACTTGGTAGATCTGGGAAGCAAACCTTTAGGGAACCCACATGTTGTCTCTGATGACTGTTCCTGAATCAATTCCTCAAGGGCTTCAAGAACTTCCTCTTCCATAGTGGAATCAAAGGGTTACACCCGGATTTTTGTAGTAGAGGTGTTTCAAAATTAACTTTCTGGCAAAAAATAGACATCCTTTAGAGCTAAAAGGAAATTGAAAGAATTGGTAGGGCAGGAGGTCAAAACCTTTAGACAAGAGCTCAAGTTACGTGTCAGTCAGGGCATGAGATGAAAGATTAAATACCTGGGGTTGGTTTCGTCCTTTTTTGTTTGTATTAGTAGGTGGTGGATTTTTCTCCCAGTGGAATGTCTTTATTATTAAGGTAAAAAGAAATGCAAATCTACAGGGCCCTGTGTGAAAAAGTGATTGCCACCTAAAGCTAATAACTGGTTGGGCCACCCTTAGCAGCAACAACTGGCAAAGAGTCTTTTACAACACTCTGGAGGAGTTTTGGCCCACTTATCTTTGCAGAATTGTTGTAATTCAGCCACAGTGGAGGGTTCCCGAGCTTAGAGTTGTCTTTTTAAGGTCATGCCACAGCATCTCAAATGGTTTAAGGTGAGGACTTTGACGTGGCCACTACAAAGTCTTAATTTTCGTTTTCTTAAGTTTTGGATCATTATACTGCTGCATAACCTAAGTGTGCTTCAGCTTAGGTCACGAACAGATGGCCAGACATTCTATTTCAGGATTTCTTTGGTAGACAACAGAATTCATGGTTCTATTTACCACAGCAAGTCCTGTAGCACCAAAGAGCCCTGGACCATTAAACTACCATCACCATATTTTACTGTTAGTCTGTCTGATGTTCCTTTTCTGAAATGCTGTGTTACTTCTATACCAGATGTAATGTTACATCTATCTTTAAAAATTTTCAACTTTTGTCTCGTCAATCCATAGAGCATTCCTCTCAGAGTCTTGAGGATCATCAAGATGTTTTCTGGCAAAAGTGAGACGAGCCTTAATGTTCTGTTTGCTCACCAGTGGTTCTTGTCTTTGATCTCTGCTATGCAGGCCATTTTTGTCAAGTCTCTTTCTTATGGTGGAGTCATGAACACTGACCTTAACTGAGGCAAGTGAGACATGCAGATTTTTGGATGTTGTTGTGGGGTCTTTTGTGACCTTTTAGATAAGTTGTTGCTGCGCTCTTGGCATAATTTTGGTCAGCCGGCCTCTCCTGGGAAGATTCATCAATGTTCCATGTTTTGCCATGCGTGCATAATGGTTCTCCCTGTGGTTTGTTGGAGTCCAAAAGCTTTAGAAATGGCTTTATAACTTTTTTCCAGATTGATAGATCTAAAGTAGTTTGTTTCTCATTTGTTCCTGGATGTCCTGTCATTGGATTTTTGCATCATCTCTAAATTTTGAAGTTATTTTGGTCTACTTCATTTTGTCAGACTTGTCTAATTTAAGTGATTTTTTTGATTGAGAATATTTGTGTCAGTAATCAGGCCTGAGTGTGGCTAGTCAAATTGAACTCAGCTTCCCAAAGATTTGATAAACCACAGTTAAAGGGAATCTGCCAGGTCAAAAATCTATATGTAACTGCTATAATTTTCTAATTCCTCACTGTAATCTCTCTCTATTCATTCACTTCTATTATTTATACTTCCCTCCTATCCTGTGTAAACTTCAAAATAAAAGATTAATTTCATCTGTCAATCACAGTGAGTGATCACTTAGTTCTCTGCTGCCCGCTCCCCAAGGGATGACTGTTCATGCATCACTGCACTGCCCTGCCCTATTCTGGTCTGTATGCTGTGTGTGTGCAGGCACAGTGCAGACACAGGAGAAAGGATAAGGGAGGAGGTGTGTTCCCTTAGCAGATCTGATCTTAGCAGATGCAGCTCTGAGATCTTCATTGTGAGTACCTGAGTCATGTGTGTAGTGAGTGTTCTGAGATATTTCTCTGTGTTTATATGAACATTTGATTATTTGCTCAGCAGATGCACACAATACATGTATGCAGGAAAACAATTTTCATATAAACAGAAATCTGTCACAGACAGCATAGACTAGGGATGTTTCTACAAGAGTTGTAGCACAAATCACCTCCCCCCTTTCAACTCCCTCCCCAGCAGCATGCAGAAGCCTGCAATTCCATTTTAACTTCATCACAGAGGTAAGGGACAGATACCAGCTTGGATAGGTGTGGATATGTAAATAACATTTACATACTGTGACTCTTAGGAGTCAGGTCAATTAGTTTTGCAGCTGCCTGCTGGGTGTGCAGGTGCTTACAGCAAGAGAACTACAGAGAGTACATTAATGATTTTTAGATATTCTGAAAGGTCTAACCAAGCTCTATTCAAGGGTACTAAAAGTATCATACTGAAAAATCACCTGACATAATCCCTTTAATTTACATTTTAAGGTGAGGGGGCAATTACTTTTTCACACAGGACCCTGCAGGTTTGGATTTCTTTTTTTCCTTTATAACAAAGACCTTCATTTAAACTGCATTGCGCTTACTTATGTTATGTTTGCCTAATATTTAAATATGTTTGGTGATCTGAAACATTTAAGCATAACAAACATGCAAAGGAATAAGAAATCATGCACAACCGTATTTATATATATATATATATATATACATATACAGAGCAAAACTGATAAAACAAAATTATCACACATAATTACGGTATATATTATATTGGATTGCTGACTCTAGTAGTTAAACATCAAATTGTGGCAGCTCTCTCTGCAGTATCTATTTCAAACTGTTGAAAATGTTCATTCAATCTGACGTCATTTCCTAAGTACGGTATATGGGAGAGATTTATAGGATTATCATTGACTTGTTCTTCTGATTAACAGACATTACAGTCAACTTCAATATTTCCAAAGAGGTTATGCAGCAGCTGTAGTAATGTGCTCCAGTTATCCCTTTTTTAATAAAAAAATAAAAAAGGTGCCACAGAAGCTGTGGTGCGGTAACAGAAATATAAGAGGGCTTATTTTCAGGGGATGTCTTATTTTTCCATGAACAACAATCTATATTTAATTTTGAACAAAACAAAATCTACATTTATTCAAATATAGTCATGCACAAAGCCAAACCAAAATCTTTCTTTTCTGTCAGCAACATATTCACAAAATATGTCTTCCAGCTCAGGAAATAAATGTTGACGGGGTTATCCACACTTGCACATCTTAGCATTTCCTTTATAACCTGTGGACTGAGGATAGTTAAACCTCTCAAAGAATAAGGGTGCGTGCACACAATCAGTGTACGCAGCGTTTTGGACGCACCGTCTTTGCACTGCATCCAAAATGCTGCGTAGTACAGCACTAGCATAGTGGATGGGATTTCAAGAAATCCCATCCTCACTATGCTTATCCCGCCCGCAGTGTGTTTGGAGCTGCGGTGCGGGTTGCCGGGAGTCCGCTCCTCCGCAGCATGTTCATTTCATGCTGCAGAGTCGGAAGCGGCTCCCATCGGGTGACTGCAGGGAGAAACTGCCCTGCACCCGCCGCAAATGGCGAGTACAGGGCGGCTGTGGTCTCCCTGCGGCCACCCGCGGCTTCCCTCAGGTCCGGAGGAGCTACGTCCAACACGCAGCTCCTCCGGGCCATGTGCACGCACCCTAAGAGTATGAAAAAACTTAAAAACCAACACGTGCATGTCTTACCACAGTGCAGGGCCATTTAGGGCCAGTCAAAGTGGATCAGGGGCACCATTGTACATACTACCTAGGGCTCCGACCTCCGCTGTTAGATATGGAAGCTTTTAGGGTTTGTTTGCCAAAGTTCCCTTTCAGCTTTTCGTTCACTAAAATATTCGGCTTATTTTGTGCTAGGTGAATGTTTTATTTTTGGTAACAATAAAAGGTTTTAATGGGTATTGGATTTGTTGCTTTTTCTGTGGAGTGAGGTTATCATACTCTGCTCACCATTTTGGAACCATTCGCATATCCAACATTCTCTGTGCAGAAAGCAGTAAGATTTTTGTCCCACGGTCATCCCCAATTCTTTTTACGTGCTTGATTGTATAGCTCTTTCTTTTTGTATTCATGTTGTCTGAAGGTCAAAATACTAGTTTGGTATATTTCTGTTCATCTGTGTACATACAGTACTGTACTGTAGCATATGGTGGCCAATCCTTTCACCAAAAAAAGCAGACAACCAAATAAAAATCTTTTTTGTTCCCCTGCAGCCAAGTGTAGTAGTTGGCTCCACTTGGTGAATGGAAGCAGTCATAACACTCTAAGGGTGCCTTCACATTTGCGTATGGGAAAGCAGCGTATGCTGCGTTCCCATACGCAGTCAAACGCATGCGCACTGCGGTTCCTATGTTTAACATTGGAACGCATAGTGCCTGCGTTTGCTGCGTTCGGGTGCGGATGCGGACGATATCTGCTCCTTCCGGTGTCCAGCATCCGCGCCCGGGACGCAGCATGTTGCATTTTTTGTGCGCTCGGGGAGCTTGGAAAATCGGCAAGCATCCCCAAGCGCACAAAACATGCATTGCCGTCAATGGGTCTGCAGTGTTCAGCGCTTGACAGCGCTGGAGAACGCTGTGGACCCATTGAAAAATCTCCCGGTGGCCGCCGGTGATGTCACAGGAGCTCACCGACGGCCACCGGGAGATCAGCTGAGCCACTGCTGTCCTCCTCCTCCCCGCCGCCGGTAAGCACCGGGACCTGTCGGCGGGGAGTACAGCTGATGTGACAGCTGTTTGAATCTTCCCGCGCCGACATCTCCTCTCGGTGTCGGCGCGGGAAGATTCAAACAGCTGTCAGATCAGCTGTACTCCCCGCCGACAGGTCCCGGTGCTTACCGGCGGCCGGGAGGAGGAGATCTCCGGCGCTGAACTCCTCCTCCGGCCCGCCCCCGGATAGTGCCGATTGGCTGCCGGGCTCCCTAGTGATGTGTCCGCAGGCGGACATTATCCGCTGCGGACACATCATAAGACACTGCTTTTGACAGCGTTTGTGTCTGCATGCCATCAGCATGCAGACACAAACGCCAGTGTGAAGCCACCCTTATGTAATGGGCTCAGGAGTGGAGTGACGTAGCAGGACTACCCAATCTGTGTGTGACCATAATGTTCTGATATAATGGGCTTAGGAGTGGAGTGATGCTAGTAGGACTACCCATTCTGTGTGTGAGAGCCTGGCACTTTACAACCCTTTTTAGATTTGGGTTTTGTGAAGTCTTTTGAGTGCAATTCATTTAGGAATGTTTGCTTTCCTTGGTGAAGGGTCTGTATGTCCTTGCCAATTGATTTAACTTTTTTACATGTAAAGCTACTAGGATACTATTTAAATTGACTATTGTTATGAGCTTCCGCACCTTCAGCACCTGGAGCTGTCCCCTGGAGCTGCCCACAAGCCGCGGTCCTGACATTTCAGCAGGGACAGCTCCTGAACCCTGCTATCCACCGAATCAGGCAGAAAACAGGACCAGAGGCCATATCTGTTCTATCCTGGGCTATCAGGTTCTGTCTGGTGTTTCCCGCAAACTCACTCGAGTGCAATGTGAGAAAACCTTGCATTGCACTTGGACCAATGTTAAACAATCTGTCAGGTCAGATTGTTACTTTTTTCCTCCGCTGAACTCACATTGCATGTTAAATGGCAGCATGCTGCGATTGCACGCTTATCTCATATGCGAATGGCCAATGAAAGTCTATGGGTGCGCAAAAAAACTGCACACAGCACAGTACATAGATAAATATATAGATAGTAGAAAAAACAAGAGCAGCACTTTATTGTAATGAGCGCAAAGAAATCAGTCCAGAACAGGGTTCAAGTGTTTCTGTATACAGACCAAACGAACAGACTGCAGCACTCCTCTTCTACATGTATATTGTGCTTTTATTAGGCCTACGGGCACGCTTTGCGACATTTCAGTCTGCCAGGCTAGAAAAAAGTCTAGATAGATGGATGGATGCATGGATGGATGGATGGATGGTAGGAATAGCTAGATCCAGTATCTCACATGTGTCTCGCTCAGGGTGTCTTTGGCCTCACTCTGATTGTTTTCCTATAAAGGAGGGATAAAGTGATGTCCATTTACTGCATTACGACACCGAATTAAGGCCTCAAAAGCTCTTATTTAAATCATTTGTACAAGACATAAATATTAAATGCACTGTGTATGTATTATTCGTTACCGGCAGACCGATGCCTGTACATTGCTGAATAATCTGCGTCTGTGGGGATGTATTCATCCATTTCTCTTCATCAAGAGCAGAAGTTTCCAGTGATTACATAAGAATGAATGGAGGTTGATTCTTTTGTACAATCCAAGATGCAATTGCCATACTATTCTAGTTATAATTTCTTTCCATTTTAAGAATTGCCTTTTAAATATTTAAGCATTGAGTTCTGCTTCTATATGGCGCTTCATGCTTAAAATGTTCTAAGCTCTCAGAAAACTGACAAATAATAGTTGTGAAGAACTTGCGAGCACACAAAAGAGATTGTCGTCTATAATTTATACTGCTCACTCTCGAATGGAATGGAAATGAAAAGCAACTTTACTGCAGGAAAAAGTGTGAGGAAAGTATATATTTTCCATATATTTTATGAATATGCTTGATAATATTAGTATTCACTTGCAGGGCAGATCTGTGTTATTTTTTTTTCTCAGCTGTATTCGCCAAGAGAAAAAACTTGCAGCATGCTACGATGTGACTATCAAATATACGGTATACCAAAAGTAAAAGAAAAATGTGGCACTCACCGATGATCTTTTTGATTTTTATTCACACATCCACGTAAATGTCAGTGTGAACATAAGCAAGGGAGGGGGAGAGGAGACGGCGGACGACGGCCTGCCGTTTCGCGGTAAATACCGCTTCCACGGGTCCTGGTGTCAGATAATGACCCCTGACTTTGTATTGACTCAATCTCTGAGAACACTGGCTGAGCGATGGCATTCACAAGAGATGATCATTTCTGCAGTACAGGGCAGCGCATCAACATGGGTGTGTACTGCAGAAGTGATCAGACACTGCAATGTTGAGGCACCCTAAAGGGTCAAGCAAAATAAAGGTAAAATGAAAAAGATAGTTTTTAAAATATGAATAAAATCTAAGAAACTTAAACGTTTAAATCACCCCCTTTTTGCCCCTTTGAAAGAAGAAGCCATACAAAAATTACACATATTTGGTTTGCCGAATTCAGAAATACTCAATCTATCAAAATCTAAAATCAATTAATCTGATTGGTCAGCTGCGTAACGGAAAAAAAAGTAAAATGTCAAAATTACAGGTTTTTTTGGTCTCTGCGACACAGCAATAAAATGCATTAATGGTACCTTTACACGCCGCCACTGCAGGATGGATACAACCCGCTACAGGCTACAAATGTAGCTTGTCGCGCCAATATCGCCCATAGTAGCGGCGTCTGAAGACGGGACGACACAGCCGGCTACAGATACATCTGTATCCGTGCACTGCCCATAAACAGATGGCAACAAAGCCGATTGTAGCGAGCTGTATCGGCGTGTAAAGAACCCACAGAAGGAACTGTGGACACCCGGCGATGTAGCTGCAATGTAGCTAAGGCGTCACCCAGGCTCCGTGTTACCGCGCCCCATCTGCGATCATTGGTGGAAGCTCCTGCATGACGATTGGTAGTCGCTGCATAGGGAGGCATATTTAAGGAGCTGACCAGTCACACTACACAATTGCTCGAGCGTGCTGTATTAACCAGCCTCCTGCGATGCCTGCCCAATCATGATGTTCTGGCTTTGTCCTATCACCGTACGGACGTCTCGTAATCCACAATTGTGGCACGCCTATGTGCTGTCCCTGCTGCACCAGGTCCGCCCATATTAGCTTGTTGTAGCGTTGTGTAAATGAGGTACGCTGAGCTACAGATGGCTACTTGAGACACCCGGCGATGTAGCTAGCTGTAAATGTAGCGTAGCGGAGCGCACCTTGTGGCGGCATTTAAAGAGGGTGCGTTTCCCGTTGGTAACTGTTTGGGCGTGCTCGTGCACGTGAAGTAGCGGTTGGTATCCATCCTGCAGTGGCGGCGTGTAAAGGTACCATAACAGTTGATCAAAACAGCACCCAAAAAATGGTATAATTAAAAACTTCAGCTCAAGACACAAAAGCTGTCAGGGCCGCTTTACACACACCAACTTCTGTGTCCAACTTCTGAACAACTTACTGGTTGCAGTGAAATCATGGACACATTGCTCCATTTGTACACAGCAACAAGATAGAACAATGTGTCCATGATTTCACTGCAACCAGTAAGTTGCTCAGAAGTTGGTCTCAGAAGTTGGTGTGTGTAAAGTGGCCATCAGGGTACCTTTACACGCCGCTACTGGCGGGTGGCTACAACCAGCTACTTCACGTGCACGAGCATGCACAAAAGGTTGCAAACGGTACCCGCACCACCTTTACACGCCGCAACAAGGTGCGCTACAGTAGGTTACATCTATCTCTAGATACATCGCCGGGTGTCTCAAGTTACCTTCTGCCGAGCACCTTACCTCATTTACACACCGCTACAACAAGCTAATATGGGCGGACCTGGTGCAGCAGGGACAACACATAGGCGTGCCACAATTGTGGATTACGAAACGTCCCTACGCTGATAGGACAAAGCAATAACATCATGATTGGCCAGGCAGCGAAGGAGGCTGATTAATACATGACGCTCGAGCAATTGTGTAGTGTGACTGGTCAGCTCCTTATATATGCCTCCCTATGCAGCGTCTACCAATCGTAACGCAGGAGCTTCCACCAATGATCGCTGATGGGGCGCGGTGTGTAAAGTGGCCATCACACTGCTCCAGATCCCAAAAAAATGAGAATGCTACGGGTTTATACAATTTTATCTGCAAGTACTCAGACCAATATTAGCCTATGGGGCAGAGATGATTAACGTTATATTTTCTCATGCCGATACGGCATGAGAAACAAAGTGCAGCATGCTGTGAGTGGCAGCTCAAATTGTAAATAATTGCACATCCACAGACACAGAATGGAGTAGAGAAATTTTGTGCCATGACTCTTCCATCCATCGGCTGATACTAAGCTGACACTATAATGAAACTTGGATCAAAGTTTGATTGGAGTGTCATTACCATAACGAATCTTATTCTCTTTCAGACAGAATATACGCTTGTGTGACCCTAGCTTGGTGGACACATTCCTTTTCAAAAATGACAGGTATAAAAAGACAGAATAGGATAACAAAGAGATGAACACTAACAAATAGATTCAGCTTGAAAAAATATTTCCTGAAATTCACGTTTTCAAGCGAATTTGAACATTTTGAGATTTGATTTGCGGTTGGTGTGAAATACAAAACTGGCACTGACCCCCTGAAGAAGTCTCACCAGACGAAACGCCGTCGGGGTGACTGGAGCTCTAACCACTCAGGTCGGTACTACTCTTGGGTGACATGTGAATAGTTGATCCACTTATTAAAGGGCAGCAATGAGCTTAGACACTGAGGATGTATTCATTAATCAATGGATCTAGGAGGTGTGTGACTGGGCATTAATAAGGCTGTGGCTTTGAACCTTTGTGTAGATGCCAGTGCTTAATTAGTATATGGGCAATTACAAAGATTAGCCACAGAGACTAACCAGCAGGTATAACACAGTTACACTCAATAGCAAAATCCCTTTTAACCATTTGAATTGGAATATTATAACTAATCATCACAGTGATGAGCTGTAATTGCTGAATATGATGGTGGACGATCACATGTCATGTCAGTGAGACGGAGTATGGTTATCTTCTTAGTGAGCCCTGGAGGCACCTAACACAATAATTTGACCTCTTTATTGATCTTCTATATTGAAGTTTATCCAGTATCCTCAATAAGTAACTGTATTGTCTTTTGAAAAAATTGTTGTAAATGAATTATGCACTGTAGAGCTTTTTAAAAGCTCTTTAATAAAGAATTGAGATTTTTAAAGACATTCTATAGCCCCTTTGGGTCTTTTTTGATAAATCATATATGTAAGGAATGCATTTAATGGATAGAGTTGTGATCTAAAAAGAATATACGCTTGTGTGACCCTAGCTTGGTGGACACATTCCTTTTCAAAAATGACAGGTATAAAAAGACAGAATAGGATAACAAAGAGATGAACACTAACAAATAGATTCAGCTTGAAAAAATATTTCCTGAAATTCACGTTTTCAAGCGAATTTGAACATTTTGAGATTTGATTTGCGGTTGGTGTGAAATACAAAACTTGTCCTGAGCCATTTCCCACATCGTAGATTCAGTGTCTTTCTTTGTTGGTGGGCGGGCCTCCAATAATTCCCTGCAGTTATGACATCTTACAGATTATCATACCTTGCACAGTGGTGATCAGTACCTGGGTCATCACAGATCAGCAGTTCCCATTAAAGCACACTTTTTTTAGGTAGGGTCAATTTCCATCTCCAGAGTCCCTTGGTAAGGGCTCACTTACACGAAAGTATAACATGGACGAGAGCTATCTGATGATTTATTAGATAATCTTAGGATCAGTGTTATACTATAGAGCAGTATCACACTGGGAAATATGACTCCCAGTGCTTGGCGTAACATAAAGAGTACAATGTGGTGGTTATGGGGCAGGAAGGCCCTAACAGAAGGGAGCAACGGATGGGACACATCCTAAACCTCACCTATGTCTCTCCCTATACTGGCCCTCAGCACGATGTGAGTCCCTCCCTCCACCGCTATCTTGTGCCTAAGTCCTGGCTGTCATCTCTATTCACCCTGTCTAGTGCCACAGCTAGAGAGTACACTAGACTGCACCACTGATGTTATCCAAAACAAGGATAGATAGACTGGGGAGAAGACAAAAAGGATACAAATAGTAAGCTGTAGCCAAACACCAGAGGTTACAGCTGACATCACTCCAATCGGGACTCCGGAAACAGCAAGATACCTCCTCACTCCACCGAGATCTATATATAATGGGATTTCTATAACCGAAGTTCCAATCAGAGAATTGGGCATGCTGGACTGTTGCGGCAAGGATAAGGGTTTTGCTGCTTAGACAAACATTGCAGATGAGGGATCCCAGATTTCTCTATATTAACCTTTTCAGCATGCTGTCTTCAGATTGCAATGCAAAGTCTTGCCGAGTCTGGCAGATCCCCTTTAACTAAACCCATGATTTTGATATGTTTTATACATGTGTAATGATTTAACGTAATACTGTCCATTAGAACCAAATACATTGCACCAGTGCTACTGCAATTCTCCAAAATTACCAGAAACAATCTCTTTACCACTCTCTGCTAGAATTAAAGGGGATTTCTCCTCCATATTAACAATAATCTGTCTACAAAATTGGTAATAAGTGTTAGGTCCCAAGACTGTTTGTGATGTAGGTCTCATCACTGAGGAACTCGACTTTACACCTCTTATGCATATCCAATAACTTGATGACTGCATTGACTAAGTTAAAAAAAAGCAATTATAAGAATATATACTGCTCAAAAAAATAAAGCTAACACTTCACTATTACATCGTGTTGTTAAATGTTCCCTTTATATTTTTGAGCAGCATATTAATATTCCACCTTTACGTGATCTATGTTTAAGATGCAGGATTCTTCTCAGCGAGTTCTGTTTCGCCTTTGATCTTTAGATGATTCAGTGTAACGGTGCAGATGCCTGTGATTCTCCAGTTCTTGCAGGATTAAAAATAAACCTGCAAATTAGTCACTTGTTTCTTAAGACAAGCAAAAACCGGCTAAATTGATCACTTATTACTATTAGGCTACCTTAACAATCGTTTTTTGGCCAAAAGCTCATCAAAATATCAGTGTTGTTACTCATTTTTCATTAGACCTGTAATTTTTCATAATTATTAATGGTGCATTTTTAAATTATTATTATTATTATTTACTTTTATAGCACCATTAATTCCATGGCGCTTTACATGTGAAAAGGGTAAACGTAGACAAGTATGATGCAATGGACAGTATACGGCACACAGGTACAGAAGGATAGAGGACCCTGTCCGCGAGGGCTCACAATCTACAGTAGGTGGGGGTAGAGTTGGTCATGTGATGGGTTGGTGGACCAGGTTTCACAGTAGATTGTAGGCTTGACAGAAGAGGTGATCTTCAGGTTTCTTTTGAAGGTTTCCAAAGTAGGTGAAAGTCTGATATGTTGGGGTAGAGCGTTCCAGAGTATAGCAGATGCGCGGGAGAAGTCTTGTATGCGATTGTGGGAGAAGGAGATTAAGGGGAGTAGAGGGGAGATCGTGAGAGGATCACAGGTTACGGGAGGTAAGGGTAGGTATTGGGAGACCATGTCACAGATGTATGGAGCAGACAGGTTGTGAACAGCTTTGTAAGTTAAAGTTAGTGAAATGGGGAGCCACTGAAGGGCTAGGGAGAGAGGAGAGACAAGGGAATAGTGGGGAGGCAGGTGGATTAGTCGGGTGGCAGAGTTTAGGATAGATTGCAGAGGGGCAAGGGAGCAGGAGGGGAGGCCGGTGAGCAGGAAGTTACAGTAGTCAAGGCAGAAGATAATGAGGGCATGGATAAGTGTTTTAGCAGTGTCGAAGTGAAGGAATGAATGGATCTGGGAAATATTTTTGAGTTGGAGTCAGCAGGAGGTGGCAAGAGCTTTGATATGTGGCTTGAAGGAGATGGCGGAGTCGAGGATTACCCCAAGGCAATGAGTGTGGGGACCTTGGGAAAGGGAGCAGCCATTAACATTGATGGAAAGGTCAGGTAGGGGGAGAGAGTGGTTTGGGGCAAAAATTATGAATTCTGTTTAGTCCATGTTCAGTTTCAGAAAAGAAAGATGAGATAGCGGACAGACATTGCGGAATCTTGGATGGCAAAGAGGCGATGTCAGGTCTGGAGAGATAGATCTGAGTGTCATCAGTGTAGAGGTGATACTGAAGGCTGAGGGAGTACCAGAATTGTGCATGACATATCTAAAATTTCCATGTACATGCTTTAGAGAATTGTTACATTGTAAATTTACCTGTGCTGCACGTTTAGTATCTGGAAGCTGACAATTTATACTGTGGATATTACAGTGTCACAGTTTTCTTCCTTTTCAATGCACAGGGATGCACAGAAATATGCAGCTTAAAGGGGTTTTCTGAGAAATGTTATAAACTAAATAAAATAATTTTAAATACTAAACATTCCTAGGACGGACTGAGTAAAAAGCGAAACAGATGTACACCCCATACTACTCTAAACTTGTCAGGCTGACCAACATTTTCAGTCAGCTACAGAAAGGTGTTTATTTTCTCCTTTAGTCCACTCCACTCAATGTCCTGTGAGGTTGCCTGAACAGAGGAATTGTGTACTCACGATGCCTGATCGGATGCTGCCCTGACCTGACGCATGTCTCAAGCAGATGTTCTTTATGCAGCCCACTGCAACTGCATATCCTTCGAAATCTAGGATGGGCTGCACACTGATTTATGGCAGTTGCCATCTTTAAAATCCTGACAGGGTGCACTAAGCATACTTTTTTGCTGAATAAAGGAATTTAGAAAAAATGTTTTCCCTTATCCATTGGATAGAGGATAATTCCTGATTGCTTGGAGTTCAATCACTGAAACCCACTGAGAACAAGGTCCCATGTGAATGAAGTGATGGTCGATCATGCATACCTCTACTCCATTTATTCTCCAAGAGAACACCAGAGATAGTGGAGCACTTTGATGGCAGGTCTTAGGCACTCCTAATAAGAATAAAGAAAGTAGCAGTGCCCATGATTGACCACCACTCCATTCATGAAAGGCTCTTTCAGAATCATGGTTCTTGGGATGGGTCGGACCCAGCGATTGACAAGTTAATCTATCTATAGGCTAAGGCACTGTTTCTGAAAACATGATCTGCTGGTAGTTCTTAAGGCCAGGAATTGGGAATACATTGATAGAGAATAGATTCCAAATTTGGTAAAACTCCTTAAAAATATTAATGTTCATTGTAATTTGCTATATTTTGCTAGAGGTAACTCCAATGCAGCCACAGAGAATCGTACCTTACTTGTCCATCTGCTTATCTTTTCTTGTAATGATCACATTCTCCATTTTAGTCGCTCCTAATTTTATCATTTTAATGCGTGAAATATATAACATTTTTAAATACTGTGCTTACATTTTTGAAAAAATGAGATATGTAATGACTTTCCATATGGCACATTGAAATAATCTTTTAAATATGTAATCTTTATATCAGTGTCTAACCATGCTGTTTCTGTATTTTGTTTACAGAAATCCCCACATGACACAACATGATTCACTCACAGAATTCCTTTGGCCTTTGATGGTGAATCTACAACCCATAATTGTTGATCTTTGTGTGGATTATCAATCTGATAAAGAAAAACAGATTAATCTTTCAGTGTTTCACTATAAACACTGGAACATTTAATATTATTATCTAGCACGTAATGGATGATGGCTACAGAAATAATTCCAATTTTTACCAAGGAGCACAGGATATAGCACGAGAAGTAAAGAGGCAAACAAGTAACCAAGCCATGGATTATTACCAAAATAATACGTATGGTGGGTATTCAACAAATGATGGTTATTATAATTCGGGAGATCCCGTTAATCAGGACGAAGATGCTCAGAGCGATGCTACAGAGGGACATGATGAAGATGATGAAATATATGAAGGAGAATATCAGGGAATACCACACCCTGATGATGTCAAGGCAGCTCAACGTAAAAATAAAGCCATAAAAGATGAATTTAGAGACCATGCTGATATCATGGCAGAGAGAGTGGAGGATGAGGAGCAGTTGGCTTACCAATATGAGAACATAATCGAAGAATGTGGCCATGGGCGTTTCCAGTGGACCCTATTCATTGTTTTAGGGCTGGCCTTGATGGCTGATGGAGTAGAAGTCTTTGTTGTAGGATTTGTCCTCCCCAGCGCTGAGAAAGACATGTGTTTATCACGCTCAAACAAAGGAATGCTGGGTAAGTAGTTGTAAATATGTTTAGTGGAATAATGCAGGTAATTCCATACAATTTAATGTATTCACATATCTTACTAATGAATGGGTATTTCTATAACATGGCGGCAAGGATATGTATGGTTGTCTTATCCCTAGGATCCACACTTATCCTGAGAATGAAAGGAAGCCATGTCAGTTTAGTGCTGCGACTTCTAAGTCTTACCTGTACGGCTGCTCTCACAGTTAATTGGCTGTGCTGGGAACTAAACATGGCTGAGCCTCAGGTCCATGCTTGAAAAATAAAAATAGAGATAAGGGGCGCTCCTGGGTGATACCTGGTGTTCCAGTAGTGGGGGGAGAATAGCATAAGTTAGACTAACCTGAACGGGGTTGGTTTGTGCAACACTGCACAACACGCAGTGAGATCCTCTGGTGTATAGTGCACACCCCGCGATCTTGTCCTTCCCAGGATGCTGGTGATCTATAGGTCACATGGTCTGGATGATGTCATCACAGGTCCTGTTGCAGGTCCTCAAGTTGACAATTCATACTGTAGCCTCTAGCATCTCCCTCCCTGCCTTACCCTCATAGAGGAATAGAGTAGCCCAGAAAGTAGGAAATTAATGCTGTTTAGTAGGGCACCAGGTAAAAACAGGAAAGGGATAATTTAGGGAGTATAAACAAACCTTCTTTATTCATAAAACATGACAACGCATTTTAGCAGTATACCATATTCCTCAGATGTCACCTGATGAAGGAGGTACACCACTGAAATGCATTGTGATATTTTGTGAATAAAGAGGATTTCTTTACACTCCTCAAACTATCCCTTTCCTGCTTTTACCCGACGCCCTATTAGACAGCATTACTTTACTGCTTTTTCAGTTCCATGCTTAGCTTAGACCTCTATGTTGGAGAAATATAGTAAAGGGGACACTACAATAGTAGTATTCTCAGGAATGGTAAGTCCTAGAGGGCAGTACTCTACGATGGGGAGATTTACTCTTAACCCCACAGTTTATGTAAAACTTAAAATGGTATGACCTACTGCACTTACCCTTTGCCTCCCCATAAGACACCAAAATTGGTCCAGAAAACACGCATATATGTATTTGCTATTAAAAGAGGCTTTCTGCAAACGCTCATTATCGGGAGGTAATAGACATTGATGACATCATATCTGCATTTAAAAAAAATGTGCTGTAAATGTAAGGTGTCCATGATTAGTTTGAAGCTGAAGATACGTATACAGATTATTTTGACTATCATTGTCATGTTTTTACTTTTCAAGGATGATGTCTTTATATCAGAATTATGGTCTGTAGACATGGATCACTTATAATCATAATGATTTGTTTTGCTTTGACAATATGTCCATAAAAAAATATTGTTCTCTGTGATTTTTTGATGTAGAAGAAATAAAAAGTCAAGTTGACAACCATGGTCCTTATCCTTATGCAAGACATTCCTCTCTGTAACCTACAGTGTTGGCCAAAAGTATTGACACCCGTGTAATTCTGTCAGATAATACTCAGTTTCTTCCTGAAAATGATTGCAATCACACATTCTTTGGTATTATCTATCTTCATTTAATTTGTCTTCAATGAAAAAAACACAAAAAGAATTGTCCTAAAGCCAAATTGGATATAGTTCCACACCAAAATAAAAAAGGGGGTGGACAAAAGTATTGGCACTGTTAGAAAAATCATGTGATGCTTCTCTAATTTGTGTAATTAACAGCACTTGTAACTTACCTGTGGCACCTAACAGGTGTTGGTAATAACTAAATCACACTTGCAGACAGTTGACATGGATTAAAGTTGACTCAACCTCTGTCCTGTGTCCTTGTGTGTACCACATTGAGCATGGAGAAAAGAAAGAAGACCAAAGAACTGTCTGAGGACTTGAGAAACCAAATTGTGAGGAAGCATGAGCAAATCTCAAGGCTAGAAGTCCATCTCCAAAGACCTGAATGTTCCTGTGTCTACCGTGCGCAGTGTCATCAAGAAGTTTAAAGCCCATGGCACTGTGGCTAACTCCCTAGATGTGGACGGAAAAGAAAATTGACAAGAGATTTCAACGCAAGATTGTTGGGATGGTGGATAAAGAACCTTGACTAACATCAAACAAGTTCAAGCTGCCCTGCAGTCCGAGGGTACAACAGTGTCAATCCGTACTATCCGTCGGCGACTGAATGAAAAGGGACTGTATGGTAGGAGACCCAGGAAGACCGCACTTCTTAAACCGAGACATAAAATAGCCAGGCTGGAGTTTGCCAAAACTTACCTGAGAAAGCCTAAAACGTTTTGGAAGAATGTTCTCTCTTTTTGGGCAAAGGCATCAACATAGAGTTTACAGGAGAAAAAAAGAGACATTCAAAGAAAAGAACACGGTCCCTACAGTCAAACATGGCGGAGGTTCCCTGATGTTTTGGGGTTGCTTTGCTGCTCTGGCACTGGACTGCTTGACCGTGTGCATGGCATTGTGAAGTCTGAAGACTACCAACAAACTTTGCAGCATAATGTAGGGCCCAACGTGAGAAAGCTGGGTCTCTCTCAGAGTCATGGGTCTTCCAGCAGGACAATGACCCAAAACACACTTCAAAAAGCACTAGAAAATGGTTTGAGAGAAAGCACTGGAGACTTCTAAGGTGGCCAGCAATGAGTCCAGACCTGAATCCCATAGAACACCTGTGGAGAGATCTAAAATGGCAGTTTGGAGAAGGCACCCTTCAAATATCAGGGACCTGGAGCAGTTTGCCAAAGAAGAATGGTCTAAAATTCCAGCAGAGCATTGTAAGAAACTCATTGATGGTTACCGGAAGCGGTTGATCACAGTTATTTTGGCTAAAGGTTTGTGCAACCAAGTATTAGACTGAGGGTGCCAATACTTTTGTCTGGCCCATTTTTGGAGTTTTGTGTGAAATTATCAATGTTTTACTTTTTGCTTCATTCTCTTTTGTGTTTTTTCATTGAAGACAAATTAAATGAAGATAATAAAAACCAAAGAATTTGTGATTGCAATCATTTTCAGGAAGAAACTGGGTTTTATGTGACAGAATTGCAGGGGTGTCAATACTTTTGGCCACCACTGTACAAACATATATATACAGACATGGTGGTGATACACACATACACACATGCAAATGCGGCAGTTTAACAAATATATACACACACGTATATATTTTCACACACATATACACACATGCGGAGGGTCATGTCATACACATATATACACACATATATACATATACACACATACATATACATGTGGTAGGCCTCGTCATACACACATACAGATATATACACGTATACACACATATACACATACGCGGCGGGTCACGCCATACACATATACCCACATGCTGTGGGTCACGTCACACACATACACATATATATACACACATATATACACACATGTTGGGTCACATGATGCGGCGGGGGCATACACATATACAAACATACACACATATATACACACATGGCGGGTCACATGACGCAGGAGGTCCACATATACACACACATTCACATGTGTATACACACGTACACACACACTGCGGGTCATCGTGACACAGTGGGGACATGCACATATATACACATACAGACACACATTATACACAGACACACATATATACACACACACGGCGGGTCACATAGCACAGTGGGTTCACATATACACACACATATACACACGTATATACACACACATATTCATGTACACACTACGGGTCTTGTGATGTGGTGGGGACACACATATACACACACACAGCGGCTCACGTGACATGGCAGTGACATACACACATATACACATGGTGGGTCATGTGATGCAGCTGGTCCACATACACACACACAGTGGGTCACATGACTTAGCAGGGACACCCACATACATATATATATTACACACACATACAAGCACACAGCAGGTCACATGATGCAGCCTGTCAACACATATATACACACAGATACACACACGGTGGTGGGCCACATGACGTTTCAGACACACACATGCACACTAATTCACACGGCGGCCATCTTTAGACACTCGGGTATACAAAGATGGCGGAGGAGTGACACATCACACCGCCCTACTGCAAGATTACAGTAATTACATCAGAGGGCAACTTGGTGGAAGCTAATAAGGTGGATAATGAGGTGTCTCTATTTTGTACGTAATAAAGGATTTCTCTCTGTGTTGTGTTTTTTGTGTTTCTGTTTACTGAAAGTATTGCTAATGGCTGGTTGTCATACTGACGGCTGACATTAGCAATAGGGCTTGATGTCAGCTGTCAAAAAGAGCTGACATCAACGCCTTTATTACCAAGTCTGCCACCACTGCAAGGAAGCTGAAAGAGCAGGATAGCCACCAGTTTTGGCATCTTTCATGGAGGCGCCAATTCTGGGGTGGCTGCTGGCTACAATTTCCAGTGTGGGGGCCCAGAATGCTTGGGCCTTACCACACTGAGAATTCCAGCCCCCAGCTTACCTTGGATGGCAATAAAAAATATGGCGGACCCACACCATTTTTTTAACATTATTTATTTTATTTAATTAATTAATTAATTAAAAAAATAGGGCTCCAATGAATTTTTAATTGCCATCCAAGGTAACCCAGGCAGTGGGAGTTGGCAACCGGTAGCTGCTTGATTTACCTGCACTGGCAATAGAAAATACAACGAAGCCCTACAATTTTTCTTACCAGAAAACACAGAAACAGCTTTTAAAGTAAAAATACATTTATTTACATACATTACATACAGGGGGAAGACACATCAATGGACAGAGCAACTGAGGAAGGGAGAGAGCACGGACAGTGGGGAGAGCACACATAGGGGGACAACTCAAAGGATAGAGCACACAAGGGGAGAGTGCACAGGGGAAAGACAGCTCAAAGGAGAGATCACATGAGGAGAGAGAGAGAGATCAGGTAGGCAGAGAGCAGGGCCGCACCGTCCATTGGACAGTGTGAGCCCTGTCATTCAGGCGGCAGGAGGCAGGGGGAGCGGCTGTGCAGGCAAAAAAACTCACCAAAATTTGCCAGGTAAATACCCATTGCACTTAGCAGCGGCTGTCAGCTCCTCTGGAGGCAACACAGGTGTCTGTATGCCGGTACTCAATCACCTGCAACCCACAGTGGGGGCGGTTGTGGCACCAGCGTCCGGCCATGCTGTCAGGGAGGTGACTGGTGGCATTTAAAGACACGAGGTTACCAAGGGCTCTGCCATTCACGGTGCATGCAAGGCATAGTGTCAGAGCAGCCTATTGGTCACGCCCTTCTATTAGATCAGGCGGGCTGTTCCGCACTGATTACATGCCTCACATAACGACAGACGCCCCCCAGAGGGCTCAGCCTCAAACTGCAGATGAAAAAATGCAATAAAACACTAAAGATGAAAAATGTGAGGTGTTTGTTGGTATTTTGGCCAAAAAACGTAAGCTGGTAACCCACGGTCAAGGGCCCTCACGCTTACCAGTCCTAACCACATGCCTTTTGAGACATGTACAATTTAATTTAGATTGTTCACCGAATGGACTTAAAAACAGACAAAAAAACTCACCAAAATTTGCCAGGTAAATACCCATTGCACTTAGCAGCGGCTGTCAGCTCCTCTGGAGGCAACACAGGTGTCTGTATGCCGGTACTCAATCACCTGCAACCCACAGTGGGGGCGGTTGTGGCACCAGCGTCCGGCCATGCTGTCAGGGAGGTGACTGGTGGCATTTAAAGACACGAGGTTACCAAGGGCTCTGCCATTCACGGTGCATGCAAGGCATAGTGTCAGAGCAGCCTATTGGTCACGCCCTTCTATTAGATCAGGCGGGCTGTTCCGCACTGATTACATGCCTCACATAACGACAGACGCCCCCCAGAGGGCTCAGCCTCAAACTGCAGATGAAAAAATGCAATAAAACACTAAAGATGAAAAATGTGAGGTGTTTGTTGGTATTTTGGCCAAAAAACGTAAGCTGGTAACCCACGGAGCGGCTGTGCAGGAGGGGGCTGCTCCTTATGCACACAGCGCATCCCCCTGTCATGGCGCCGGCGGCTCAGGGCAGGTAAGAGCCGCCGAGCAAGGGGCGGCGGTGCTGGGCTCGGCCTGCACCCCCGGGCATCATCATGCGGCTCAAGCGGCATTGGGTCTCGGTGCACCCCTGGCAGAGAGTGCACAGGGGGAGAGATGGCCACCAGTGCCTCAGAGCCTGCCCCAATCGTGACGTCCTCCCGATGCGATAGCATAGGGCCTCCATCTAGTTTAATATACAGTATAAAAGGGTAACTACATTTATGAAACTTCATGAGATCAAAAGTGTGAATATTCTGGTTGTTAATTAAATGTTGAATTTTTGTTAATTTTGCACAGATAAAGCAGATAAATTTGAGGATGAATTTAAACAGGGCTGCTGAAATTTCACAGAAAAGGGTCAATCTCAGTCACTACATCTAATTTATTGTGACACTGAGAAAAAATTTCATACGGTGGCAGTATTATGAGTTGGGAGTACGCAAATATTTTCATCACTTTTAATTTTGCTAGATCATTGATAGATATAATCTTGATTGAAAATGTCATATCATTGTGTGTATATAGAGACCTCATGAAGGAAAATAAACAGCAGCAGCACCGGTATTGTGCTAATATTTCTTCTTTATTCAAAACATTTAAAAACTCCAAATGGTATATCATGTGTCACATGAAATCTCAAGTGCCTACGTATCTCCATAGTTACAGACTACAAACACACTCTTTGTAGTTTGGCCTTACATATTGCCTTCCTCCTGACCCTGACTTCTTGCCTTACCTTCACAGCCAAAACAGGCTTTTAAGCTTTTATTGTAATAAGTATATTAAGGACATTAAAGGGAACCTGTTAACTAGTTTATGTCCCCCCAGCTATCACTGTCTGCACCTGTAGCTTTATTATACTAGTCTAACCTTCCCTGTCTGAGCTCATAATGTATGTGAAAGGTGAAAAAAAAGCATTTATACACTTACATTTCCTTATGTAATGAGGCAGTCAGTCTCCAGCTTGGAGGACTGTTTGACAGGTTAATAGTTAACATTTCAGCCTTATGTTAGAACATGTTGTGAGACCTGATGTGAAGTCATAACCATGTGACTACAATAGTCGGAGCTAAGTCCCTATAACATAATATGATTTTGCTTGCTTAGCTCCACCCACTATGGTCACATGATCATTACATCACACAGGTCCTTTAGCCATGCAAGTTAATAGTGAGTTAACTATTATCCTGCCAGACAGTCTCCCTCTTCCAAGGTGTAGGCTGAAATGTAAGTGTATAAATGCTTATTTTCACCTATAACATTACACTATGAGCTCAGACAGGGAAGATTAGAATAGTATTATAAAGCTACAAGTACATATAGTGATAGCTGGAGGGACATAAACCACCTGAGGCCCCTTTCACATCACGATTTTTGTGCATCCGTGGCTGTCCGTTGTAAAACAGATCTGATTTGGCCCCCATGTTATCTTATGATATGACCTGAGTGAGCTGTTTATTTGAAAATCCAGGTGAGAAGGTCAAAAATAGAAAACCGGTTTGAAAACCGGATTCTCCCGGATTGTACCCGTCAGGTGCAATCCGGCGCCCCATAACATGGGGCTCTATGGTCCCGAATTGCACCGGACCTGGGCATTCCGGGAGAATCCGGTTCTCACTTAATGCTGTTCTGCTCTCCCCGCCAACAGTAGTGATAGCGGTCGTGCTTTGCGGCCGTCGTTCTATGTGGCCGCTGCTGTCGCAACAACAGATAGAAGAAGACGGCGGGCTGCGGAGGACGATGAGTGAAGCAGACCCCCCCCCGCTCCTCAGTTCGGGAGTTCATCCACCAGCCAGCCCCTGCTGACAGCGGGATCCTCTGCTCCCCCCGCAACCTCCCCACCCGATCCTAAGTTAGGATAGGGTGGGGAGGAAGTGGGGGGAGCGGAGGATCCCACCATCAGGCAGCGGGGAAGCTGTCAGCAGCTGCCAGCATTGTTTAAAAGCCAGCGGCTTTTTACCGCTGGCTTTTAAACAATGAAATGGGGAATTGCAGGTTTTTCCTCTGCTGCAAGACCTCTTTATAGGGTCCAGCAGCAGAAGAATTACTCGCAATACTCGCTTCCCCATTGACTTACATTGGACTCGCTGGACTCGTAACAAGTACCGAGCATTGGGACCTACTCATACGAGTCTAGAGAGTCCAAGTATTTTAGTACTCGCACATCCCTAATCTCAGTAATAGAAAGAAGACAATCAACAATAGAAATAAGATTAACACTGCCAAAAAACTATTACCGTAATAATATTAACACCATGGGGGCATATTTCCAGTAAGCTGCCATAACAGTGTGTTCCCATGTAATTAAATTGCCTTTGTTAGTTAACCCCTTAGTGCCTGAATTAATACATACATATGCATACAAATGAATTGAATTTGTATAATCTGAATATCCAACAATAGGCATTAAGGGATTGAATAGCATGAAAATAAGCACATCTGTATTTCAGTTGCCTTTTCTATATGCTGTAATTCTCTTGTTGTGAGAGCTTTTATCTTACATAGTGTACTGTTCCTAAGGAGCTCAGACAGCAGAGCCTTGCCAAGTGTGCACAATAGTTACTTTTCTGGAGAAGAGTTAATTCCTAAAATGCCAGTTAGCTCTCTCCAGCCATTGATTTCAATACAGTGGTAAACTGCTCACCTCCTTCTCAACTCCTTACTGTGCTGCTCTTATCATCACTACATAATCTCAATTCACAACTCTCAGCATCCAGTTTCTAAAGCAGTTCCCCTAATCACACTTTCACTTTCCTGAATCATGTGTTTGTTCAAACCCCAGTAACTATAGTGATAACTGTGTAGACTTCATAAAAGTGACAGTAGCAGAAGCCAAATGACCAGAACTATCACTCAAGGAGTTGTGCCCACCACGTCAACAACCAGGAATTAAGGAAACTGTAGTGCTGAGAGCGGCTGAAGAGACAACTTGGGAATACCTCTTCAAGAAATTGCAAAGCTAGACACAAAGTTACGGGCCCACCTAAGCTGCACTCTGACACTAATATCTATTGGCTTTCTGGGTCAACAGATTGGAGCATTGGCTTAAACTTTCCATCAATGAGAATCTTTTAGGAAAGTATCTTCAGTGTGATAAACACACCAAAGTACTGTATTTTTTAGATTGTAAGACACACTCTTTTTTTCCAGAATCCAAAATTTTGGGTAAATGTGGGGTGTGTCTTATACCAGGTTGGGTCAATATACCATGATGGGGGATCATATACAAGGAAGGGTGGACATATGCCAGGATGGGGGGCATATATACCAGGATGAGGGATCATATACCAGGATGGGGGGCATAATATACCAGGATGGGGTACCATATACCAGGATGAGTAATATTTACCAGGATGGGGGACCATATACCAGGATGAGTAACATATACCAGGATGAAGGAAATATAGACCTGGAAGGGGCCCGGGATGGGGACATTACCCCCTTAAGAGTGACAGCAGAAGATCACCCCCCCCCCATTTCAGTGCATCATGACCACATTATTTACTCCATATTTTTCCCCCCTATTTTCCTCCTCCAAAACCTGGGTCTTATGTTCAGGCCATCTTACAGGAGTTGGATATGCAGCACCCAGCCGATGCCACTATACGGCTGATGGAGCTGTGCAGCTCCGAAACTGAGTATTTGCATTACCACCGATCAGATATTGATGGCCTATTCTAAGAATAGGTCCACAATATTCAAGTTAATAAAAATTGTATTTATCTGGTGCCAAACATATTATGCAGCCCTTTACAATTCAGAGGGGCATTCACAGACAATTTGAGACAATACAGAGTAAAAACATTTCTACAGATACCAAGAGGAGTGAGGTCCCTGCTCACAAGCTACATGAGGAAATAGGGGAGGCACAAAAAGTAAATAGTAAAAAGTGCCATCATATATGGTCCAGCCATCAATATAATTAATAGGAGATTCTGTTGGAATATGTTAAATTCAACAACTCCAATCCTGTATGTGTAAGTGTTGTATTGCTTGGTTTGTGCACTATCAGTAAAGTTGGTTTAAAAAAAAAAAACACTCCCAGAGGCTTCACACACAGGAAATACCATGTGACTGTAACCAGTTTCACGTGTCTGTGCATGTGAAGAGAGGCACATCAGCTTACTGATGCTACAAAGGGACATTTAATATGTATATTCCTGTTTCCACAAAGCCCTTCATGCCTTTATACTGTACCTGTTTGTTGCTAATTAAAGCTAAGTTATGTTGTCAACATGGTTTCAGTGTATCCTGAATCCACTGCCAATAGGTTATGGGCCCAGAGTGACACAGAACTCCAGCATAAAACAGAACCCAAGCGTTATACAGAACCCCAGGAGTGACACAGAACACAGAGTCACACAGAAGTATAATACAGCAACAGAAGCAAAAGCAGCAGAGCGACAGAGAAGATGTCCACAAGCAGGGATCACTGCAAGTTCTGAGCGCAAAGTCTCACCAATCAGAATTATCAGTCCTGGAAATTCAAGTTGAATATGCTGCTCATAAGAGAAGGTACATGGAAATATACACAGGAGCAAGTGCCTCATCCATTACCAGATGACTGGTTAGAGAAGGATCAGAATGCACAAAGCACTATCTCCCTCAGTGTAGATGAGGATCAGATTGTGCATATATATGCAAGTGTGCAACTGCAAAGGAGATGTGGGACGAGATACAGAAAGTGCATGAAAGATCAAATCTCAGCAATAAGCTTTATCTCATGAGAAAGCTGTACCAGTCTAAGCTAAGTGATAGCCAGAATATGCAGGACTATATAAGAAACACCCTAGAGATTGTGGAGCATCTCAGGGGCATTGGAGAAGAAATTAAAGACTTTAATGTTGCAGCACTACTGTTAAGTGGTCTTCCAGAATGTTATGACACACTTGTCACTGCATTAGATGCACGGCCAGATGATGAGCTCACACTAGAATATGTCAAAGGCAAGCTTGTAGATGAATTCAAGCGAAAAATGCAGAATGTAAGCAGCAGTAATGAATCTAAAGCAGAGACAAAATTAAAGACACAGGAGTTTCCTAAAAATAAGAGCAATCTAAAGGAAACTCGGGATTGGTTTCTCTGTAAAAAGCCCGGCCACCTTAAAGCAAACTGCAGAATTTGGAAAGCAAGAATGAGTCAGTTTAAAAAGCAGAACAGAGATCAAAAGGTGAAAACAGCTGTAAAATAAAAGTCTGCGTGTGTTGAAGCTGCATTTAATACCAGTACAGGCTCTGCAAAGCAAATATGGTGTATAGACTCAGGTGCTAGTAGCCATATGACAAATGATAAGGACGTCTTCACTGATCTTGATGAAAGCAAGTCAAAAAAGGTCATCTTAGCTAATGGTCAATATATGACTTCAAAAGGAATAGGAGACGGCTACCTCACTGTCCAGTTTCATCAGCACAAAGCAGAAAGATCCCAGTAAAGGATGTTCTCTATGTTCCCAGTCTTGAAAGCAATCTTCTGTCTGTAAAGAAGCTTACGCAAAAGGGGAATGTAGTTACTTTTAAAGACAACAGCTGCATTATATCAAAGGAGAGTCACTCTTGCAGAAGGAAAAGTCAAAATGAGCTTTATTAGCTAAAATGCAAAGAAAGAGTGTACAGTGCTAGACAAGATCTGCATAAGACCTCCGTGTATGGCACAGATGTCTTGGGCACAGAGATCCAGAAGCAGTAAGGAAGCTAGGTCAACTAGCAAATGGTGTTGAAATAAAGCAATGTAATCAAATGATGAAGTGCACTAGCTGTCTTAAAGGGAAAATAGCCAGAAATCCTTTCCTAAAGTAAGCAGCACTAAATCTGCACAGCCACTGGATTTGATACACAGAGATGTTTGCGGTCCAATAAGTGTTCAAACTCAAAATAAGAAAACATATTTTCTCATATTTATTGATGATTACTCCAGATATACAGTCGCCTACCTGCATCACAGTAAGGATGAAGTTCCATTGAAACCTGAAGAATATCTTGCCGTAGTGTTCAACAAATTTGGAAGAATGCCAAAATCCCTGCGTGCAGATAATGGGACTGAGTACAGAATACCATTGCAATCTACCTACAACGTATTGGGGAGAAGCCATCATGACAGCTTACTTTCTTCAAAACAGATTGCCAGGTAAAGCCACAAATAAAACTCCATATGAGCTATAGAACTGTGAGAAGCCTAACCTGAAGCACCTCAGGATATTTGGAAGCAAAGCATTTGTGTATGCTCCCACAGAAAAACATTCCAAGCGGGAATCACATGCAAAGCAAAGAGTCCTGGTGGGCTTCAGCACAACTCAAAAAAGGATACAGAATCCTGCACCAAGAGACCAACACAGTAACAATCAGCAGAGACGTAATGATTGAAGAGAACTCTGTTTCACTGAAATTTCATGAAGTTACACCAGTCAATTAAGCAAAGGAACAAGAATAAGAATCTCAGTCACCACACCCAGATACTGAAAAAAAACAGTGAAGTCTGGATAAGCTCTTAAGCCAGCGAGGAAGAAACAGAAGAACCAAGTCAACCTCCAGTCAGGAGATCAGAAAGACCAAACAAAGGTATCCCAGCTAGACGCCTTTCTTATAGGGTCAGAACACTTCAAGAGCCACAGTCATGGCAAGGAAAAAGAGCCCTCAGAAGCCAAAGATTTGTCAAAGCTCCAGCAATGAGAGTTACAGCCAAGCAGTGGGGGCACTCTGTATATAAGGACAACCAAGAATGTATTGGACTTGCCAGCAGTGAGAAGATCAGTGCAAGGACTAAGCACATCGACGTTAAGTATCACCACTTACGTGACTTAATGGAACGTGATGTATTAAAGTTTGTGTATTGCGACTCTGACAACATTTAGCAGATGGTATGACAAAACCATTGCTAAGAGCCAAGTTTGAGGACTTCAGAACCACAATGGGACTAGCAGGATAAGTAGTTGTTGAGTGGGGGTGTTGGGATATGTTAAGTGCAACAACTCCAAACCTGTATGTGTAAGTGTTGTATTGCAAGGTTTGTGCATTGTCAGTAAAGTTAGTTTAAAAAAACGAAAAAAAAAACAACACTCCCAGAGGCTCACACACAGGAAATACCATGTAACTGTAACCATTTTCCTGTGTCTATGTATGTGAAGAGAAGCACAGCAGCTTGTAGATGCAAAGGGACATTTAAGATGTATATTCCTGTTGCCACAAAGCCCTTCATACTGTAACTGTTTGTTGCTAATTAAAGCTAAGTTCTGTTGTCAACACGCTTTCAGTGTATCCTGAATGATCTGCTGCCAACAGATTTACATAACGCTGCATGAACCGATCAGCAGCCAGGATCTGTACACGTACAGATTAAGTGCTGCTAAGTGTGTGTGGGGTGTAAACAGATCATACAAGGGACCAGATTTGGAAAAGGGCAGAATATGAACAGTTAGATAGGTGAAGTGATAGGCTAGTCTAAAGAGATCTGTTTTTAGGGCCTGCCTAAAATTATGGATATTGGGAATTAATTGAATTGATCTTGGTAGTATGTTCCAGAGGATTGGCACACCTTGGAAGAAGCCTTGGAGACAGGAGTGGGAGGTTAGGATTCTAGATGATGTCAGTCTTAGGTCATTTGCAGAATGTAGGGCAATAGACAGAGATGAAGGAGAAGAAGTAGGGCTGTGCAGAACTGTGGAGGGCTTTGTGGGTGAGAGTGATAATTTTATATTGTACTCTGTAGTGGATGGGTAACTAGTGCAATGACTGGCACAGGATGGAGCAATTAACTGTGGAAAAGAAAAGCACAACAGGGTCTTACCCAGGGAGAGGAAGGATTAAGAGAAAGTGCTATAGAGCAAACCCTGCCTCTTCATTAGAAAATGTACACCCGCCATTGTGAAAACAAGGATTCGCAGCAAAACGGTGACACCAGGATTCCCACGGAAGTGTTTTCCATCCCCACTGAAAGAAAATGGAGCCAAAAACTGATCCGTTGGCATCCTGTTGTGGCGGATCCATGTGGATCCCCACGGCTGCCAGTGTGAAGGCAGACTAAGCTATCAGTGTAAGGATTTCATCAGTAAATTCAGAGTGCCTGATCAGTACAAAAAGCTGAGGAAAGAAGTAGAAGTGGCTTTTAAATTAAGAACTATTTTATATAAAAACATATATATTTTACAGAATCTTCCCTTGACTTGTCCTATTGATTTAAAAAAGAATAGAGCTGAGTTACTCTTGAAAGGTTTAATCCCCGGGAAAATTAATAGAAGTTTCTTGTGCCTTTTTAATGGTTGGTTCCCATTGTAAGTAGATCCAGGAGCCTACATATAACTCTAATGCGGTTTACACGGTTCAAATCGATTCCGATAATCGCAGTTCAATGCGGGAATGCGCGTATTAGTGCAAGCTTTCTCCCGCATCTCATTGGATGTTACACGCTGCGATATCGGAATACAACGTCCCATGCGATGTCTACCGCTCCCAATCCAGGATCCCCATAGTTAAACATGGAGTGAATGGGTGCGTTTCAAATCCATGTAGTTGGGCGTTTACCTCACGATCCAGTTCAATCGCTAATGCATATCGGAGGCATTGAATAGCAGCTACAATTCAATCCCTGATATCGCATTGACATCGTAGCTGCATCGTATTGGACGTTCTAAACACCAATACAACGCAGCAATTTCGGCTCCGACGAGTTGAACCAAGTGATTTTGATTGAAATCTGTACTACATATCGGCAGTAGTAAACCCGCATCAGAAGATGCTTTTATAATTGGTTCATTGAACTATTCCAATGTGATAATGAAGCGGGGATGAGAATACTGTCGGTAAGCACAGCTAAGACATCGCTTTGTTCTTGATATATGACCTTCACTGTCCCGTACCACTGAACTATAGCCGTTTAGTCAATGATTCACAAAGTATCGTAGTGCATTTCTTAGTGAAAGAATAAATTAATTTGCTCCCAGATAATCCAAATCAATGTCACAAAATCCTTCTGCTGGGGAAAATGCTATCATTTTCCAGATGGTAATCTGAAAGTTTTTGTGCAGTCAGGTACGCCCTGTCATAACGCATTGCTGTAATGTAAGCTGCACGCTGGCACAATGCTGCTAACAATGTGTCAGAGCTGAGATTATTCCACTGTCAGACGCTGTGCGGGCTTAGTCAGAGCTCTCTAGAGACTTTCCCTAATGTGCTTTCAGACCACCTGCCTGAGTGTTTGCTTAACAGGGTTACATTCTAATGGAGACAGCTAAAATTAGCCTAGGCCCGAAATGTAAAGGACTCACAGAGCATAGGCTAATATAGTCATATACATTACCTGCAGTGCGCATTTGTGTGCCCTTCGTGACGTAACACTCTGGTGTAGATTTCAACACCAAACGTCTCAGATTAAACTGTATTATTTTTCCGTACCTTCAATGTTTCGACTAATGTAAAACCACGATGAGATGATGACCATCTTTGAGACGACTACAGCCCATGACTGCTGCACGTCACTGAGCTCAGCAAATTTAGACGACTACACCGATCCTAATAGCAGAGCACTGTGCTTGTCCATACTGGCCCACTGTGGTAGGAAAGCCACGGCTGCTGCTACATGAACATATGCTAGGGGAGAAATGGGGAGGCACTGATGGAGTGGCAGGTATTATTAGGTCACAGTCAGACAGCCATATAACTCATCACATCACACTGCTTCCTTTACTAAATTGTAAGCATCCCTGTCTGACCTAAATGTGTTATAAGTGTGTAAAAAAATAAAATTGATAACTTACATTTTCCACTGATCTGAGGGCGTTCCTAGACATGTGGGTGAGCTGTGGTGACAGATGGGCTGTCGCTCTGGGTCCATTCTCCCCTCTCACTTCTTGTTATGACGGCCCTGTGGACGTGATAATTAATTCAGAAGCTCAGTCCCGAGTTTCAAATTCAATGGGCGGTTCCTTCCTAGTATGATGCGCAGGCACGCATCATTTTCTGCACAGTGTGGGGTGTACTGGTTATATCTGACTGGTTCCGCAGCATGCACATTGCGCATTCTGAAGCCGGCCCATACACCGGATAATCCCCCACAATGCACCAGACCGAAAATGACACACAGGGGCGTCATCCCAGGAGGAACTGCCCACTGAATTTCAAAATCAAAGAGCACGCTTCTGAATGAATTATCATGCCCACTGGAGTATCATAGCAATGAGTGGGTGGGGGAGAATGGACCCAGAGAGACTCGCCCACCCATTACCCATAGCTCGTCCCACATGTCTAGGAACGCCTTCAGGATGGGGAAACATGTAAGTTAACAATTGTTTTTTTTTGCACATTTATACCTCACATTTAGGTCAGACAGGGATGATTATGATGTGGTAGGAAGTTGCAGGGACAGATAGTGATAGGTTTGGGGGCATAAACAACATGACAGGTTCCTTTTAAGTTCCCACAGTGAGTATTTGACACTGCACATTTATTGAGCACAAAAACACAGTGTCCGGAGCAGATGAGAGTTATAAAAATCTAATGCCGCTGTGTTATTTTACGCTGTGCACGCTGACCTGCGGTGCGTGTTTTAACATGCACAATTTGTTAATTTCTCTTGCCAGGAAGCGGTATTTTATATTCAGATTTTCCCCATCAAATCGAATTAGATACAGAAAATCAGCAGGGGAAAAATGCATTTGAGTTTTTAGAGCATTTCTGCTATGAAAACACACTAAGAATGCATGTAAGCCACGCATAACTGAATGAATCAAGTTTGTGAAAGCCACATACCAAGAAGTATCAAAAACAAAGCAGCTTTATTTAAGGCTAGGGTCACACATGCGGCAGGATTTTTAAATCCTGATCCGGTTTTGAGCTTTCAAAAAGCTCAAAACCGGATCAGGAACGCTCCCCATAGGAGCCCATTATGGTAACCGGATTGCTGTACATGCAATCCGGTTACCGGCTCCTGATCTGCAGCCTGCGCTAAAAATCATGCAGGCAGAAGTTTTCAGAGCGGTTCTGGCAACCGCAATGCGGGAGCTGGATTGCTCAGGATGTGTAATCCTGAGCAATGCGGTTACCGTATACTTTGCTCATCCCTGCTGCCGCAAGGATAAGCAAAATGTTAAATGTGTATAAATACATTGATTATTGATATTAGTTGTGGCAACATGTCTCTAGGGGGTGCCCACCCCCTCTAGAGACATGCTGTCCACTCCTCTCAGCATGTTAGGGGTTAACAAGCCAAGTTAATATGGCGGTGCGCTGCCCATAGACCGAATGCAAATGCCTACAGGACCTTGGACAGCGGCAGATACTATACGTACATTACGTATAGTATCTGCTCTACTGTCAGGGGAGCCACGGCTTCATTCATAAATTATTACAAAGCCGACAATAGCCGGCTTACTGTAAATGGCTTATTAACCCCTAACATGCTGAGAGGAGTGGACAGCATGTCTCTAGGGGGAGTGGGCACCCTCTAGAGACATGTTGCCCACAGCTAATATTAATAATTAATGTTTTTATACACATTTAACAGCAATTAAAACAACGGTAGCCGCATTGCTCAGGATTACACATCCGGAGCAATCCAGTTACCGCATTGCGGTTCACAGCACACATTTTGGGAAAAAATGTGTGTGAAGGCAATTGCATTCACCACATCCGGATCTGGATGCGGTGAACGCAATTGCCTGCCCAAATGTGACCCCAGCCTAAAGCATGACATTCAAAAAAGAGACAAAAACTGCAGCGCCAAAATGTGCTAACAATGTAAAATGGAAATATAAATAGTAAAAAATGCACTCAAAGTAAAATGATAAAAATGCAAGTGAGCTAATGTATCTACCGTAATAAGTACAGAATTGCGTCAATACGTCTGCAACATCAAAAACTCAGCAAATACTCATTGTGGGAACATAAATTACAATCAGGGGTGTAACAACAATAGGTACAGGGGCTGCAATCGCACATGGGCCCTGCAGCCTGGGGGTCCCAAAAGTCCTTTGGCCTATAAAAAAAGTGATTGATGCTGTTAAAGATTTGCAATAATTTGGGGCCCCATTGGAGCTTTCACATCAGGGCCCATGAGCTTCAAGTTATGGCACAAAACATACAAAGAAATAGAATGCAAAACCTTTCTAGCAAATTTATTATAAAAAATAAGACATTTTTTATAAGAAGTGATCTTGAAAAAAAGAAATCTGTACTTTTTTGTTGAATGTAGTTGGAGAGAAGGAGGGAATATTTAATGCTACTTTTCCTGCTCAATACAAAATCTATTGTATGGCTTAATAGATCATTTGTCATTCATGAAAACTGTAAATGGTTCATTACCTCTGAAGCCAAGGTGAAAGCAATGAGAGCCTGGTAAGATTCACAATAGACCAGTGTGTTCTTGGCATTGTGATGAAGGTCTGAGCGGAGACATACTTTTAAGACTGCAGCTTGTCCTTATGTACAGTATACTGTATATTGCTAGATGCAGGTAGAGCTAGAGTGCTATAAATATATATATACTATATACTATGTATGAGGATTGAACTGGACCGCCATATTAAAGTCTAGTTTTGCCACACAGTGCAGGTAGACAGACTCAATAATAGGGCTAGCATTTCATACAACTCCATAGTATTAGGTACTACTAAGTGCTAGTCATCCACTTGGACTGCCTATACTGATACCTACAATACTAGCTATGTGGCCTAAGTTGTAACCAACTTTTTTTTGCTTCAAATGGTAAAAACAAAATCAAATTTGAATATACAGTAATTGCCTTGTGTCATCTGTCATCGTCTAGTGTTGAGCGAATGTAATCCTTACTATTTGCTACTCGCACGGATACTACAGTATTCACAATACTTGTTACTCAGCGAGTATCACTGGTGCTCGTGAGTGATGTGTCGATCTTGAGCAATCTGACACAAATTGCCGCCTCCCTTCATTACCCAAAGGGAACTGCCACCCCAGGGAGAGCAGATTGAATGTTAGGCTCTCTCTGGGGGGCACAGTATGCAGTGAAAACTCAAAAAATACCACCCTCCCACCCGGCCCTGGAAAGATTCATTTTATAGCCGGATGTGTGTCGGCAGAGCCTTTCACTAATTGACTAACATTGGACTCGCTATTCAGGCAAGCACATTAGTATTACAAGTTACTCGTTATGAGTATAGGGATTACAAATATTTCGGTACTCACTCATCACTAGTCATTGCCTCCTGTTTCCAGTTGTTCCCGTATGAAAATGGGGCATTATGACATCATAGTGGGTTATTATGACATCATAGTGGAGTGTTATGACATTACAATGGAGTATTATGACATCACAATGGGGTATTATTACATCATAGTGGGGTATTTTGACATCACAATGGGGTATTATTACATCATAGTGTGAAATTTGACATCAAATTGGAGTATTATGACATCATAGTGGGGTGTTATGACATCATAGCACATGTGGGAGAGACAGCACAGGGGGGAGAGAGAGTGCGGACGGGGGTCAGTGCATAGGAGGGGAGAAAGATGACTGCCGCACCCAGCACCACAGATCATGCCCCCATCATGATGTCACCGCCCTCCCAATGCAATAGCATCGGGGCTCCATTTAATTTGAACATAAATTAATAAAAATGTCCTACCACCGCATGTGTAGTGCTTCTATCTGTGGTGGCAGCACTGGGCATAGGTTGGGCAAATGCTGCTATTGTGTTTTCATTTGTCTATGTAGACTCTCCTGCATAATAAAAAAATATGTTTACAAAAAACACTGTTGTAATGCAGTTTATTAAATTTTACAAAACAAAAAATCATAGAGACATTGATATCCCCATCACCACAACAATGTAAGCTGTACAGCAAATTTAACACATTATCGGGATCAAAAATAATATGTAAGTGCTAATTGTTTTCCTGTGCCCATAATAAATAGGTAATAATAATAAATAATAATTTATATACACAGTGATATGTTGAACTAAAAACAAAACTTCAAGCAATAACATCAACTTAATGATATAAAAAGAAAACAAAAATATTGGGTGTGAATAGGCAAAATTGAAAAAGTGTTCTATGCTTCTAAATCAAAGTACCTTTAATTGACCACAAATTACAAACTTTAGCAGAAATTCATCAACTTCTGGCATTAAAAAGTCACAAATGTTTGTGTAACTGTAACATGAAGTTGATCAAATACAGGAGATCAAACAAGTATTGCACATATCACCAATTTTCTAAGTATCGTAATTATATTTGTAAGGCCCCTTTCACATCAGCGGTATTAGAAAAAAATGCATCTGCCGCATTTACCGCATAACGGCCGCACTTGCGGTTCACTTGCGGCAAGCCCCATGCAATGTCTATAGGGCTTGCAGCAGGTGCGGCAGGTGTGGTATAGTTGCTGTGGCACTTGCGGTCAGCCGCGTTTTTTTTTGCAGCCGCATCTGCCGCACCTGCCGCACACTTACCGTAAGACCAATAGACAATGCATGGGCTTGCCGCAAGTGAACCGCAAGTGCGGCCGTTATGCGGTAAATGCGGCAGATGCAGTTTTTTCAACGCAACTGCCGCATTTTTATAACAGCGCTGATGTGAAAGGGGCCTTAGTGACATCTAATTTCTATTGCCATGAATTTTTTATCCAGATGTCAGTAATAATCCATTCAATCCCCTAAGGCAAAGAAATTAAACCATAGAGATCTATAAATGTAGTGTTGGGCAATAATGAGAACACAGTGAAAAAGTATTGAATACGCTTACTGATATGTATTTAATACTTTGTACAAAAGCCTTTTTTGATGATGGCAGCTTCAAGACGTTTCTTGTATGGAGAAATTAGTCACATGCATTGCTCAGATGTGATTTTGAGCCATTCTTCCACACAAACACTCATCAAATCTAAAAGATTCTGTGATCTCCTTCTATGACCTCTGAGCTTTAGTTCCTTCCAAAAATGTTCTATTGGATTCTGGTCAGATGATTGGCTCTGCCATTCTAGCAGCTTTATTTTCTTTATGTAATCAGTTGAGTTTCCTTGGCTGTGTGTTTAAGATAATTGTCTTGCTGAAATGTCCACTGAAATATCCACTCTCATTTCATCTTCATCATTCTGGTAGATAGCAGCTATTTTTTTTTTATCAAAAATGTATCAGTACATTTGTCCATTCATCCTTACTTCAATCACATGAAGTTTACCATTGCCGTATTCTGAAAAACAGAACATCACATGATGTTCCCACCTGAAAACATTACTGTTGGTATGGTGTTTTGGGGTGATATGCAGTGTCTTTTAGAATCCATAGCATTAAAATAGTTCAATTTTGGTCTCATCTGACCACACTACATCCTCCCAGTATGTCACAAGATTGTCAAAATGTTGTTGAGCAAACTTTATATGCACTTAAGCATGTTTTAGTGCAGCAATGGTGTCTTGTTTGGTGAACATGTATACAGGCTATGGAAATTGAGTTCATTATTGAGTTCTTTGAAACAATTGTACCTGCTGATTCCAGGTCTTTCTGTAGCTCTCCATAGGTGGTTCTTTGCTTTTGGACAACTCCTATGATAATCCTTTTCACTCCTCTGTCTGAAATCTTGTAGAGAGCAGTTGGTCTAAGGTGAAATCATGTTCTATTTACTTCCAGATTATGGCTCTGATAGTTCTCACTGGTGCTTTCAGTAATTTAGTAATTCTCCTATAACAAATGCCAACAGTATGTTTTACAACAGGAATGTTGCAAAGGTCTTGAGGCAGCTCACTAGTTTTACTCATCAGGAGATGTTTCTTGTGTGGCACCTTGGTAATGAGACACCTTTTCACAGGCCAGCTTATATTACTTACAGGCCAGCTTATATTATTTTTCACTAAATGGCAAAATTGCTTTTTCCTGATAGATTTTAGCTAGTGTCATGTCTTTCCATGGCTTTTTGCTCCTGTTTCTTTGTGTATTTAATACTTTTTTTCCTTTCTCATTTTTCATTATTACACCTAACTTAATTTATTAACTGGATTGGGTGGCTGGTTACTGATATCTGGTGAAAAATTGTCAATAGCACCTTTAGAAATATGGCGAAAGAAAAGCTGCACTCACCGGTCTTCAAGTTCGTCTCAACAATTTATTCCAATCAGGGGTACATAGTGCAGGGAGGGAAGGGGTGCAGATGAGGACGACAGCGCACCGTTTCACGCTTGTGGGCGCTTCTGCAGGACCTTTAGAAATAAATTTACTTAGAAAATTGGTGATCTCTCACCCATTTGTTCTTATGAGCAAGAAAGTAATCTCAAAAGGTCTAGAAACGTGTAATATTAACAAATATTATCTGTAAAGAAGTATGATGAATTTTCAATGTTAATTGCAGTTGTAATTTCAATTACTCTGTTATAGTCACTGTTATTACCGCGTACCTTTGGAAAAACTACATTATAGTATATTGTTTTTGTTGCTTACACTGTTTGCTTTGATGCTGAGATGTTCCTCTCATTGTGACTTGCTTTTCATTACCCCAACAGGACTAATAGTGTATCTTGGGATGATGCTTGGTGCATTTGTATGGGGAGGATTGGCAGACAAAGTAGGGAGGAAGAAATGTCTCATGTTATCACTGGCCATCAATTTTGCCTTTTCATTCATCTCCTCCTTTGTTCAGGGGTATGGTTTCTTCCTCTTCTGCCGCCTTATTTCTGGATTTGGGTAAGTGCAATTGTATTTTAATTTTCTAAAGACAAAAGATGTGTTATTGTTAGTTCTTCAGTCTAAGGCATTGTTCACATTTTGTTTTGAGCCTACATGGGGAGGATCCCCTATCTATGTATAGCTCTAAATGAAGGCTGCAACATATTCCGATGTATAGGCTTACAATGTAATATATCACCATTAAGCTTTCACTGTAAAGTAAAATAGAAGTAAAGCCAAGAGATAAAAAAAATAACATGTTTTGCTATGTCTTTTGGTATACGCTTTCCCTTATGGCAAAGACATATATGCTGACACATACGGTACCTGTTTGACAAAAGGACACTTCATGAGGCCGATAGACACTTGGGAGGTATAATAAAGGTATCACTCCTATCTTATATCTCTAAGGTGTACAATGAGATGTGAACATAGCCTTAATTGCCTGCAAAATCTCTCGGCTTCCCTAGTGGCTGTTAGTAAGGAACATTGCAGCCTCTGTACAAATAATATTAGTAGGTTCATACCTATCTGTTCTAGATCTTCTGTTGAATATAGGATATTCTTAGTATGATTAATGAGGCTTTATTTCTTCTCTTGATTTAGTATTGGTGGATCCCTTCCCATTGTGTTTGCCTATTTCTCTGAATTCCTATCTCGTGAGAAGAGAGGAGAGCACTTGAGCTGGCTTTGTATGTTTTGGATGATTGGAGCGCTCTATGCATCAGCAATGGCTTGGAGCATCATTCCTCATTATGGTGAGGTATTTTTAGAGAATGGCAATTGGATTTGAGATTAATTGAATTCCATTCAAATTTCACAAAAAAAAAATCATATTCTCCGGAACCTGACGTTTTTACAATTTGAAGACCCTATTTGAAGACACTGTTCTTGCAGATGCTACTAATGCAGTGGATACAGTCATGGCTGAAAGTCTTGGAACCCTTCAAATTGTTCCAGAAAATAAAGTATTTCTCCCAGAAACGTATTGCAATTACACATGTTCTGTTATCCACATGTTTATTTCCATTGTGTATTATTATTATTTATTTATATAGTGCCATTAGGTTCCATGGCGCTTTACATGAGGATAAGGGAGACAAGGACAAGTACACTAACTCTAGACAATAAGGACATACAGGTACAGGAGGGGAGGGGACCCTGTCCACCTGGGCTCACAGTCTACGAGATTGTATTGGAACAACAAAACCAAGAAAACAGACACATTGAAAATAATTTTACACAAAAATAAAAAATGTTGCCAGACAAAATTGTTAGCACCCTCAACATAATATTTGGTTGCATACCTTTTGCAATAAAAAACTACAATCAATTGCTTCCTGTAACCATCAAAAACTTTTTACACCTCTCAAATGGAATTGTGACCCTTCTTTTGCAAACTGCTCCAGATGTCTCATTTTTAAAGGTTACCTTATCACAACAGCAATTTTAAGATCTCTCCACAGGTGATATATGGGATTTAGCACCAGACTCATTGCTGGCCACTTCATAACTCTCCAGCGCTTTGTTTCCATACATTTTGGGGGCTTCTTAATGTATGCTTGGGTTTATTCTCCTGCTGGAAGACCCATGATCTAGGACACAAATCCAGCTTTCTGAAACTGGCAACTTCACGATGACCCAAAATCTTTTGGTGATCTTCAGATTTCATGATGCCCTGCATACAGTAAATGCACCCAATGCCAGAGGCAGCAAAACAACTCCAAAACATCTTTGAACTTTCACCATATTTGACTATAAGTATTATGTTTTTTTTGTAGGCTTCATTCCATTTTTTGTAAACAGTAGAATGATGTGCTTTACCTAAAAGCTCTATCTGAAACTCATCTGTCCACAAGATGCTTTCTCAGAAGGATTTTGGCTTACCCATGTACATTTTGGCAAATTGCATTCTAGGTTTTTTATGTCTGTGTTAGCAGTGGTGTCCTCCTGGGTCTCCTGCCACAGCATTTCATTTCAATCAAATGTTGACAGGTAGATCGCACTGACACTGATATCCCTGATCTTGCCGGACATTTTGAATTTTTGTGTAACTTGAGTAGGGCTCTTTATTAACCATCTGGTCTATGCTGCATTGCAGCCTTTTATCAAATTTTCTCTGTTATTGAAGTCCATGGAGATTAGCTACAGTGCCAGGGTCTGTTGATTATGCTACACACCGTGGACACAGAACATTAAAATCTTTGGAGATGGACTTGTAACCTTGAGATTGTTGATCTTTTTGAACAATTTGGGTTTTCAAGTCCACAGGCAGTTCTCTTCTCTTTCTGTTCTCCGTGCTTAGCATGGCACACATAGACATTAGAATATAAAGATTTAGTCATCTACACCTCTTTTTATCTGGTTTCATATTGTACACAGCTATTACTTGCCTTGCTTGAAACACATTTTTTTACCCAAGATTTTGGAAAGGTGCCATCAATTTTGTACTGCCCATTTTTGGGGTTTTGTGTGAAATGATGTCCAATTTGCCTTTTTTCCTCAGTATTTTTTGTGTTGCTGTAATACGGAAAAAGGAAGTATACGTGTGCAGCAAAGCATTTCTAATTGCAATAATTTTCTGGCAGAAATACTTCATTTTGTAGAACAATTTCAAGAATGTCAACACTTTTGGCTATGACTGTATATTATTATAAAGTGTTAGTCTTCACAGCAATGAAATTATATGCAAACTGAAGCTTTATAGAAACATGATGTTAGTCTATTTAATAAACACCTTGTTATTAAGAATTTCTTGTTTTTCAGGATGGGGATTCAGTATGGGGACACACTATCATTTCCACAGCTGGAGAGTATTTGTGGTTGTGTGTACTCTTCCCTGCATTGCTTCTATCATTGCTCTGAAGTTTATGCCAGAAAGTCCTCGCTTCTTATTAGAGGTAAATGTAGAGTATAAGAGTAATTTCATGGGTATTTTAGTACTCTGAGGTGGTAACCAAAGCATTCAGTAGAGTCACAGCTCCCCTTTTTTCCATTACAGCACCACTTTTGATTATTGGCTATGTTGGGTACTGTAGCTTAGACTAATTTAGGTTGGAAGCAAAAGGTAGCGGTGAGGGGTTCAATGTATGGTCTAAAATAAAGTGCAACATACAATGGTAACTCTAGGTGTAAATTAGATTCATAAGTAGGGAAAAGTATGGATAGCAAGGACAAAACCTTGAGATACACCGACAAAAAGTAAGTGGGTGGTGAAGGTGTGTGGGACACACTGAACATTCAGGTGGAGAGGTATGGGCAAATTGAGTACAGCTCTACTGTATTCTGTGTTACTTTGGAGATGGTCTATCATTAAAGTAATAATTAATGATTGACAGTTTTAAAAGCTGAAAAAAAGGTCTAGGAAGGGGAGCTCGTGTGTAGTATCTTTCAGACCTAGGTTATAGGGGACCATGTGTGTGATGGAAATGAAATTGAACAAGAGATTAGTGATGAGCAAGTAGTGGAATATTCGGGTTCGGATAGCTCTAACCGAATACTTTGAACTGTTTCATTACTCGATACTCATTACTCGTCCAATGCAATTCAATGGGGAACTTGGATATGAATCCTGAAATATTTGAAAGTATTCGGTTAGATCTATCCGAACCTGAATCTCTTACTACTTGCTCATCACTACAAGAGATCTATAATTCCCAGTCACTAAGCAATTTTGCTGATGTTTCAGCTGCAGGAATAGAGCCTAAAGTGGGATAGCTTTTTTTTTCTTTTTTTTAAAGATACATACCTATTTTGGGCTAAATAAAAATTGGATCAAAATACAAAGGATAAACTTGACTTTGAAAGTTTTAAGTCAAATTTATTCATTAAACATCTTGAGAAGGTTGTGAAGTAAAGTGCAGGTTAAGCCCCTGAGACAAACATAAGTCCTTGAAATATAGTCAAAGAATCAAATGAAAAATAAATGGATTTAATTAGAACAGGCTGAGTACTGTAGTAAAACTTCTCATTGATAATCAATGTGATTTGGGTTTCCTTACAGACTGGTAAACATGATGAAGCTTGGATGATACTAAAGAATGTGCATGACACTAACATGAGAGCCAAAGGAGAGCCGGAAAAGGTTTTTACGGTAAGAATTGATCTGTAGACCTGTATAGTAGTTGGTTGGAGTTCATGATCTGACATTTTTTCTAGTCGTAAACTACTTATTTTGCGTTAGTCTGATTAAACCCCTGAAGCAAATGACTTATTTTGAGCAAAGATCAGTAAATTTACTCATATTTATAATCCATAAATTGGGTATAGATCCGAAGGGACGGTGTTTTTCGATCCGGGCAAGCCGTATGTTGAAAAGGACCACAAAGGATCAAAGGGTAAAGGTGCTTTATTCAACATGTTTCAGAGCATGTCCTTGCTCCTTCATCAAGAATGCAACCATGTTCTATCCTGATGAAGGAGTGAGGACATGCTCTGAAACACGTTGAATAAAGCACCATTACCCTTTGATCCTTTGTGGTCTTTTTCAACATACGCCTTGCGCAGATCGAAAAACACCGTCCCTTTGGATTTATATTGACTGCCACAGTGAAACCTTGGAGTGTGGATCCTGTGGCTGTTGTAATATACGGATATACTGGTTGTGGGTCTCACAACCAGATCAGGTGAGCAATTGCATTTGCAACCTTTTTTACATTGTAAAAAAGGATAAGACCCTATTGCGCTTTTGTTTCCTCATTTCCAGCATAAATTGGGTATAGGGCACATTAGAATATTTGGCTTTATGTCTGTTAAATATATATTAAATCCCAATAATGATATTGATTATTTGTGTTGAAATAATGCCATGCAATAATGCTGCCTTTTTAAAAGTCACTGAGAAGATCTTCAGTATGAAGTGTTCTCTTGCTAAAGTTTCTCTATGGAGATTAAATCAGTATATACATTATTGAACTGTTATCAGTAATGATTGAATTGTTAGAATCCACTATAATTACATAAAGATCATCAAATTTTATTTATTCATTCATTATGTTTTGTAATTTAGTCATTCTTTTATTACTTGTTTAATATTGTATACCAAGATTAGGCCCCTTCCACATAGGTGTTTTTGCCCGGATCCGGACAAAAAAACGCATCTGCCGCAAGTGCCGCCTAATGGCAGTAAGGTGCGGCAGGTGCGGCAAGTGTGGTTGCGACAGTTGCGGCAGTTGCGGCCGTGAAAAAAAACGCGGTCAGCAGTGTTTATTTTCGCAACCGCACTGGCCGCACCTGCCGCAAGCCCCATAGACAATACATGGGGCTTGCCGCAAGTGTTCCGCAAGTACGGCTGTTAGGTGGCAGATGCGGTAAATCTGCCGCATCTGCCGCATTACTGAGTGGATTAATAACCCCTAATAAACTTCACTTATTGTTCGGTGCCCATTATTTCCATATATTTGCCAATAATCTCATGAGAGCGTTTAATGAATTATTTGATGTACAGCTGTTTATCCGTCCCAGAAAATGTAATATTTTGTCTTCCAGGTTTCACATATTAAGACACCAAAACAAGATGATGAGTTTATCGAAATTCAAAGTGCCACTGGGACGTGGTTCCAGCGCTGGTTTGTCAGAGTGATGACGCTTGTCAAGCAGGTAATTTGGCAAACTAGTTCCTTAATAAATTCAGGTATTTTGTAGTATATACGGTATATTATAAGACATTTAGAATTACTATTTGTGGACAAAATTGGTGTAATTTGTACAAGAAAAGATCCAAATTTACAAAAATTCTAAAAATGTATAAAAATGTCAAACAGATGTAAGCAAAATACATACGCACATACAGATCTAGCGAGGGTTCTCTTGATAAATTAACACTGGGACATTTTGGAACAAACAAGTGTAATGTGACATCTAGCTTGACATTCGTTAATGGCACAAGTCTGGCAATAGTAGGAGTATCCAGCTCAGTTGTGGAGTTCACTTGCTGCTCGGAGAACAATCAAGGTCTCTACCGACAATAGAAGATACAGAGGGATTAAATAAGCTTCATGAACAACCTTCATTTAATTGGTGTAAGTACAAAATGGATGACATTTTAAAAACCTTCATGATGGTAAGATTAGCATCATCTCACCGAAAAATATGGCGGCATCGTGGTGCTCTTTAAAGAGTAAACATTATTTTAACTTTATTCCATAAATCAAGAGTGCGCATTAAGATAAGCAACTTTGTAATATTTCTTATCAGGCAAATTTGCTTCTTTCTCTACCAGAAATGATCAGTCAAAATTCTCAATTCTGATGTAAAATCTCTATTCAGTGAAGACTTTACCATTAATGAGATAGGAGATGGTAGCTGTTACTGATGAGATTCTATATAGATAGAAAAGGGAGCAGGGGACTAAGTTATGCCTCTAGCTCCTCCCTCTTTCTCTAGTTCCTCTGTCATCATAGAATCTCATCAGTAACGGGTGCCATCTCCTATCTCAGTAATGGGAAAGTCTACACTGAATACAGAATTTACCTCAGAATTGAGAATTTTGAAAATAACTGATCAAATTGGCAGAGAAAGAAGAAAATTTGCCCGATAAGAAGTATTACAAAGTTGATTATTTTCAAGTGAAATATTGATTCAAAAAAATTAAACGTTATGCTTTAAGTTAAATTTTAGAGTACCTCTAGGAATGAATTTATGTAGAGATATAATGTTGCTTTATTAATTATAGATATCTCACCTCCTTTCTTTTCCTTCCAACATAATTGTCTAGTGTTCTACAGTTAGGGCCAGAAATATTTGGACAGTGACACAATTTTCGCGAGTTGGGCTCTGCATGCCACCACATTGGATTTGAAATGAAACCTCTACAACAGAATTCAAGTGCAGATTGTAACGTTTAATTAGAAGGGTTGAACAAAAATATCTGATAGAAAATGTAGGAATTGTACACATTTCTTTACAAACACTCCACATTTTAGGAGGTCAAAAGTAATTGGACAAATAAACATAACCCAAACAAAATATTTTTATTTTCAATATTTTGTTGCGAATCCTTTGGAGGCAATCACTGCCTTAAGTCTGGAACCCATGGACATCACCAAACGCTGGGTTTCCTCCTTCTTAATGCTTTGCCAGGCCTTTACAGCCGCAGCCTTCAGGTCTTGCTTGTTTGTGGGTCTTTCCGTCTTAAGTCTGGATTTCAGCAAGTGAAATGCATGCTCAATTGGGTTAAGATCTGGTGATTGACTTGGCCATTGCAGAATGTTCCACTTTTTTGCACTCATGAACTCCTGGGTAGCTTTGGCTGTATGCTTGGGGTCATTGTCCATCTGTACTATGAAGCGCCGTCCAATCAACTTTGCAGCATTTGGCCGAATCTGGGCTGAAAGTATATCCCGGTACACTTCAGAATTCATCCAGCTACTCTTGTCTGCTGTTATGTCATCAATAAACACAAGTGACCCAGTGCATTGAAAGCCATGCATGCCCATGCCATCACGTTGCCTCCACCATGTTTTACAGAGGATGTGGTGTGCCTTGGATCATGTGCCGTTCCCTTTCTTCTCCAAACTTTTTTCTTCCCATCATTCTGGTACAGGTTGATCTTTGTCTCATCTGTCCATAGAATACGTTTCCAGAACTGAGCTGGCTTCTTGAGGTGTTTTTCAGCAAATTTAACTCTGGCCTGTCTATTTTTGGAATTGATGAATGGTTTGCATCTAGATGTGAACCCTTAGTATTTACTGTCATGGAGTCTTCTCTTTACTGTTGACTTAGAGACAGATACACCTACTTCACTGAGAGTGTTCTGGACTTCAGTTGATGTTGTGAACGGGTTCTTCTTCACCAAATAAAGTATGCGGCGATCATCCACCACTGTTGTCATCCGTGGACGCCCAGGCCTTTTAGAGTTCCCAAGCTCACCAGTCAATTCCTTTTTTTCTCAGAATGTACCCAACTGTTGATTTTGCTACTCCTAGCATGTCTGCTATCTCTCTGATGGATTTTTTCTTTGTTTTCAGCCTCAGGATGTTCTGCTTCACCTCAATTGAGAGTTCCTTTGACCGCATGTTGTCTGGTCACAGCAACATCTTCCAAATGCAAAACCACACACCTGGAATCCACCCCTGACCTTTTAACTACTTCATTGATTACAGGTTAACGAGGGAGACGCCTTCAGAGTTAATTGCAGCCCTTAGAGTCAATTGTCCAATTACTTTTGGTCCCTTGAAAAAGAGGAGCCTATGCATTACAGAGCTATGATTCCTAAACCCTTTCTCCGATTTGGATGTGGAAACTCTCATATTGCAGCTGGGAGTGTGCACTTTCAGCCCATATTATATATATAATTGTATTTCTGAACATGTTTTTGTAAACAGCTAAAATAACAAAACTTGTGTCACTGTCCAAATATTTCTGTCCCTAACTGTATATTTCAATCAATGATTAAAATCATACTGTTTCATGTAGATTGCCATCATTGTAGTTAAAAGGGAACTGACAGGTCCCCTGTGCTCCCAGATCCACCAGCAGCTGTGTCTTATTAGTTCATGGGGCGTTAGTTTCTCTAGACTATTCGCGCACTTAGCATGTTATTCATATAATCTCACCCCTTCATAGCTCCATCCTTCCACATAGTCCCAAGGGCAGGGCTATGTGGAGAAGGTAGGGATATGTGGAGATGCAGGCTGTGAAGTGGGCATGGCTATGTGGAATGGATAGGGCTATGCCATGCTTGTGTGGTGTGGGCATGGCTATGTGGAGTGGGTGTGGCTAATGCCACATATCAACAAGGGTCCTTGGATAGCTGGTGACTGGGTATGTGAGCATTACTATTACAATCTGATTGAGGTGCTCCAGAGCTATTTGTGTGATTCGGGCCCCAGTTGCAGCCAAACATTTATGTGACCTGTTGGCCCTTTGCTACGGTGAGCCTGGATGGCCCGGATTGCTGATACACTGACTTGCCCTCTTTGACTAGGCATTTGTTTGAAGCCCAGATTATGTTTCATGGTGATGTTGACCATAATTGAGGCATTAATCATTTTTACTGAGTGTTCTAGCCCAAATTGTATCTCATTGCTCTATTGATTTATATTTACCTCATGTACACCAGCTTTACTACAATCTTGTTTTTAATTGATTTTATCTGTAAGGAGGTGGGTCTTGGTGTTCGTCTGTGTTCTAATGTTTGAATAAAATTTGATTTTAATGATCATCCCTTTCTCTATGTTCTTTTCTTCTTCATTTGGCTAATGCACATACACACACACATATATACATACACTCAGCTTTATATACTAGATATGTAATCTTGCTGCTGATGTTTGCATCATAATGGGGAGCTATATATGTGCAATTTAAAGGGATCCTGTCACCTGCAGAATGTCTACTAAGCTATCAAAACATGTTCCTGCACATCCTATCACTAATCTCACACTCCTTTTGTCTCCTAAAAGCTTCCTGTGAAAGTGCATAAAAACGTTTTAATACTCACTCATTAGTGATTATAATTAGCAGGGGCTATATTCTTTAGTCACCAGGGCGGGCTGTTTTGCAGGCTCCAGGATCCACCCTCTCTCTGTCTGTGTGCTCTGCTTGTGCAGGCTTTACACTCCCCCGTCTCTGTCTCTCACAGAATGCAAATCATTAGTCCTGCCTTCAGTTCCACATCACAGCAGCACAGACAGAGAAAGGGTTGATCCTTGAGGCTGCAAAACAACACGCCCTGATGACTAAAGAATATAGCCCCTGCTAATTATAATCACTAATGAGTAAGTATTAAAACATTTTTATGCACTTTCACAGGCTGCTTTTAGGAGACAAAAGGAGTGTGAGATTAGTGATAGGATGCTGCAGGGACATGATTTGGTAGCTTAGGAGGCATTTTGGAGGTGACTGGATCCCTTTAACTATAACATCATGATTAAAAGTACTATGAATACATGAAACGCGTAGATGTCACTAATATTACCAGCATGACGGGTTTTAAAATGTCAGCCATTTTGTACTCATATTGAATAAAGGAAGATTGTTCGTGGAGCTGGACTAATTCTTTATCTTAAGTCTGTCACCCCCAAAAGACCCTATACAATTGGTTAGTAGTTTTTTTCTGTGTATATCTTTCATAATTTTTGGCTTCTTGATTGTTTTTTGTCCCATGTTTCCACAATTTAAAGTAAGCACATTATCAAACTTTGGACTTGGCCCACATGCAAAGCATATATTTCTTGTATAAATCTGTCCCTCTTTTGTGTAGAAAATGCTCTTTATTCCATTATGCTAATTAGGGTATTAGGGTGCTTGGTGCACCTTTGGCACGGCTGAGCAGCTTCAGTGCAAGGTTCCATCCCTTATATTTGGATATCCTCACTTCTCTCTCTAGTGATGTACAGTGCTGGCCTGCTCAGTGTTTTCTCAGAAGGAAGCTGGTGAATTAAGGCCCCGTTACATGCTACGAGATCGTGAACGATATCACTGAAACATCACGGGTTTGGAGTCGTTCAAGCGACATCGTTACTACCTCGTTGCGTGTGACTCTGCGATGTGGTTATGATAAATCATTGAATCGGTGACTGCAGATTTGAGAACATAATCTCAAATCAGATGATCCATGATCAACCAACCTGCTGCATTGCTCAGTGTGACACCGCGATAAAGATGTCATTCACGACTTCAGCCATTCACATCAATGAACAAGTATCGTTCGCTGGGATACCTGCTCAGTACATCGTTGGTGCATCGTCCACGATATCTATACGTGTGACATCTCACCAATGATGTCAAAACGATGTCCTAACGACTGCGCGCCCTTGAGATCGTTAGCGAGATTGCTACGACATTGCAGCATGTAACGGTACCTTTAGGCTGCTTTCACACTGCATCAGTGTGCATCCGTGACAAACAGGATGCCCACAGATCAGTTTTTGACACCTTTGTCTTTCAATGGGGACGGAAAACACTTCTTTGGGCATCCCGGTGTAACCGTTTTGCCTCGGATCCTTGACAATCCACAGCAAAACATAGTTTTCATGGAGACCAAAAATGTATCAAGATACATTTTTGGTCTCCGCGAAAAATAACGTGATGCCGTGGATCCACACTGATTTGCGGCACCACCTGAAAATTAAGAACAAGTGCATATGGGCACGGAAAGCCATGGACAGCACAGATGCTGGGGGATCCATACTTCCGTGCCATGTCACATGAACTGTGCATGCACCGGACATGCGCAAGAAACAATTGTTAATGACACCCCCTTATGGATCTAATGGATGCATGAAAAGTGCACAAACGGATGCTGCTTGCAGCATCATTTGTCTGTTGCATGGGTTCCGTGGGCATACAGGGTTTTCCTGTATGCCCACGGATTCCAAAATAGTCAGTGTGAAAGCAGCCTTAATATCAGTGTTAATAGATTGGATTGTGCACATAGCCCTCTCCCCTCTGCTGCAGCCACATGATACACAGTATAGTGGAGCAGCTGCAGCAGAGAGGATCGAGTTGTGTGCACACATGTACCAATCTAGTAACTTTAATAATAACTGAGTGCACATTCCGCCTATAACAGCATTGACTTTGGGCAAACCAACACTGTCCATCACCAGAGAAGAGACATGAGCTTCCTCCTGAGATAACGAGCAAGGCAGTGCTGTCCTTCACCAGAGAGGAAGGCAGGGATATCCAAATACAGGGGGCAGAACACTGCACAAAAGCTGCACAGGCCGCGCTAAGGGGACACTGAGCTAGGGTTACAAAGATTATTTATTGCAAAATGGCCCAGCTTTAGATGCAGTCAAGATATGATTTGTAGAATGGTTGAGTTCTCTGAGATGAGTATATGCTCAGTTTAAATTGTATTTTCAGGGTGAGTCATGATAACTTTTGCCACATTTTTACATTTGTACACAAATAATGTCCATATACACTGCCAGAAAACGGTAAGTCTGATAATGGCGTAAATCAAAGAGGAGAACTTAATTATATACTAAGCAGCACTTGGCCTATATTCAGCAGTCCGTCCTCTGTGTTCTAGGTATGGGAGAGCATGCTGTTTTGCTTTTCTGGCCAGTACAGGATGAACACAGTATTTCTAGCCGTGGTTTGGTTTACAATGTCCTTAAGGTAACTTTCTTTTTTATCATCACTGAACCTTTTTTACTCCCCTAATTTGCTCAATATGTGCTCAGTTTGTCTACTTTTCATCTGCTGCAGCTACTATGGTCTCACGGTCTGGTTCCCTGATACAATCCGCTACTTACAAGAGGAGGAGTATGCCACCAGAGTGAAAAGATTTGAGGATGAAGATGTCAAAAATTTTGTATTCAATTTTACACTTGAAAACCAAATACACCTTGATGGAACCTACTACAACGACAAGTAAGTTATAAGGCATTATAAGGCCTTGTTCACACATATCAGCCTTTTTGGCATTCTCTGCATTTTTTAGCTGTTTATAAAAAACGCAGATGCGTTAAGATAAGATAAGATAAACTTTATTGTTCCCGGAGGAAATTAATGCATGGTGCACTTAAGTGTAGCTGCGTTTTTTAACAACACATGCGCTTTTTTCCATCATTCCAAAAAACACTGCATGCAGCGTTTTTTGGGTGCTGTGAAAAAACGCATGGGTTGTTGAAAAATCGCATGCGGTTTTTTTTAACATGGGGCCCTATGGGAAATGCATGCGTTAACGCATGACACATATAGGCACCTGCGTTAACGAATGCGTTAATGCATATGCGTTTTTAATGAAAAAATGACTAAGTCCAAAAACTTCTCAAGAACGTTCAGAACCACAGGGGACACTATGTGGCACCCTTAGAAAAACTGATCAGTTTTTCTAAGGTCTAAAAAACCGCATTGGCATGTGTGAACAAGGCCTTAAGAAATGAATTCATCACCATTAAATTACCGTAGTTACATATTATATATATATATATATAGCATTATACGATAATCCACAAATGTAGTAAACACATTACATTGGACTGATTACTTGTGTGTCTTAGGGCCGCTTTACAAGTCACGATATTGCAACACAACATCGATAAAAAGTCACGCGGTTGGCCCTTGCAGTTGTTATTTTTCGTGTGTTGTGTCATTTAAATGGGCAATGCGACGCGGAAACAACTTAACTACGATATTGCAAGAAGATTGTGCAAGCCCTTCAACCGTACGATAATTGTATAGGCGATGTGGCAGGATCGTGCTGTGTGACAGTGCAACTACAATTTGAAGTGCAACTTCCCCTATTCACTCCAATGTTAAATGATCGTTCCCTGGGTTGCTCATACACCGTGTGGGAAAGGGGCGTATACCATCGTAGTTGTGTTGCCTGCCGATATCTACCTGTGTGACATCTACTATGCGATCTTGGACAAGTGCCAAAAACGTGCGCGCTCCCATGAAATCGTATGCAATATCGGAACGATATTGCGACGTGTAAAGTGGCCCTTATTGAAGCGTGCAACGCCCTTTGCCAGGAAGGAACTCCAGGTAGCTTTTCACTTGCACTCAGACAACCTGTTAGTGCCCGGTCCTCTACATAATTGGAGATAAAATATATAACATACTAGTACATCTCAATAAATTAGAATATCATCAAAATGTTAATTTATTTCAGTAATTCAATGCAAAAAGTGAAATGTATATTTTATATAGATGCAAATTGTCATTTAAGTAGACAAACTAATGCCACCAATAAAGGTAGCAATCCTGTGATCTACCTTCAAGTGTTTATTTTTGTAAATGTTGGTGATTGCTGCCCTTAGCTTACATAGCAAAAACCTACTGACAAATTCCCTTTAACTGAATGGATGAAGTCCAAAAATAGTCTCAATACATCACAGAATCACAAATATAATCAGTAACAAAAATATAACATGGTGGTCTATGGAGCTGGATCCGGCAAAAACTGGATCCAGGAAACGCTCCTATTTAGTGGACTGAGCACAGTCAGAAGCAAATTTTAACTCTCTGATGCCTGGCTGCTCCCTCACTCCCAGCCCTGTACCGTACTCTCCTACTTCCCTCATCCCTGCGATTCTGGCCTGCTGCACCACCTGTCCTGTTCCAGCCTGTGCCTCACCTCTCCTATCTGCAACCCAGAGACAGGTCTGAAGAGGCTTCCAGCATCAAGACAGTTTGAGAATCTGAGGCGGTCAACAGGGTATGGGGTACTCGGGTACCGGGGCTGATGGCGGCTTTGATGGGGAATCACGGCTGGTCGATCCCCTGGTCCCGTGCCCTGGACCCTCAATGGCGGGGAACAGTGGGGGAATAAGGGTATTGTTAACGTGTTGCCACCTATGGTACCTGGTAACGGGTATACCAGCGCTGCAGCCGGCCGCTGAGGTGATGGTTGGTGCAGCAGAGTGTGGTACAGCTCCCACAGTGGAGCTTTACCTCAGGGCAGAGGGGATGGATGAGGGGAGTAAGTAGTTTAGTCTTTGCTGACACAGCGGTGAATTGCGGCGCTTAGACAGGCATACAGACACACAGGGATTGTTGTTTCGGTACCTTTCACTGATGACAGGGTAACAGGTACAGTCCAGAGTATTAACCAGGTCCCCGATGCAACTTGGGACTTCCACCTTAGAAGGTTATGAGCCTCCTCTGTCTTTGTTCTCTGTGGTTGGGATGGGTCCTGCCTGAGCATGAATCCACCGCTTCTTCTCCCTCTCTGGGCTTTGTCCTAAACTGGCAATGAGGTCCTTCTGCGGGGTCCCTGTTTCTCCTATGGCCCCTGGTCCTATACTTGGTCAGTTTAGAGTCTCTTACTTGCTCTCCTCAGGGCTGAACTCCTCCTGAGTCTTTCAGGCTTTTGCTGTAGCACTAAATACTGGCAGCGCTGGACTCCGGTGTCCGGGTGTACTAAAGGGCTATAGTAACCGGTTCCCTTTTCTTAGTTGCTTGCTTTCTCCACTTGCCTCCAACCCTTTCCCAAGGGTGCACACAGCGGTTAGTGGTCCCTGGTCCTGGGCCTGGATCTCTCCCAGCGACCAGCTCCTCTGTCTCGTCTCTCTTCCCTCTCACTGCATACTCTAGACTGACTTCTGGGACTGACTAACTCCTCCCCTCAGGCCTGGATGTTCTTAAATGGGAACTGACTTAAAGCAGCCAGTAGAGCTCCCCCTTCAGGTCTGGGGTGGAAGGTGGTTTGTGCTGTGTGGACCAAGGTGTAAGTCCTTCCTTGCACTGGTGGATCCTGTGGCAATCCCCCACAGGGGTGCCACATATCTCCTTCCCCTCCTGCTGTTCTGCTGCTTTTAACCCATTCACTCCAAGCAATTAACCCTTTGATTCCCTGCTTTACTCCCTATCTCTGCATTATCCCTTGTTTCCCCATCTTTATTAACCCTTTGATTCCCTGCTTTGCTCCCCATCTCTGTATTAACCCTTTGTTTCCCCATCTATGTGTTAACTCTCTTGCATTGCTGTCTGTGTTAACCCTTTGTTGTTCCCTCCTCCTCCCCCCTCTTCCCCCCACATTGCCGGCTCAGTAACTGTAGCTCCTGCCAACCCTCCTCACGAAAACGAATTCTGCAAAAAACAGGATTCAGTGTCATAGTTACCATCCAGTGAAGCAAATCCATCCTTGTCCGTTTCTATCTATTTGGTCATGCAAAAAAAATCATGCCTTAGGCCCCTTCACATCACGATTTCTGCACATCCGTGGTGATCTTTGAATTTCAATGATCACATGGACAGGGACGGATCTGTGTTAACAGATGCCACTGATGCCCACGGATCCGTGTTTTCCATGGATCCATCATCAGTTAGCCGAGATAGGGCTGTACATTGGTTCTGAACATGCGCAGTACAGCAAATCGGATCCGATTTACGGATCTGATTTTTTTGTCTGGTCCGTTTTGATCCATCACCATAGAGCTCCATGTTATTTGAAACAGACAGCAACCTATCCATTTCTGTCCATTACTGTCCGATTTTTTCAAGGCAGGCAAAAATCGGAGCAGGCTCCAATTTTGGGGACGGGAAAAAAGCTGACACAAATGGATCTATCACAAAACTGACACAATCGGGTGCCCATAGGGGTACATGGAGGCCAAATCAGATCCGTGGCTATCAGTTTTAAAACGGATAGACACGGATCCACAAAAAAACGTGATGTAAAGGGGGCCTAAGAAGTCTGTATAAAATTGGTACAAACATTAACGTCTCCTCCGACTTCTAAGTTGTATAAATCTAAATGACAGCCCCATCATTTGTATTGCTTGATCTACACTGCCATCTAGTGACACTAGGGCAGCACTCCATGGATCCAGCAGTAAATTATCGTAGTATTGATGTCTCTAATGGCAAATTATTGAAGAAAACTTAAGACGATCATAAAGACAGTGTACTATGAGGATACAACATACTGTGATGTACTGGTTCATGTGTAATTTGCATGCAGTATATGTTGGGTTTGAGAAAACACTACTTCGTTCCATTAACTTTTATGTTTTGTTTGATGTTTTTGAAGGTTCTATAAGATGAAGTTGAAATATGTCACATTTGAGGACTGTCTCTTTGAGGAATGCTACTTTGAGGATGTTACTTCAACAGGCACCATCTTTAAAAAACTGCACCATAAAATCATCTTATTTCCATAACACAGGTAAGATAAAAAAAGCTAATGTATTTAGTTAAAAGAAAACTCAGGTAGAGGCACATCAAAGTCCCCGCTGGATCCCTCATTAGTCCAGTGTATAAAGAACTGAATACTCCACAGCTGCCGTATTGCTCACACCGCACTAGTAGACCATGTTCACATTGCCATTTTGATATTCATGCTCATTCATGTTTTTAGAAATAGGCAAATGGAATAATATCCAAAACAATAATATTCATTCAGTTATATAGCACCCACAAGACTTAACATTCATTAGCAACACTGTCCCCATATGGGCTCATAAGCCAAATACCCTATCAGTATGTATTTGGAGTGTGGGAGGAAACCCACACAGACATGGGGAGAACATACAAACTCCTTGCAGATGCTGTCCTTGGTGGGATTTGAAACCAGGACCCAGTGCTGCAAGGCTGCAGTGCTAACCACTGAGTCACTGTGACGTCAGCGCCGGAGCCCGCCCTGCTACAGATTATGCTGTATGCATATAGCAGGGTGGGCTCTGGCGCTGACATCATGGGCAGAAGACATTTCAGTCAGCAGTTCTGAACAATTCTTTGCTCTGCGCCTGCGTGAGTTGAGTTGATGAGGCGCAGGTGCAGGCGAGGAGGGGAGACACACACAGGCAGGAGGTGGCACAGAGAGGCAGGGGGTGGGAGGACCACTGTGAACAGCGAGGACTGCATAATCTGTAAATCTCTCCGGACTTCTTATCTGTAAACATTCTAAAGTTTTTTTTACAGGTTACAGGGGGGGTAGACACATGGGAAACACCCTTCTCTGAATGCAGCAGACACACTCTATTGAGTGGTACTTTCAGTTTGGAAAGCACCAAGGGGGTGACAGGTCCTCTTTAACCAACATTCAGACATGGTGGAATTATTGTGGTTTTGCAGTCGAATTCTGCACAAAATCATTTTCAAATTGTTTGGTGAAAGTGCAGCCATTGTAATAAATAGAATTAAATCCATGATAAATCTGCAATATAATCCCAGGTAATCTGTCTACTCAAAGAGAAAATGACCCTCGCCTAACTGCAGAATGGTGGTTCTTTGTTCTGATTGGTGTCGGCAGTGACGGGAGACATGGCGATGCTACTATGAAATTTCTGTGCACATCCAAACAAGTGCACTCATCTACATTCTGAACTCAATAGCAGTGAATGGAGAGAGTCTGCTCATGCTCTGCCATTTCTATTGTCACTGTGGTGAGGAACCAGCTGGGAATGAGAACTGAAGATGCCCATTCTGGAGATAGGTGAGATCCACATCTAATACATATTGATGAAATGTATGGGGTGAGACCACCTTTAAATAAGCCATGAGAACCTATTCAAATTTGGCAAATTTATTTGAGTGGAATTAAATTCTAATCAATTTTTTTAGAAAAATTCTGAATTCTTCCAAATTCTGCAAGATGGTGGCTGGCCATCATTTTGAGAAACCACAGCACCTGGAGCTGCCTACCGCCTATGTGTTCAGCACCATGGCAGCAGGGACAGCTCCACATTTACATTAAACATAGTGGCAGATAATGTAATCATTGAGCATACACAGAGTTACCGGGTCTGTACTTTGCCCCATTTGCGTACTAACCTGCCGTCGGCTTTAACAGTTAAATTACAAACCCAATAATTAACGGCTATTATTTTATTTAGGAGTTAACCCCTGCAGACACAGCGGTACAAGATGTTTAATTACTGTTAGGCATAGCAGGAAATTCAAATTCCTGGGCTTTGACAGCCGCAGAGTTAAAATTCCCTGACAAATGCTGTCCGCAGTCCTTCAGGACCGTGGACTGCATCACACGCAGCACACACGCACTCACACCTCACACTCGCAGCACACTCACATGCATACAGCCATGCATACTCACCACATGCACCACACTCACCCAGAAACACGCATTTCACTCGCATCACTGTTGTGCATCAAACCCGCTCCGTGTTTGATGCACGACAGTGTGCCTTCAGCCAGAGACTGTATGGAGGAATAGTAAGAAGTGGAGGTGAGCAGTGAGGTGTGTATTGGTTGTTCTTTTTTTAAATTTATGTTCCCCATATCTTAAGTGTATTATGCTCTGGAGTCTCTGCACACCTCAAAGTCCAAAAGGGGCCATTGAATACATGGAAAATAATTAAGCTGCAAATAGATTTTCACAGTGAAATAAGGAAGATTTGATGAATTTGAATCTTATCTGATCTGTATTGTGAAGTCTCTGAGCACCAAGGTCTCTTCAGGCAGCAGAGCCTGAGTGTCATGGTTTGGCACCTTTCACATCAGTGTTTCTGCCAGTTTGCGGCAGATCTGGCTGCTTTGCCACATCTGCCACATAACAGATAACTTGCAGTAAGTCTATGGCAAGCCCCATTCATTCCCTATGGGGCTTACAGTCAGGTGCGGCAAGTGCGGTTTTGCTGGATCAATTGTGGCAGCGCAAAAAAAAACGCTGCTAGTAGCATTATTTTTTTCCTTTGCCACAAGTGCCGGATTTTCCAGATCTGACAAAACTGCACTTGCCGTACCTGTCTGCAAGTCCCATAGGGAATGAATGGGGCTTGCCGCATGTAAGCCGTTACATGGCAGATCGCAGCAGATGCGTCAAAAATGGTGGATCTGCTGCAAATTTTAAAAATTGCTGATGTGAAAGCAGCCTTACCTCTGCACCCCTGGAAGACTCTGTCCCATGTTGCTTGTGATTGGCAGAGTACCACGAGGTTGCAATCCTAATATTATACAAGGTCATTCACTCACTACATTTATGTTGAAAAATTGCTGTAACATCTAAATATGCCAGTCTATCATACTGAAATTTGGACTGTACATACTTTGGTTTATGAGCAACTGATGTTTTAAAGCAGGTGTTGAAACTTTCCATCATTTGCATCCAACACACCTGCACTTGTTCCATATTGTTGAGTGTATTCTGCAGAACATCTGGAGTCAAAGCCTGAAATTCTCGCTGTATGTTCTCTACAAATTCTTGTAATGTTCATGGCTTGTTACTGTAAACTCAATCTTTCAAATGGCCCAAAAGGAAAAAAATCAGGTGGTGCAGATCAGGCTATCTTGGTGGCCATAGTCCCTTAGAGATTCCTTTGTCATCGAAGAATGCTTCAATCTCTGTTGTGCTGACATCTGATGTGTGACCATCCTGTTGGAAGTAGCCCATTCTAAGTTACTCATTGTATAGTTGATTGACAAAGGTTTGAAAGACTTCCCTGTACACCGCTTTTGTCACTGTTTAAAAAAATTTGTGCCCAATTATGCGCTTTCTGGAAATGGCACATCAGCTTGTTCTTGAAAAAGCGTTGTCTCGTGAAGCATTTGAGGGTTTTCAACTGCCAAAATACAGGTGTTTTGTGAATTGGCACAGCCACATGTATAAAGCCAGGCTTTGTCGGTGTACTAGGTTTGTTCAGTATGCTTTCGTTTTCAGCAGTGAAGGTCAGGAACCATTGAAAATAATAAATTATTTTCTCTTAATTGCTGAAAAATATTGATGCTGTATGGGAGAACAAGACTTTCTTGGCCACTCGACATGTAGAAATGTCTGTCTCCTGAAAGCGTCTGTGCATTGATTTTCGGGGGTGCCAGAATTCCCAGTTTCGCACCTTTAATTTTTTCCTCAGACATTTTCAGGCGTCCCCCATCATACCTAACCAGTAATGTTCCTGTATGTTCCAGCTTATATAAAAAACACTCCTCCAAAATGCCTCTGTACACTCTTAAGAAATGAAAAAGGAATTCAGGATTGAATTGCAAACACCACACATAAAATACCAACACTCAGAAAGGCATGCAAAATCTCGTAGTGGAGACGACTGGTAGGGTGATAAGTCAGAGAGACCATTCGGAATGATAGGATGCTCCTCATTGCTGTCGCTGAAATTCATTGCACTCTCACTTCCCATGGACCAAAGTATGAACTGTTCAGGTTTCAGTACATTTGACTATTTCATTTAGAAGTTACAGTAATATTTCTGGGTAAAGTATTGAATTATCCTGTAGTATAACCTAATGATATCCTGTAACATTGTTACATGGTATTACCCCTTTAACTATTCACCTGCCTTGCAGGGCTGGTGTTTTGGGGTGGGCACTCTAGACAATTACCCAGTTCCATCAAGCTGTTAGGGTCCCCTTACTCTTACAGCAGAAGCTGCATTGATAATAATAGTTATGCAATATTATTATAGTTTCCAGTTGAGACTGCAGAAGGACCTTTGGTGACACCGCGGTCATCTGACCATGATGTAACCACTGATCCGGTTCCATGCATCTAGAACAGTGATGGCGAACCTTTCTGAGGCCGAGTGCCCAAACCGCAACCCAAAACGAAATTATTTATGGCGAAGTGCCAATAAGATAATATAACCTAAATTACAGCAGTAGTAATCATAAGCGCTGCACAGGGGGGAGAGCCAGCAGATGCTAACTCTCTTCCCTGTACAGGGCTTGTAGTCCTGAAACATTAATGATCAATTCAATTATTTTAACAATTAATTGATTTTAAACTTACCTTTGCAGTCTTCTCTTCTCTTCAGCAGTGGTCATCCAGCTCATGTGTACTGCACATTGAAGCTGAGCTGCTGCCACTGCCCTTTCTAGAAACAGCAGGTGGATTGATCTGTATGGAAAAAATGCAGAATATTAGACAGATAGGAGATAGATTTTATCATGGAATGCAAGCAGATTTCATGCTGAAATCCTGGTCCCTTTCCTTGCAGTAATGTGCTCCATCCTGACCCTCTCCTTGTAGCTATGTGCTCCATCCTGACCCTCTCCTTGTAGCTATGTGCTCCATCCTGACCCTCTCCTTGTAGCTATGTGCTCCATCCTGACCCTCTCCTTATAGCTATGTGCTCCATCCTGACCCTCTCCTTGCAGTAATGTGCTCCATCCTGACCCTCTCCTTGCAGTAACGTGCTCCATCCTGACCCTCTCCTTGCAGTAAGGTGCTCCATCCTGACCCTCTCCTTGCAGTAATGTGCTCCATCCTGACCCTTTCCTTGCAGTAATGTGCTCCATCCCGACCCTCTCTTTGCAGTTATGTGCTCCATCCTGATCTTCTCCTTGTAGCAATGTGCTCCATCCTGATCTTTTCCTAGCTATATGATCCATCCTGACCATCTCCATGCATTTATGGCCCCATCCTGACCCTCTCCTTGCAGTTGTGCTCCATCCTGACCCTCTCCTGGCAGTAATGTTCCTATCCCTGACCCCCTTCTTGTAGTAATGTCTTTATCCTTATCCCCTTGTAGTATGCCCCATCCTTGTCCCCTTCGGTAATGTCCCATCCTTGTCCCTTGTGGTAATGTCCCCATCCTGCCCCTATCATGTAGTAATGCCCCATCCTGCTGTAATGCCCTATCCTTGTCCCCTTGCAGCAATATGCCCCATCCTGCAGTAATATGCCACATTCTTGTCCCCTTGCAGTAATATGCCCCATCCTGCAGTAATGCCCTATCCTTCTCCCCTTGCAGTAATATGCTCCATCCGTGTCCCCTTGAAGTAATATGCCCCATCCTGCAGTGATGTGTTTCATCCTTGTCCACTTGCCATTAATATGCCCCATCCTTATTCCTTTGCAGTAATATGCCCCATCCAGCAGTAATGTGCCCCATCCTTGTCCCCATCACATAGTAATATGCCCCATCTTGCCCCCTGGTAGTATTGCCCTATCCTTGACCCCATCACATAGTAATCTGCCCATCCTTGTCCCCATCACATATTAATATGCCCCATCCTTGCCCCCCTCACATATTAATCTGCCACATCCTGCCCACATCACATAGTAATATGCCCCATCAGCCCCATTACATAATAATATGCCCCATCAGCCCCATTACATAATAATATGCCCCATCAGCCCCCATCACATAATAATATGCTCCATCAGCCCCCATCACATAATAATATGCCCCATCAGCCCCCATCACATAATAATATGCCCCATCACATAATATGCCAAATCCTGCCCCCTGTTACTATTGCCCCATCCTGCCCCCAGCACAGAGTAAAATGCCCCATCCTGCCCCTTAGTAATGCTCCATCCTGCCCCCAGCAGAGTAATATGCCCCATCCTGCCCCCTTAGTAATGCTCCATCCTGCCCCCAGCAGATTAATATGCCCCATCCTGCCCCCTTAGTAATGCCCCATCCTGCCCCCAGCAGAGTAATATGCCCCATCCTGCCCCTTAGTAATGCTCCATCCTGCCCCCAGCAAAGTAATATGCCCCATCCTGCCCCCTTAGTAATGCTCCATCCTGCCCCCTTAGTAATGCCCCATCCTGCCCCCTTAGTAATGCTCCATCCTGCCCCTTAGTAATGCCCCATCCTGTCCCCTTAGTAATGCCCCATCCTGCCCCCTTAGTAATGCTCCATCCTGCTCCCTTAGTAATGCCCCATCCTGCCCCCTTAGTAATGCCCCATCCTGCCCCCTTAGTAGTGCCCCATCCTGCCCCCTTAGTAATGCCCCATCCTGCCCCCTTAGTAATGCTCCATCCTGCCCCCTTAGTAATGCCCCATCCTGCCCCCTTAGTAATGCTCCATCCTGCCCCCTTAGTAATGCCCCATCCTGCCCCCTTAGTAATGCCCCATCCTGCCCCCTTAGTAATGCTCCATCCTGCCCCCTTAGTAATGCCCCATCCTGCCCCTTAGTAATGCCCCATCCTGCCCCCTTAGTAATGCCCCATCCTGCCCCCTTAGTAATGCCCCATCCTGCCCCCTTAGTAATGCTCCACCCTGCTGTAAATAGAAAAAAAAAAAGTCATACTCACCTTCCTGCTGCAGTTTCCTCTTCTGCAGCGTCTTCTCCTCCCGACCCGCGCTGAATGCGGTCACGTGACGCCGGGCGCGTCACATGACTGCTGTCACATGATGCTGGCCGGGAGGGCGGGGCTAGGAAGAGTGTCGGAGAGAGGAGAAATGTCTCCTCTGCTCCGACACAGCTTTGATCTGCCGTCACCGCGGCACGCGCTGGCAGATCAAAGCGGCAGTGTAGTGGCGAGGCCGCGTGCCAGTGGAGGCGGCTCTGCGTGCCACCCCTGGCACGCGTGCCATAGGTTCGCCATCACTGATCTAGAATAATGGAAATAGAGGAGACAACTGGTAAGTATTCTATAGTGTATGGCCAGGGTCACACATACCATCCGTTTTTGACTTAAATCCGTTTTTGGAATCATTTTGTCCAAAAACGCATGTGCGTTAACGCATGTGTGTGCTTTTTTTAAAAACGCATGTGTTTTTGTGCAGCATCCCAAAAAACGCTGCTAGCAGTCAGTCATGCATGCATTTTGTGTGTGTCATGCATTGTGTGTGTGTGATGAAGTGTGTGTGTCATGAAGTGTGTTTCATGTATTGTGTGTGTCGTGAAGTGTGTGTGTCATGTATTTTGTGTGTTATGCATTGTCTGTGTGAGTCATGCAATACTTGTGTCATGCATGGTGCGTGTTTGTGCATCATGCATTGTGTGTGACATGCAATTTGTTTGTTTAACGGCATGATGTCAGCCCATGTAAATGCAACCTAAATGTGTGTGATTGTCCAATATGTTAGCATTTGGAGCCCTACTTTAAACTTTTGCATAGGGCCCCACATACCATAAGGATATATTGTTTAAAAAGAGCTCAAGGTTTCACAATTTACAACCAAATAAAATCCTTAGTAAAGATATTCCCTCATGGTAAGCTCTCTGAAAAGGTGGCAGACCACATAAGTCCAGTTGCATTGAAAATTATCGAAGACGCTAGTTTGAGAGTCCTGTAATAATTAACTGTTGATATCTGACGTCTTTCATGCTGACGATTGTCTATCTGTTTGTTATACAGATCTTCATGAGCACAGATTCATTGACTGCACATTAGTAAACAGCACGTTCTCTAATCATAAAGAAGACTGTGATATTGACTTTGAAGAAGATAATGATTTCCTGATCTACCTGGTCAGTTTTTTGGGGAGCTTGTCTGTACTGCCTGGAAATATTATATCAGCTCTCCTGATGGATAAAATTGGAAGGATAAAAATGATAGGTGAGTGTCTAAGATGTTGTTGGTCTGGAGCAAAGATCTAATTGTGTCCAATAACAAGAGTCAGGTCTTGAAGACTTGATGGTGCCAACTTCAAAAGATATAAAATTATAAAACTTTATTCAATTCAATATTAAAAGGTCAGGGGACCAACATGCAAGTGTACAAAAACAACAAGATAGAAAAAGGATAGAATCATAGTTTTCCAATGAATTCCTATCACAATTCCCTGCCTATCAATACAGGTGTTACACCCTAAATTAATGGTGCCCCCATTCCTCGGCGGCTGTCCCTAAATCACAAAGGTTGTGTCAAAAAGATTGATTGTTCGGTTAACTTATCTCAGTTTATCAGTCCCAAGAGACTTGATGACACTCATGGAGTTTCACTGGCAGGTTCTTTTCCTTGTTCATGGAAAGAGATTAAAACATGTCTTGACGCGTTGCTCCCCATCATATGTCCAGGGGTTCATCAGAAGAGGTAGAACAGTGAACTTGCCATGTTACAACCTTTTGTTCTCATTGGGTCAGATTAGAAACTGAAGAGGCACTCCCAACCATTACATAGAGTTAGATCCAGGGATGAAGACAATTATATCACTCCATAGTAACAAGTAAGGACTGACATCCACCACTGGGATTAAAACCAAGATCCAGAAGTCAGGGTTTTGCTAGATAGTAATCCACTGTTTGTGATGGTTCAGGGCATATATCATAACCCTCCAGGGACAAGCAAGTATTCATATATATATATATACAGGATCCAGCATTTCAGGGCTTATATTAGTCACAGAAATGCTGCAATAAAAGCCAAGAGGATCCCCAGGGTCCCCCAGATAGAGTTCCAGTCCCGTCCAGTGGTGGAGTTGGTATAATCACGTCTTCAGAACCTGAGAAATAATAATACCTACTAAGTAAATAATTAATAACTTTAGCCACTAATAACAAGAGTCACACAGAATGGATTACCTTATGGTATACTGCTCATTAAGATGATAATAGGGGTTGTCTCACAGTTTCCTACAGATTATGAAGAACAACAACCTACTCTAATATTATCTCCTTTATTTCGCATATCTTTTTGTTCTGTCACAGTGTAAATGGCACATTAATTCTCAAATGTATGTAAACTAGAAGAATCAGGATGAACAGTATTAGGCTAGGTACACATTATGCTTGTGGTTTACATCCATAACCCTGAAAATGGGATTAATATGGAAACGCCAATGGAAATCTTGAACTCAATTTGCCTCATTATTAGAGATGAGCAAACCTTTCAAGGTTCGGTCCGGTACGCTGCAGTTCCCAATGTTGAGCAAACCTGTTCAGGTTTGGAGTTTGAGTGCTTTATGTTTGCAAAGCACTGGCGCAAGCATTGCTGTGGTTGGATACAGTTGGTGCTTGGCCCAGTGTGAGCTGTGTGCAGTGTTTGATTGGCTCGCATTGGGCTTAAAAGCACAGTTTTTGGGTGAAGTGTGTGCCCAAAATTAATTTTGAAAAAAAGCCCCACCCACCAACCACCAGAAGTGTTTTACTTATGGCTGGCTTTATGTGGGTGGAGAACTGAATTGCATTAAGTTACTTTCATTGAGGATCGATTCAAGTTAGGGGTCACGAATGGTGCTTCAAGAAGTTTGAACCCAAACTTCACAAGGTTCTCTCATCTCTGCACAATATACTGAATAGCTTTGTGGAGGGTTCTGTTTGAGCCTCCGAATGGCCATGGATAGAGGGCAGAAACCTAATATAACCCCATATGATGTCCTGAGATTATAGCTGCATCACAAAACTGGTTTCAAGCATGATCCACTGAATCCTCTGCTACACAAGAGGCCACCAGTAATATTTATTGAGTGTAAAGTGGAGCGACCTATTACTGTGCATAGGAGGCTCATAAATCACAAAGTGAACGTTTTACTGCTATCTCCCTGTTTACAAATGTGACAAAAACTTTTGAGACTGTGCATCCACAACTCACATTTATTGTCATCAATATTTTTTCAAATTTGGTGCTTGCAGTACACACATTTCAGTTTTTTTTAGACACAATTAGCCAGAAAAAGTAAAGTAAAGTACAAAACTAATATAACTGATTTGCAGATATCACTTAGGTGACGTATTTATGTTTCCCACAGGAAAAAAACAAAAGACATGTGATAAATTGGCATCAAACAAACTTTGGTAAATCCTCCTCTTGGTGTAACTTTCCATCTTGTGTTCTCTTCCAGCTGGCTCTATGCTGATATCTGCAGTTTGCTGTTTCTTCCTGTTCTTTGGTAACAGTGAATCTGCAATGATCGGCTGGCAATGCCTGTTCTGTGGTACCAGTATAGCGGCATGGAATGCCCTGGATGTTATTACTGTGGAGCTTTATCCAACAAATAAACGGTATTAGAATTTTCTATGGTCTAATCCAATGTTTTATCTACAAATGTGAACATTATACAAATTGGTATGAAGTAGTAGATGTAGACGCATTGACATGTTATTGAAATCTATGTAACGTAATTCATATATTATAAAAAAATAGACTTAAGCTTATAGTGAACACTATCCTTTATAAGCTTCCGATTCAAGTGTAATCACAAAATAATGAAGATACACACGTGGTCAAAATTGTTGGTACCCATCGTTTAATGAAAGAAAATCCCACAATGATCATAGGAGTAATGTGAATCTGACGACAGTAATAATAACTAAAAAAATTTATGAAGATGAACAAATGAAAGTTGCTTTTCAACCCTGGCTCCACAGAATTAAGAAAAAAAATTAAATCATGAAATAGGCCTGGACAGAAATGATGGTACCCCTGAAAATGTGACAAAAGGGACATGTTAAATCAAGGTGTGTCCACTATTTAGCATCCCAGGTGTCTACAATCTTGTAATCTGTCAGTGGTCCTGCATTTAGGGCTACAGATACTCCCTGTGCTGTTTGATGACATGGTGTGTACCACACTCAACATGGACCAGAGGAAGCAAAGGAAATCTCAAGATATTAGAAATAAAATTATAGACAAACATGTTAAAGGTAAAGGTTATAAGACCCTCTCCAAGCAGCTTGATGTTCCTGTGACTACAGTTGCACATATTGTTCAGAAATTTAAGATCCATGGGACTGTAGCCAACCTCCCTGGATTTGGCCACAGGAGGAAAATTGATGACAAAGCAAGGAGAAGTATAATACAAATGGTAATAAAAGAGCCCAATAAAACTTCTAAAGAGATTAAAGGTGATCTTCGAGCTCAAGAAACATCAGAGTTAGATTGCATATCAATAAAATAACACTGTCCCTACTGTGAAACATGGAGGAGGCTCTGTTATGTTCTGCGGCTGTTTTGCTACATCTGGCATAGGGTGTCTTGAATTTGTGCAGGGTACGATAAAATCTCAAGACTATCAAGGGATTCGAGAGAGATGTGCTACCCAGTGTCAGAAAGCTTGGTCTCAGTCGCAGGTCATGGGTCTTACAACAGGATTATGACGCAAAACACACAGCTAAAAACATCCAAGAATGGCTGAGAGGAAAACATTGGACTATTTTGAAGTGGACTTCTATGTGCCCTGACCTAAATCCTATTGAGCCTCTTTGGAAAGAGCTGAAACATGCAACCTGGAAAAGGCAAACTTCAAACATGAGGCAACTAGAGCAGTTTGCTCTTGATGAATCGCCAAAATACCTGTCAAGAGGTGCAGAAGTCTCATTGACAGTTACAGGAATCGTTTGATTGCAGAGATTGCCTCAAAAGATTGTGCAACAAAATATAAGTTAAGTGTACAATCATTTCTGTCCAGGCCTATTTCATTAGTTTATTTTTTTTAATATTCTGTGGAAGCAGGGTTGAAAAGTAATGTCTGACTTCCATTTGTTCATTTTCATAGATTTTTGGTTTTTTATTACTTTTGTCAGATTCAAGTTATTTCTATGACCATTGTGGATTTTTCTTTCAATAAACTGGGGGTACCAACAATTTTGATGACGTGTGTAAAACACTGACCTAAAACGTCCTTAACTACTCTGAAAAGAATCTAGCTTTCCACCTTGTCCTAGGTGTGCCATACTCTCGATGTCTTCTTTCCCTACCACCAGACATTGGAGAGAGTGAGGACACCCAATTAAACTTTTCATAGTTTACTATCCATTAAAGGCTTTTGATGACGTTGATTTAACTTTGTTGGGCCACTTATATACTCTTAAGTGATAATATATCATTATGGGAACACTCCCTAGGCCACCACAGTCATTCGTATTCCTTATCATAAGGACCAATAAAACTATAAATTCTATAATAAAATAAAATGTAAGAACAGTAATTTTCATTCAATTTATGGTCTTATTGGTATTTTTATGTATGATAATATTTAAATGAATATACAGTATATTTGGGAGATGAAGTTTGGCAGTTCTCCCTATTTGTACTGGTTACTACTAAATACCTCGTTTTTCCCACCACACTCCAGAAGCATATCTGATAGTAAATTTAAAATATAGACAAAGTGGGGATAGTGATGACAATGTAAGTAAAGCTCTTTGGATACATTGGTTTTATATTAGCTAGCATTATAAATATTGGTTTAGAACCTCTAGATTTTTATTCTCCTAGGAACCCTCTCTCAATTCCGTGTATCTCTTCTGCTATGTTACTCATCTTCCTACTGTCCTTCTGAAAACATTAAATGACAGGAAACACTTTGGTCAAACCAGTGCTGCTACTTACTAGTAAAATATATCCTATGCATAATAGTGGAGGACAATCAGAGGGTCCTGTGCTATAGAATATTACTTTTGTGGCCTCCTGATCCAAAGGTCTCCAAGGCAAGAGTTTCTGACCTGTTGGAAATGAAAATAAGGGTCTCAAAGTGTCAGTAGGTTTTACTGATGTTGTATTTAATGCATTTTCTGCCTTAGCCATAACTATTAAGTATGCTAATTTAACGATCAACTATATAAATACTATAACTTCAAACACTGAATTAGAATCTGGCCTCTTTTATTCAAGCTCATTGGTTTGACAATATGAAATTCCAATTATAAACCTTCTCATTTATCATTAACAGGGCAACTGCATTTGGGATCCTGAACGGCTTGTGCAAACTGGCTGCCATTTTTGGAAACTCGATATTTGCATCTTTTGTTGGCATAACAAAGGTGGTTCCAATTCTCTTAGCATCCACTGCTCTTGTAGGTGGAGGCCTTATATCTCTTCGACTACCTGAGACCCGAGAACTTGTCCTGATGTGAAATCTTACATAGGCATAAACTAATAAGATCGTGATATCATGGACCCAGAGTGTCTGAAGATGTTCTGTTGATGCCAGACCTCTCTACGACTTGTGTTGACGTGAATTACACCAGTCACTGAGAACACAATCCATCACAGTTTTCACAGTGCAAGCATCTTGCGAAGATAACAATTTAGCCAGTTCACTTCTTTATTACTTATATTCTAAACATATATCATATGAGCGTCGCATTTAAGCTTTTTGTCTCAGTGAAAAGTCATCTATAGTGGATTTATATTTTTTTTGTAGGAGGCTACGGATAAAAATGTATTAGGGTCTCTTAGTAATACTAGAGTTTCTTAGAACATTATTAATTTCCCAAATAACTGTGCTGTGGTACAAAAATTATTCTGGGAGATAATGTACATATAAATGCTCACCATTTAAAATACATAAATTTTTCTTCCCTCCATTACAAATTTCCATTATCATTATAACACAAAACTAGGTTTAGAATTATAAACTTAGAAGAACAGCAATCATTTTGAATAATTGGTCATGTATCTGTATTTTTGTATGGTTGAGGGATTGATTAGCATTGGTGTGAATTGGTTTGCAGGAGCTGGTCCAGTGACAGTAACCGTTGGCTATTGGATGGGAGTATTGATGGGAGTATTGAGACCCACCTTCTACTACCTGGCATCCACTGCGGCTAATTCAAAGAAAAGCTGTGGAAGAAAATAGTAGACAACATCCAAAACTTGCTGATGAAAAAATCAGAACCACTTAATTTAGCAAAATATAGTGCGACATTTCAACCTATCATAAGCCTTTTTCATGCTTGATTTTATTATGAAGAATAAAGTTCTAATTTTTTTATCACTATTTTTGGACACTGGCTAGTACTTGCTTTATATGCTGCATCCTAGTTGGATTTTGGACTATGCATCCTATATGGGTAAATTTCCTGGTCCACCGATGTCAATGTAAGAATGCTGTAGGTAATTTCCTTTATTGTTGCCCTCTTGTAAGATCTGTCCTCAGGACTCCTGCCCAGTGGCTACAGATTACTGAAATGGCAGATGGACCTGGTCCTACAAATTCATTCAGCCCTACTCTACCACTGATGTCTACAGACAGAGGTGTAATTATGACAGGTGCAGGGGTTGCAATCAAACCTGGGCCCTGAAGCTTATGGGACCCCAAGCGTTCCTTTGGCCTATAGCAAAAGACTAACGTTATTAAAGATTTGCAATAATTAGGAGCCCCATTGGAGATTCTGCATCGAGGCCTATCAGCTTCAAGTTACGCCACTGGCTACAGAGCTCAATTCATAGCAATGCTTTTTATATTGTATTCATGCATGGTAAGAATTTCTAAAATAAATTGTCCACAAGAAAATCCACATAGGTAATGTCTGCACCAAAGTGTGTGAATTTTGTTACAACACATATACCATAGACTGCATTGCAAATGGTGAAATCTATGAAGAATATCCTGAGCATAAACTGACATGTTGCAAAAGTCAAACCACTGACAGTAAATTTATTATGCACTTTTCGTCCACAATGCTATTTGTAAAGTCCAGATAAAAAAACTGCGACATGTTTAATCAATGCGGTTTTACCCTTAGGCTATCAGACTTGGCTCCTTTTTCTGGTGCACCCGTCATAAACTTAGTGCCAGGCAGGCCTAGTGCATAGCATTAATGGTAAGTAATGTTATGTCCCTGCCTGCCTGTGCATTGCTATGGTAATGTGAAGCTTACCGCAGCTGGCAGCTTTACTCCAAAGTCTCGGATATGCGCTTTTGATCAGCGCACAGGAAAATGTGAATTGCCTGATCAAAAGCGCATATCCAGGACTTTGGAGTGGAGTGCCGGCTGCAGTAAGCTTCACATTACCATAGCAATGCACAGGCAGGTGGCGCATAGCATTACCTGCTGTTAATGCTATGCCTGCCTGGCACTAAGTTTATGACAGATGAGCCAGGCTAAGTCTGACCCCAGCCTTAAAATTTCTTCAGCCCTTTGAATTTACACAACCCTATTTTTACTCTGGAGACTTATTTCCCTAAATCTTGGTCACTGCAATTATTGGCCCATCATATCAATTTCCAATGTACTTTCTTTCATATTTTCACTCGAACATTTGAATAATTCTCACTGTTAGATTTCCTGCATGTAATTCTGGTCAATGAGAGGCAGCTATCAACCAAACTAGTCCTTATCCCTGCCATATTGCTGCCATGATACTATTGGGTGCATGCAGAACATAGTAGTGTAAGAGGATAATCTATAAGCATTCGATTACACAGAGTGTTTTTTAGCAGGATTTCAAATTTGACCCACTTTAAAATCCACATCAAAAAACACTACAAATATGCCTTGACTACACTACCTATTCATTTCAATGGAAAAGCCACTTTACTGTCCTACATTTTAAGCTAAGTTTTCAAAGAATAAAAAGTATCATATCAAGTGAAATTGCTACAAAACACCACGTCGAAAAAAAAGACATTTCAAAAGTAAAAAAGGCGAGTCTTCTCGAAAACCTCTGGATTATTCTGTCTCCAATAACCAATATGTAAGTCAACTTGGCACTCAAATAGAGTGAAGATAAATGCAAGTTTTATTTGCAATTCAAGATTATAGATGTTTCGGTCAAAATTAGACCTTCATCAGTACATTGCCAGGAGACATCTGTGAGAGGAAAGGAATGCTGCAGTGTGGCATAAGCTGCTAACTGTGGATGCCACACTACAGAACTACTCTCACATATATAAGTCAATGGAGAACAGGGTGTGCATCACTGTGTAAGGTCGCTTTCAAATTCAGGTTTTTTTAATTCTTTATCGCATTGTAAAAAAACGCATGGGTATAATCATACCCTGCAGTTGCGCAGCGTACGAAAAACGTCCATCTAAATAGCGAACTTGCGGCAGGTGCGGCAAGTGCGGTTTTGGCACTTGCGGCAGGTGCGGCCGTGAAAAAAAATACTGTCAGCCGCGGTTTTTTTTCGCGGCCACACCTGCCGCAAGTGCCAAACCGCATTTGCCGCACCTGCCGCAAGTCCGCCTATACATAGTATGGCGTTTACCGCAACCGCGCCGCAAGTGCAGCCGGTATGCGGTAATCGCGGCAGATGCGGTTTTTTCACCGCATCTGCCGCGATTTGAAAAAAACGCTGATGTGAAAGGGCCCTAACACAGATCTGCAGTTTCAGAAATTTTTTCCCAAGAGTTTTTTTTAATTCTTTTATCTTCCACTTAAACAACTGCATGGGTGTTATAAATCATAATCCTGCAAGTGATGCTCAGCTACAAAAACAGTCCATGCAAAATATCATAATAGAAGAAAAGCTGCACCAGGATATGCAAGTAAAAATCTTTTTTCATTCATTTAAAAGCAAAGATATGCAGGAGGCAGGACAGGGACGACAGCCGTTTTGCACTATTCCAGTGCTTCAACAGGCCCACCCTTCGTTAGTGGACCTGGTGTGGCACTGGAATAGTGCAAAACGCCCCATAACCAAATTCCGTAGCAGGAAATTGCTAAATACATACTACATAGGTTGGTAAAAAAAATAAACTTATTAATAGCACAAAGACATAAGCACAATAAAATAATTTCTCAGCACTGCCAATTAATATCTGCTTTACCAAGGACCAAATTTTAGTGGCACAACTTGCTGAAACTAGAAAATATATGTTTCTGTAATTTATTTTCTAAAACCTGGTATGCCATTTTCACATTGACAAATTCATATTCTATATATCCTATAGGAAATGTATGAAAATGATGTAATGCAAATAGTGCTACTATCTACAGGAACTGGAAAAAGTAAATATCCTCATTAATGTGCACGTTCAGTTAGGGCACTGGCTGTTCCACACTTGATCTTGGAGTTCCCACTAACAATAGGGGATTGTTGATATGCATTAGTTTTTACTTATTATGTTGGCAATTCCTGTTTAAAGGGAACCTGTCAGCTACTTTATGCCCTAAACCTATCACTACCTTCCCTGCTACATCTCTAACCATCCCTGTCTGAGGTAAATGTGTGCAGTAATGGCTGTGAAAAGTGCTTTTATAACTTACATTCTCCTATGGAAATAACCAGGGTGTTGTTAATAATGCAGACACTGGGGGTGTTTAATAAGGCTCCACTTCCTCTGTCGCTCTGTCGTAAGCATGCCCACCGGGGGGATCGTGATAATTTATGCAGACCGCGTGCGTGAAGTTTGAAATTTGTTGATCTTCTTCCAGGTATGACGCATAGGCCACAGTCATATCTGGCCTGGCGCATTGTGGGGAATTATTGGGTGTACTCCACGGCTTGCAAATGTCCACCGTACAACCAATAAACCCCCACACTGCGCCAGGCCAGATATGACGTGTGGCCGATGTGTCATACCTGGAAGAAGATCAACAAATTTCAATCTTCACGCACGCGGTTCTGCATAAATGATCATCACGCCCCCCCCCCCCGGTGGGCATGCTTACGATAGAGCGATAGAGGAAGTGGAGCCTTATTAAACACCCCAAACAAGTTTTTGTTTTGTTTTACGTCATTTTAAAAGGGATTTTCCATGTAATTTAATTTCTTCTGTTTCTCTTCGTTCCTGCATTTTACCAATCCTGAAATGTGATCCCCTTTTCCTCTTTATGCCCTTTATGTAAATCTAGTCTTGTTAACAACAACATAGCGTGATCCACCAAAGAAGAGTTAAGTATCACACCCCCTTGGCTAACAAAACTCGATTTACATACAAGGGAGAGTGGGCCACTTCTCAGGAATGGAGGGACGTAGAGGAAAGGAGCAACCATGATAAATCAGGGAGAAACAGCGGCATTCTTACCAGAGGAAAAAATAATTACATATTTATGCTAAGTGATAGGCCCTCTATAGCTACAGTATATTCTATTATTGGTAAAGTTTTTTTCTTTAATTGGATATTTTATCCTTGGATATTTTATTCTTTTATCAGTGCAGGTGCTGGATTTCCTTTGTGTTGCTAAACTGAGCATTAACTAATTGGAACTAAAAGGCTGTACAAGTGTCATTCCCGTTACCTCGTCTACCGGTGACCCACTCACAGACATTTCCAGGCATTAGGCTTTGATTGATGAGGTCTGTAGGTGTTTGTTAACCATGTCACAATGAATTTTACATGGATCAAGTACCTGACAGGGAAATTGGACCTTTGCCTGATCTGGCACTGCAGGGCTCCCATCTAACTGATGGAGCACGGGGAGAAATGTTTCCCTGCAGATACAAGAGAAACGTTCAAGACTCCATTCATGAAAAGCGTTTACTTGTTCTGTTCATTTATATAAAGATTATGCAATTTATTATATCATATCCAAAAATGAAAAAAGGCTCATAGTACTTAGCAATAAATATCCACGCTAAAGACAAACATGCATATGCCTAGATATTCATTGACTTTTATATTTTATAAATGTTTATTAAATTCCACTAAGATACAAAGGCCTTTATAGCAAGAAAGATGCTTTACAAGCTAACATCTAATGCCATAATTCCAATTCCATCTATTAATAATTGTATTAAAGGGAATCTGCCACCCTTTACTAATATGGGCATAGAGGTAGCATTGAGCTGAAATTAACCATACCTGCATGCCTCCTAGATGATGAGACATTTTGGAAAAAATTATCTTTTACGGTGCCGTCACACCTGGTGACGGCACCGCCGATATCTTAGGCTATGTAGGGACATGGCCTATCAGCGCCGATATCGCCCCTGCGTCGCCTAATGTAAAGGGGCGATGTCGGCGCCTCTGAGTGCTCGCCTGGTTTCACATCAGTGATGTGAACCAGGCGGCCGATCTGGGGCGATGTGTACACATCGCCCATGTAAACGGCCGCCGGCAACCTGACATGCGATGCACCTGCATCGCCGCTGGGGTTTTGAGTCACCCCGGCAGCGATGCTGCCTGTCAGCACGCCGGGGCATCGCTGGAGGTGTCTCCCCATGTAAACGGGGGGCGGCGATGCTGGCGGGGTGCCAAAAGCGTGCGCGCTCCCGCCTGTCGCCACCGACATCTCCAGTACCGTCACCAGGTGTGACGGCACCATTAGATTTTTTATCTTCTGGGCTATGGGGCAAGTGCAGCCAGGCAGATAAGACTGCACCCGGTCTTCATTACACCCAATTTCTCCTCCCCTTCTATTTAGTGTCCCTATGACATCAGGTGCACAGCTGGAAATCCTGCCCCTACCCCTTCTGCCTGCTGTCTCTCCCATGCACTATGAAGTAGCAGTGACTCCTTGGCACCTACGCACATCAAAATTGAAGACTGTGTCCACAGGAGGGTGGAACATTTCAAGGGAGAGATGACAGGCAGAATACATAGGCTGGATTTCTGGACACTCACTTCACGCCACAGGAACACTAGGGAAGAGAAGGGAAGGAGGAATCCTATATGATGACGATTGGAGGATGTCTCATCTTCCGGGGAGCACACAGAAGATAGAAGATATAAAAGATGATTTTTCCAAAATGACTCTTAATCCAGGAGGCATACAGGCATGGCTAATTTCAGCTCTATGCTACCTATATGCCCATATTAATAACTAAAAAACCTCAAAAGGGGACACATTCCCTTTCATATGAAGCAGTAAGAGGGCACTCCTAAAAATTCATGCATGCCTGCGTAATGTTTCATTACATGTCCTTATACCAAAGGTATTGGGCCCTGGAATGATGTACCCTAAGGTGGGCAGGGTCAGACGTACCATAGGTGCAGCCTGCCCATTGCACAAGGAGCTCATAATGCAATTACAATAAGGCACCAAGGTTCAAAATTACTGATGGATTTTGATATTTTAATATGAATGATTGGATTGATTAGAGTCATAGCTAAGAGGGTTTGCTAATAAACCTTTTCTGTGGCAGATTCTGTCTAGCCTTTTGCTGGTACTTTAACACACTTATAACATGCATAATACTTATAATAAGATAAAATAATTAAGTAAGCTGCTTGTTCTGTGACTCTGTGATTTCTCAAATTTACAATCAATTTGACCAAAACAAGGGAGATTAATTATTTATCTATATTATCCTCAATGTATGTTAATAGAGATGTATGTAATCCCATATGTTTCATGGCATAATGTAAATATAAATCCATCTTGTGCTGGTCGGGCAGGCAACGTATTGCAGAGCGGTATGTTGCCCGCTTGTGGCGCACACACAGTTAAACATAGTTCGCCTATCTTCTGTTTTATTTAATTCAGATCATACTGCTTGGGTGAGGATTGATGTATTTATAGATGTGTTTTATTTATAGGTATCACTAATTTATTTGTGAAATAGATTATTCCATTTTTAATTGTTTAATTTATTGTCATTGCGAATTCAGCTTTTAATATGGATTCATGTACATGTATGGACCGTGCTCATTAAAACTGAACGTTATACTTGTTGTCTTGGTGGCTTTATTATATTCATCATTTATAGTGTGATAGAATAACCCGAAAATACCAGTATTTTGGTGTTTTACATTTATTTAAATGACACAATTATCTTTAACTAGCTTTTTATTTGCAATTTCAATTACAAAATACATTATCTAGGAAATGCAGCGCTGGAGTGAAAACAGAAATGATCAGTGGTGAATATTGGGCCCACAGTTACTATATATTCCACTACTACCAATCTCTTCCTTTGCAATTAGTGGAGGATTGGTACAGTACTTGGGGATTGACTGAAGAACTATGAAGTTATGAGATCTTTGGGACATCACAAGTGATTCTAGTTGGGTTAACATGTTTCAGTTTCTGTGATATCATGAATATGTCAAAGAAAGATAAGCTGATTATATTAATGTTTAATCGGGTAAAAACTGTGACATCACTAGAGGGTTTCTGTCACATCACCGTCAGACTCGGTGACTCAAAGAAATGATGGGAGTGCTGGTGTCTCACGGTCCGCGCTGCTTCAGGGTTAAATAAACTCACCAAAGAGCCAAATCGATTTCCATCCTTTTATTCCTCCTCTCTCCTACGCGTTTCGGCGCCTATCCTGGCACCTTCATCAGGTGATGAAGGTGCCAGGATAGGCGCCGAAACGCGTAGGAGAGAGGAGGAATAAAAGGATGGAAATCGATTTGGCTCTTTGGTGAGTTTATTTAACCCTGAAGCAGCGCGGACCGTGAGACACCAGCACTCCCATCATTTCTTTGATACATACCACTATCCAGTGGTTGGTGGAGGTCCTGCAGCAGCTGGAACATCGTTTCCAAAAACGCCTTCAAACCAGTTGTGGGGATCACAACTGGACCAGGTGAGCAGCTTCACAGCACCACCACTGTATATAAGTGTCACTAGTGATAGGGCACTATTGCGCCTCTTGTCCCCCTCCCTATTTTATCTTTACAGACTCGGTGACTGTTATTCCTGCCCCAGCCACCAAGTGGCGCCGGATTCCTTTGGATAGTGGTGCCGGTGATAGGGGGGTCATGTCCTCATGGGGACCTGCTCCTTTAAATCCTGCCTATGTCTCTGGGCATCTCCATGCTCCTCCTGTAGGTGATGCTGGTTACAGGAGAGAGATCCCTGCAGAGGCATCTGGTGGGTGCAGGCCTCTATCATAAGTGGGGTGATTGGTACCAGTTGCGCATCATCATTTGTCCTGGTTGTAGGGGTGGTCCGGATGAGGTCATCAGGCTGTGAGCTCCAGCCTATGAGAGGGAACTGTGCCCTTCAAATACCTTGGGACCTGTCCTGCAAATGGCCAGATATATTCTTGGTTTTCCCAGCTGTATAGTTTGTGCTCTATTAGATTGACTCTGACCTTTGCCTGGACCTTGACCATTCTATGGCCTGACGATATTGTACTTTTTCTGCCCCCCGTGGTTTTTGACGCTGCCTTCTGACTACGCTTTTGGATTCTGATTTTGTCTATTCCCTGACCTCCTAGTTTTGTCCCTTCCTGGCGACCTCCCTGCTCCTATCTGCTGCTCACCTATAGGCAGCTACCTCCTGGGCTCTGCTGTAATTCCAAATCCCTGTATAGGGGTAAAAGGTCTCTGAGTTTCTCGGGGTGCTGCCTTACCAGCAGCTCAGCCTTTGCAGCGGATTGTCATCACAGTTTCAGTCTGTTAGCAATTGTGACATTGTAACTATTGTAGGTAAATGTTGTCACACAAAATAAAGTTTCAATCAAGAAAGCTATTTTCCACATCACTGGTGGGTATCAGTCAAGTAACCTAATGGGATATCACAGATGGGTTTAAGTCAAGTAACCTGCTTTGACATCACAGGTGGGAATTAGGGATGGGTGAAATGTTCATTTTTTGCCATATTTGTGACTGGCGTTGGCCTGTTAAAGTAAGCAAATGTATATCAGTATGGGCGCACACCTCTTTTTAGTGGGTGCAAGCTTCAAAAAATACATGTAAACACTTACCAATAAATCAGCTGCACACCACATTATATCCTTAAAGGGAATGCCAAAATGGCTGTGTGAATTTATTGCAATAAATTCACACAGCCATTTTGGCATTCCCTTTAAGGATATAATGTGGTGTGCAGCTGATTTATTGGTAAGTGTTAAAGTAAGCAAACAGCTAATACACGTAATATACTTACTGGGTAGGTCTTCTCTCTTCCTGCTGTGCTGCGGTGCTGCATCACTTCCAGGCCACCACTTATCTTCTGGTCATATTTAATTGGCTGTTGGAGCCAGTCATGTGAATATTCGCAGAGGATAATGAGAGGCCATGACACAGCTGAAAAGGGGAACGTGGACCTGGTAAGTATAAAGAGTATTATTATTAACTGTTTGCTCACTTTAACAGGGCAACGCCAGTCACGAACCCGCAAAAGACAAACAGTTCGCCCATCCCTAGTTGAAATCAGTCAGGTAACCTAATGTGACACCACAAGTGGATATCAGTCAGGTAACTAGTGATGGGCGAATCCTAAATTACTCGGAATCGCTTGACTCTAGCGAGTCCGAGCACAGGACTCCCTACTCGTTGCGAGTCTAGCGAGTCCAATGTTAATGAATGGGGAAGCGAGTAATAGCGAGTAGTGTGAGATTTACAAATCGCAGATGTGTCTCGGAAGCTTCAGCCTGAAGCAATCCTAGTTTTGTCATTTATTTGCATTGGACTCCTTTACTTTGTAAGTAATCGCTGGGAAACTCGCACAGATAAGAGAAGAGTCCTGTCTGCTCTGTGCAGCTCCAGGGTCCTAGAGCCCGCCTGCTGCCTGATGTAGCAGTGCTGAGATTGTTCTCAGTCTGCTCATTCCCTGTGTACAGACATGAATGTCTGTGCACAGAGATGATGTAGCAGAGCTGAGATTGTTCTCAGTCTGCTCATTCCCTGTGCATAGACATCTATATCTATACACAGGGGATGTAGCAGAGAGGACATCGCGTTTTGGACTGCGTCGGACAGAAGAGGATTTTTTTAATTAAAGATGGAGTCTCTAATGGCTTTTTTTTTTATTTCTAATAAAAAAATTTCTCTGTGTTGTGTTTTTTTTAAAACAATTTAATAGAAATTCATGGCGTCATGTCTAATATTGGCGTGACCGCCATAAATTTCGGGCTTAGGGCCAGCTGATAATACAAAGCTGGCCCTAACCTCTTTATTACCCAGCGTGCCACCGCCACCAGGGCCGCTGGAAGAGCGGGGTTCAGCGCCAGAGGATGGCGCTTCAATGAACGCGCCATCTTCTGGGGCGGCTGCGGGCTGCAATTTGCAGCAGGGGGTGCCCAGAAAGCTTGGGCATCCCTGCGCTGCGGATTCCAGCCCCCAGCTGCTTAGCTGTTCCTGGCTAGACATAGAAATTGCGCGGAGCCCCACGCATTTTTTTTACTCCGACTCCGAGACGACTCCGACTCCGAGACGACTCCGACTCGACTCCGAGACGACTCCGACTCTGAGACGACTCCGACTCCGACTCCGAGACGACTCCGACTCCGACTCCGAGACGACTCCGACTCCGAGACGACTCCGACTCGACTCCGAGACGACTCCGACTCAGAGACGACTCCGACTCCGAGACGACTCCGACTCCGAGGCGACTCCGACTCTGAGGCGACTCCGACTCTGAGGCGACTCCGACTCTGAGACTCCGACTCTGAGACTCCGACTCTGAGGAGACTCCGACTCCGAGACTCTGACTCTGAGCCTCTGACTCTGAAATTCATTAAATAATAAAAAAAAAAATGCATGGGGCTCCGCGCAATTTCTATGTCTAGCCAGGTACAGCTAAGCAGCTGGGGGCTGGAATCCGCAGCGCAGGGATGACCAAGCTTTCTGGGCACCCCCCGCTGCAAATTGCAGCCCGCAGCCGCCCCAGAAGATGGCGCGTTCATTGAAGCGCCATCCTCTGGCGCTGAACCCCGCTCTTCCAGCGGCCCTGGTGGCGGTGGCACGCTGGGTAATAAAGGGGTTAATACCAGCTTTGTTATACAAGCTGGTATTAAGCCCGAGATTCTTAATGTCAGGCCACGTTTGACCCAGCCACTAAGAATCTCCAATAAAGGGTTAAAAAAACACAACACAGAGAAAAATTTTTATTTGAAATAAAAAAAAAAGCCATTAGGGACTCCATCTTTAATTAAAAAAATCCTCTTCCGTCCGACGCAGTCCAAAACGCGATGTCCTCTCTGCTACATCCCCTGTGCATAAATATAGATGTCTATGCACAGGGAATGAGCAGACTGAGAACAATCTCAGCTCTGCTACATTAGGCAGCAGGCGGGCTCTAGGACCCTGGAGCTGCACAGAGAAGACAGCTGGACTCGGCTCGCAAAGAAACAGCAGTTATTTGCGAGTTTCCCTGCTATCACTGGCACAGTAGCCGAGTCTAATGCAAACAATGGCAATCCTAGTTTTGTCAGCGCTTCTGACAAAACTAGGATTGATATTGATTTGCATTGGACTCATGCGAGTAATCACTGGGAAACTCGGAGACTACCGAGTCCTGCGAGTCCCTTACTACTCGCCGAGTAACGAGTCCTAGCGAGTAGATTCGCCCATCCCTACAGGTAACATAATGTGACATCACAGATTGGTATTAGTCAGGTAACGTAATATAACATGACAGGTGGGTATCAGTCAGGTAACAAATTGTGACATCACAAGTGGGTATTGGGTAACCTAATGTGACATCACAACTAGTTTCTTAGTCTTGCTTGGACTGATCTCTAAAAAAATAGGCATCAGGTTATAGAGTTAAATAGAAGCCACAAGTGCACTCTAAAGTGTCTTATAATTACACCACACACATGTACTCCTTCTCTGTCTCTTATTCGGTTTCCTACAGTATGCCCATCTATTGTTTACTATAGCAGCTGTTCTGCCCATTCATGAGCAGAAAAATAAACATTCATAGAGTTATACTAGTTATGACGCGTTCAGGCTATTATTATCTACCGGTTTTACGTTGTTTAGATGTTAAACATGATCTAGCAGAGCTCTTATGGTTACAAGGGTTTGTCCCCTTTAAGAGAATGACTCATTTAGAAGGGACCTCCCCCTGCTTCTCTGGATAAAGGATATGGTAGACATGTTCCTGAATTCCTGAGAAGACATTCATCCTTAGCTCCTGTCCCTTCTTTGTACAACTTTCCTCCTCTCCTATAACATGAATTTGGTGAGAGCGATAATGCAGTTACATGTTGTGTTGTAATTTGTATGCAGGTTGTTATGCAGCCATTATATGGTTGTACTCTGATTCTCTACCTAAGTTAATGCTCCAGCAATAAATGCAGACAGATTGTAGAACAGTGCTAGCAGCATGAACTTTGCCCCATGTTAACTGCATTCTGTTATACTGTTACTGTGCAGTTTCTGTAATGCCCCAGTTATTGATGGTAATTGTATTTCTGTATCATACTGTTCTTTTTATGATATGCCAGTACTGATTCAGACTGTTTATTTTTTGTGTTATAGTTTTTATCATTATCATTCACATCAAATTCATATCATCACCAATAAATCAAGACGTAAGCACCCATACAGTCTGTTTACTGGGGAAGTGAATGAAGATTAAGCTGTATGCTAGATATCCACAGCACCAGTGTGGAAGAAGTTAGAAGAGCAGCCATTGTGAATTTCCATTTTTGGATCAATTTAAAACAAAATGTTTTTTTTACTGAAATAGATTTTAGATTCACTTGTGCTTATAATGTTTTGCAAAAGAAAATCTATTTCATAATTCGTAATTTCATGTCACACAGGCAGGAGGAAGGCTGTCATTAAAGATTCTCTCACAAAAACTTGCATTCTGTGCACATTATATCCACAGAAAATGCTGCAAGCATAAAACCAATTTCTGACATTTAGTGTACACTATATATAAAATGTCTGAGACTGGACATGAGGAAACCTTTCAAAGTTTGGTTCAGTTTGGGACACTGAACTTCCCGATGATGAGCAAACCTGTACAGATACTTTATGTTTGCAAAGCACTGGGGCGAGCATCGTTGTGGTCGGGTACAGTCAGTGCTTGGCTCAGTGTGAGCCACACGCAGTGTTTGATCAGCTCACACTGGGCTTAAAAACAGTTTTTGGTTTAGGGTTTTTCCAAAATGAATTAAAAAAAAAACACCCCTGCCTTCCCACCCCTGGAAGTGTTTTACTTGTCTGGTTTTATGTGGGCAGTGACTTCCATTTAGGTCTGGGTCAAATTTGGGGTCATGAATAGTGCACCAAAATGTTCAGCTGCATTAACTGAACCCGAACTTCCAAAAGTTTGCTCATCTCTATATGAGACATCCTGCAAATTACTCTATAACAGTTACATTTGTCAGAACAGAACTTGCACTTAATACATTTTAGACTAGTAAAAAAGAAGAGAGGAAACAGCCCACAAGGATCTACAATCTACAAGGGTAGGGGGAAGGAAGCAGTAAAGAACAATGGAAGGTGCTCATATGGCACCTTTGTGGCATTGAAGGTTGTAAAGTTTTCTGAAGTGGTAGATTCAGGTTGCTTTCGAATGTAAGGGAGAAGAGTGAGTGCACAGGACAATCTTCGAAATTACATCAAAATGTGCAGACAAAAGGAATGTATATAACAAGGAAATTTCTTTAGTACCAGAGATAATCGGTGGTGAATTATGATGACAATAATACAGAGAGCTTTGTAGGGGACAGGTTGTAGACAGTCTTTTTGACTGAATTTGCTTGCATAGGCATAAAGAGTGGTCAGAGCCAGGAAATTCATGACCGTGAGGACACCAATTCCATTGTCTAAAAGGAAATGATGTCATGTAATGTGTAATGTGAAATATTCCAATACATTAATAATATAGAAGTGCTATGCAGATGTACATCAATGGAAATCTCAATGCCACTGAATATCTGAAATGACTACATGATTCGGATATCCAGTGGCATTGAGGTTTCCATTGATGAAGAATGGCCCCACTATCTTTGTACCCTATATACCACACCATACAATCACTTTTTGTGTTCCAACAGTCTTAGAGGGATCTATCCGCTGTGAGTTACTGTCAGACCAATAGCCGTGTTTTTTTTTTGTTAACTTCCCCATTCACAAAAACGTTTTCTTCATCACTCATCTGAAGGCAATTGTCTATGCTGTGAAGATACGAGATGTGCAGCATCTGAAACAACAGATACTGGAAGCCTGTGCTAGCATTTCTTTTGCGGTGTTGCTATCAGTGTGTCAAGAGTGGGAGAAGAGGGTTGCATTGACAATCCAACACAATGGGCAGCACTTTGAACACATTTTATAAGTGGTCATAAACTTGTAAATAACTCATGAAAGAAAAAGGGTACTTTAAAACCAAGCACACCATTGTTTTTCTTATGAAATTCTCAATACGTTTGATGTGTCACTTGACCCTCTTCCCATTGAAAAAAATAAAGTTGGATCCAAAATGGCCGACTTTAAAATGGCCGCCATGGTCACCACCAATCTGGAAAAGTTTTCCCCCTCCCATATACTAATGTGCCACAAACAGGAAGTTAATATCACCAACCATTCCCATTTTATTTAGATGTATCCATATAAATGGCCCACCCTGTAGATGTAGCAAAGTCAGTTGTGTTCTGTAAATAAGGAAGAACTGTCACATAGGATGCTCATCTCTGTAGCTCAACTTGCAGCCTAGAGCAGGGCTACTAGGGGTTAAGTATGGGTTTAGCCCATGTGGGGGATATTAGAGTTAAGAGAGAGTTACGTTTCCTGGACAAGAGTAAAGAGAGGTGAGAAGGATGTGGAATGCTAGAGATCACATCCTGGGCAGTAGTCCTCTACATGCAGATTCTCCTGAACATCTGAGGCACAGACCACAAGTAGGGTGACCTCAGACAGGCATCTGAACCACTGTGGACAAAGGGGTACAGACGTGGGGCTGTTGAATGTGAAAGGAGAGGGACCCTGAAGGTACTGGGTACTTGAAGCTGTAAACCGTGGTAACTGAAGGAAGCAATTGGGGTAATGCCAGTCCAGGAGGAAGAAGACAACAGCCTTGAAGAATAGTACTAGTGGAATCAGAAGTGTATGTGCCCAATGTATCTTGTAACTTGTGAATAAGGACGTTTTATCAGGTACAAGTTCCGTTATATAAACAACGTGGTGTCGCCTGACTTCATATGGAGACGTTCCTGAGATGGAGGGAACCTGAATACAGCGGCCAGCAAATAAGGGCCCAGCACCTCAAACACTTATCAGGGACATGTATTTCATGTAACAGGCTGGGGCATACTACCGAATCCCCAGCTCGCCCATGACTACTGTGTTCTCAATACCCCTTTTGCATAGGATTAATCAATAATAATATTAGCAGAAAGGACATACAGAGGAATGAGCGGAGAAGGGGAGAGGGTGGATTAACTGAATAGTAAAATTAAGAATGGATTAAAGAGTATAAGAGTGCTCTATAATAAGACACAGAGAAGGATGTTGTAGTAATCTAGGTAGGAGGTGATGAGGGCATGCACTAGCAATTTTATTGAATCAAGATTGAAGAAAAAGCAAATTTGAGAAATGTTTTTGATAGGAGGTGAATACATAGCCGAATTAAAAGTTATTCCAAGGCAGTAGATTAACAAATCTAGGCAAAATGTGGCACCATTACCTACCTGTATGATTGTAGATTATAATGTGTCAGTGTCATAGCATCTTCAGCGCACAAAAATAGCTCATTTAAATACAGCCCAAGGCAATTTTTCAGGGTGAGATACAGAAATCTGGTTTCAATAAGAATAGTTCATATATTAGCAACTTGCAGTTTAGATTTTAATTTGAAAGCTTTTTGAAACAGCAAGTTCAGGTCACAATAAATTATTATATGCAATTAAAAGGTTGAAATTAATAATATAGCATAATATCTTATTAATAAGGTATAGTAATGTATAGATTTTAATATTCATTTTGACCATTATTATCATTAAAAGGAAATCTACATCCTTGTTTCTGGCTGACATGGCATAATTCTCACATGACAGTATAAAGAAGCTGGCTGTAATTATTTTTCATCTGACATTTTTGTCCCTATCGCACAATAGATAAGAAAAAATAAGAAAAACGACAGCTAAATTGGGCCATGATGACAGATATATACAGGAATATAATGTCTAATGTCTTGAGGTTGCTTTCACTAAATAAAAAAGCATATTGTGTGAAATAGTTATGAAAAAATAAAACCCTATACAATGGTATAAAGAAATGCTGGAACATATTACTATTCATCCCCCATACAGGGCCAGCAAAATGCTGCATACTCCAGAAATAGATGTTGTTTAACCACTAGGAGAAGGTGCTTTACTTTTCCTTTGATATAGCCTGATATCAGCAAAAAAAATAAAAAATAAAATATGAAAATAACATAAAATTTAGGCCTTATATCACAAAAAAAAGCAAAAATTGTTTCAATATTTGAATTTTTTTACAACTCTTTAAACCGCACATACAAAAAATATGACTGGCCAGGAATAGAAGAAAATGGCTTGGGATTGAATTAGCTTTTAATGTCTCTAAAAAAAATTCTAGCTCAACGATCCAATTAATATTTGCCTATTTTTAAGCAATATAAGGGCATACATATTATGACATTTCTATATTCCTTTTTTGCTGTTGATAATATTAGTGAAAATATAAACATTTTCACTAATAAATCTGTTTTTCAGATTTTTTTAATATATTTTTGCACAACGAGGTGGGGTGGCTTAGTACATTTTTTGCAAAAAACGTATGTACCAAGTACCCTGTATTTTTAAAGCACTTGTTTTTACTTTTTTATCGCACTGCATTCAGACATCATTTGTATATACTTTTTTTCCTTGGGATACAACAGTAGACAAGCATGAAAAAAACATGTTAAATTGTATTCCCAGCTGTGATTAAACACATTTTTTCCAACAGGGTCTGGGTATAACAGTGATTCAGAAAGGTGGTATTTCTTCCATTTATTTCTTTAAAGCTCTGTATTGTTTATTTTTTTTCTTACTACTTTTAATTTTACTCCCTTAGGCTGGTTGTACATTGGCGTTCGTGACGCTTGCGTTTGAATGCACATGCGGTGGTATACGCATAGAGAGAGAGAGTGAGAGAGATGTATATGGCTGCGTTGCCATCAGGATCGCAGTGCGTCTCCATACATCTCCATACATCTCTATGCATTGTTTGTGCGCTTGAGGACGCTTGCGTATGAACAAAGCATCCTCAACTGCAGAAAAAATGCAACTAGATGCATTTCCAAGGCACCTAGAAAAGAAGCATGCTAACGCAAACACATGCATCCGCAGCCAAACGCAAACACCTTCTGTCTCCATGTTAAACATATGGATGCAAGATGCATGCGTTTGCACAGACACCGTGACGCCTCCCTATGCAAGCTTCACAAATGCCATTGTGGAACCAGCCTTAGGGCCCATTCAGACGATGTGTATTTTACTGCGTATTTGGTACCGATCTGCTGTTTATACACAGCAGATCTGTACCATATCTGCAGTAACGTGTTTTCCCAACAAAACCTATGAGTTTTGCTAGTTCCTTTCCGCATGGTACCACTAAGATACACAGCAGATATGCAGTGTATTTTAGTGCGAGAAAATTTGCAGCATGTCAATTCTTGCTACGGGCACTAAATAGTCAAAAGCGGCGTAGATAGCGCTATTTATGTTGTTTTTGACAGTTGAGTGCATAGAGAACTTTCATGATAGGCATAACTTGTGCTCCTATGCAAATTGCATAGTAGAGGCAGAGAAGTCCCCGCTCTGGATGCAAAAACAAATGGGACTTCAAACAGTGTTTATAGTAAAATAGTAGTTTTTGAACAATCATGCAGCCTCTCACCAGGTCCCCACATGTTAAAACCCTCAGTCGCTATGTCACCGCTGCGTCCTTTGGTCCTCTGGTCTTCCTGCTTTTGCTGGCATCATGTGACCGGCGCAGCAGCGATGACATCATGGGTCACATGACGCCGGCAAAAGCAGGAAAACCGGAGGATGCAGCGGTGACATAGCGACGGAGGGTGAGAATGATCAATGGTTTAATATTTTATGGTGTGCGGCAGCATGGGGGCATATACTGATGATGGGGGGACGAGTATACATAGTGCAATATAATATGCACCGTTCTCCCTACCGCTGATGGACAGGGGGATGCAGTGCATATTGCATTGCACTAATGAGCAGGGTCAGGTGGCCTCTCCGCTCCTACTGCAGCCTTCCCCGCCGCCTCCAGCGCCCGATCACTGCCCCCCCCCCAACTGAGCCTGTACACTGACTTGGGCACACGAAAAAATGAGTAATTGAAACTTTTATGATGCAAGCAATGTCTTTTTATTTTTATCAGTCCAAAAGCAAGAGCAGACCTTTCAGCCGAAGCCTTTATCAATGCGACTGTTACTGTAAGAAATCAAAATATATACAATAAACATAGGCTTACATGATCATTCTTCATAAAATTCAGATAAGGCTGGTTTCACACTACGATTTTGGTAGGTCCGATGCTGCCTGATAAAAATCGGGCAGCATCGGACCGATTTCAGCCCCCATGCATCCCTATGGGGATCGGGCCGAATCGGGTGTGCACTAATTGCCATCCGATTTGGTCCGATCCGATTCTGTCCGATTTTATTATCGGTGCAAAAATCGGAGCCTGCTCCGATTTTAGCACCGAAAATAAAATCTGACAGATTCGGATCGGACCAAATCGGGTGGCAATTAGTGCACACCCGATTCGGTCCTATAAGTTAACATGGGGCCCTATGGAGCTGGGCCCGAGGAAAAATCTGATACTTTCTCGGGCCCGATTTTAGTGCACTGAGCATGCTCACTACATGCTCAGTGCACTAAGACAGTGAGGCAGGGGTTAAAAAAATAAATAAAAGTATGCTCACCTGTCCTCGAGTCCCCCGGCGTCTCCTCCACGGTCCCGGTGTCTCTCCGTCTCTCCCCCGGAGTTTAATCTTCTTCTCTCCAGCGTTATAGAGTGACTCAAGGACCTGCCATGATGTCATAATCACATGGCAGTCAGTAGCCAATAACCGGCAGTCACTTAGCTGCCGGTTACTAGGCAACAGGCTGCCATGTGATTATGACATCATGGCAGGTCCTTGAGTCACTCTATAACGCTGGAGAGAAGAAGATTAAACTCCGGGGGAGAGACGGAGAGACACCGGGACCGTGGAGGAGACGCCGGGACTGTGCAGGAGCGTGGACAGGTGAGAAAAGAATGGAGGAGAGGGGGGAGCAGAGGAGACACCGGGGGAACAGAGGGGAAGACCGGGGGAGAAGAGCAGACACAGGGGAGACCGGGGAGAAGAGGAGCACTGGGGGAGAGAGAGGAGAGCCCGGGGAGCATAGGAGCACTGGGGGAGAGAGAGGACACACCAGGGTAGAGCAGGGCAGCTGTCATCTGCAGGAGGGCAGGCACCCGATTTTCTGTCGGATCGGATGCCTATTTTGGCATCCGATTCCAGGCAGCCGAAGGAGCCGATGCTGCCCGATTTTTTTCGGGCAGCATCGGCTCCTTCAAAATCGTAGTGTGAAAGTACCCTAAGACTGATGCGCCTTATTAGTCTACTCATAGTTCCAACCTAGAACTATATTAAGGATATCTCATGTTGAAAATCAAACACGGTATATACACAGTTAGGAACATTACCTAGGAAAAATCAAAAGATAGCGTGCAATTTTTGGGGGGAAATTTCGCTTTCCGCTATGGTGATCGAGCTTCTAAAGAAATGGGATATATCTGTGTTAAAGATCAAGTGAAAACATGCATAGTAGTTTGTGATGGTGAATTAATTACCATGCATACATACAGGTGAACTAATAGTCACAATGTGAAGAAATCCTCCTACGCTGTGTAGATAACACGTTTATTGACCCTCTAGGAAACTGGACCTGTGGTATGGTATAATAAAGGAATTAAGAAAAAGATGGTGTACAAAAGGAAACATGACCTAGTAATTGTATCCAACACCATGCTGTGGGAGCAAGTGGTGTCGCATTATATGCTATGTGTGATGGCTGGCTTCCTGCTTCCTGTATTTGGAACGCAGGAAGCCGCCGTGGAACGCATTTCACGCATGCGCAGTGCAAACAGCAGTACCCAGATAGGCAGGCACAGTGAGGGGAGTGCAGATCGATGAGCCATGATTAATAGATCTGTGGGAAAGAGAATGAAGAGTTTATTATACTTGTGTGTGATATATATGTATAATCAAAAGATGTTATAATGTTGTTAAAGCATATCTGGTACCACTAATATGGGGAATTAACATGATATAAATTTCTTTTTATGACTATGGATTTTTATGTGATGAGATGTAGGGACGACTCTCATATAGTGTATAGATATATCAGGACAGCAAAACTACATAACCTGTGTACTTGCTTATTACTACAATATGGTGATAAAAAAAGAATATCATGTTTGACACATGAATATATGATTCATACATTTAACCAGGTAAGACAGACCTCTGTAACCAACACCTGTAGGGAAAAATTATAGGTTAAGAACATGTCAATAGTGAGACTCATATTCCTTATTCAAGCCATATGGTGCCAGTGTCTGGAGTGTATGTATCCAGAACATTTCTCTCTCTTTTAGTCTGGCAATCCGATTACCCCCTCTTCTATTCATAGGTAATAATAAGAATATAATATTTATTCATTTATATAGCGCTATTAATTCCATAGCACTTTACATACATCAGTAATGCTGTCTCTCTTGGAGCTCACAATCTAAACATCCATTCAGTATGTCTTTACAATCGGTACATGTTCTATGACTTGGAACCGGAGCTGTGATACTCTGTGGCCTTTAGACACAAAATGATCTGATATCGGGAGCATTGTGTTACCACATCAAATGGTGGATTTGTGCTTGCTGATGCAGTCCTGGATATGCTGGGTAGTTTCCCCAACATACCCGAGACCGCATGGGCACTTGATCAAATATACCACGAAGCTTGATTCACAGGTAAAGAATTTGTGGATCTTAAATCTTTTACCGGTCCTAGGGTGGGTAAAAGAGTCACCTTTCGTCATGTTAGAACACTGATTGCAGCTTAGACAAGGGTAGTTTCCCTGGCATGCAGTTGACAAGAATGTCTGTTGTGGTATAGTACGTGCAGAGCTTATATCGGCCCGCACCAGTTTGTCTCTAAGGTTCTGTGATCTGCGGTGACAAAAAAGGGGACGGTCTAGCAAACTTCTCAGTGTTTATATTTACACTAATCAGTGTAAATATCAACAAGCAATAAACAGCTGATAGATCAGGTCCAGAGGCATACCCCACAACCTTACAAGTCTCCCTAGTCACACCGCACCGGCAGTAGGGAGAAGGGGTATTAACTCCACACTGTTAATACCCCTAACCTTAACAGGACCTTCGCCCGATAATTACATCACTGTAACCGGAGCCACTATTCCCCCATAGTAGCTTCCCTGAAAGAAATTACCAATTATCGAGCCTCTGAACCAGACCTATCCCTCGCTGCTGTGACAAAAGGTTACACATACAAAGTACATTGATATACAACATACATATGCATAAATATATAAATACTATAACATCCTTCCAACTACATATCTCACCACAATCTTATCAACACATGTTCATAATATCAACATAATATCATCTCTCCCCGCATGTTTCATGTGACTCGAGGAAACCGTACAGCCATGAACCATAATCCTGACCCATACAGGCCTATTAATGACTCCCCAGGAAAGTTGCCTTGCCCACGGGGGCTCACATTCTACAAATTTACATCCACATAAACAATGTACCAATACATGTCTTAATCAGAAAAGAGGGCTGGTGGGTGGGCTGTCACTTGTTGATCTGGAAAGAGAGAGCACTCCCTCCATCCCATCTCATCGGGAACCAGGGGATCTGCTCTTAAGCCACATCCCCTCCTCCTTGGCACATTACCAAGTATATGTCTGGTGATACCACCTCCACCAAGCCTAACGGTTTAACCCTACACCGCTTGCCATACTCAAAGTGCACCCAGACACGATACTGCAGAGAAAACACCTTCAACTCCTAACGTAATTCCTTCTGTCTCTTTGGAAGTTTCAGGACGGGAAAAATGTGCCCACCACCTCACCAATGCCAGGATTACTCAATGCTCCCACATCCTCTCAATCTGCACCCTCTTTTTAATAACTGCCCTCCCACTCCATCAACCCACTTTTAAAACCTGACTACTGCAACGGTAACCACAGTACCCCAAAGGAACCCACCCAAACACGTGTTAAATGTCCACATGTTGCAAAACCAAAATCCTCTGTTTTTCTCTTTTTTTATATTATAAGCACACATCTTCTTACCCAGCTGACTCTGCAGTCCATACAGAGCAGCCACACCACAGCAGAACATCACACCAGGGTCACTCATTGTTCGTCCCCCTTGCTCCTGGACACTGGAAGCTGCCGACCGTCCAGGGAGATCCACAAGTAATGAGGGGGAGAAATGGTAGGGCATCATCTCGCTTTAATAGTCCAGGCCCTGATTGGCCCCTCCATGGATAATCCTTGCTGGAGCAGCGGTGCCCCGTGGCATCCGGGGGGCCTGCGCCGAAGATGCTTTTGCATCCGGCCCTCCCCCTGTGGAGGCCGCCCGACCACTCTGTCGACTGCGGGATGGGGTATCTGCATACCGCGGTCACCTGGCTCGCTTCTGTATGGACTCGCAGCCAGAAGCTGCCATCTGGTACACTCCCGGCCCTGTCCCAGCCAGAAGCCACCGCAAAAACCCTGGCACCAGCGTCTCCTGCCCTGCAATCCAGCTTCGCCCACTTCCAGTCGGCCACGGCTCCAGCGAAGATTCCCCCTGGAAGCGAAAGGCAGCACCAGAGACCCTGAACACCCGCTCTGCCCCCGGAGGGTCCCAGGAAGGGGCTTTTGCATACAGACACCCACCCTGGCAGCGCCTGCCGCCCCACAGTCTGGAGCCAGCATCGCAGCATCTACGCTGCAGGGATGGAGGGATCAGGCACCCATTAAGCAGCACAGGCAGCCAGAGGACGTGGATGCACTGCCTGTGCCCCCATATGCCGTAGTACAAGCTGGGATCATGGACAGCAGGTTATAGGTAATATATGGATATATTATATATAAAGAGCACGTACGATATCAGACAAATGAGAAATTAGACTGAAGTGGGCAAGATTGATTTGTCTGCAGTTATATATCTTAACCCCTTCAGGACATCTGCCGTACATTTACTTTGCTACGATTGCACCAACTCACATGCAGCATCAGTAAAATTGTCAGCAGGTGTAAGCTATGTATCATAGCTGACATACTAATGTAATACCCATGATTGGTGTTAGCACCGAATGCAGGTGTTTGACCCCGCTGTCAATAGTGACTGTTCCATTGTTTGGCTTATAAAGGGAGGGAGTATGCTCTCTGCTTCCATCAGCACAACACAATGTGAGGATAATCTCTAAGTGAACCTGGGATGAACAATAGGCATGAGGGCATGCAGGTATTGTGGCCTGTGAGGTGCAGCCTTGAGCAGGACTGGACACGCTTCCTGCCAATGTGCAAAGCACTGATGATTTCCTGCAAGGCAGGCAAAAGCATTGCAGATTATTATATCAGTGATCAGGGCAGGGAAAGTTGATGTCCCATCTTGGGACTAGGTTAAAATGTTTAAAAAAAGTTTAAAAAATTGTAAAAATTTTAAAGATAATCATAAAATATAGAACAAAAATATGGGAAATTTTTTTTACCAAGAAATACATTTATTTATGTAAAAAAACAACAAATACACATAATTGATATCATCATATTCAGAATGACCCTCTATACAAAATGGTCACATTAGCTAACCATAGTGAAGTGGTAAAAAAACAATGTTTTTCATCATGCCGGTGAAGAGAATGCAGTAATACACAATCAAAAGCTGCATGTTAATAAAAATCGTATCGCTGAAAATGTTGATGCAAAAACAATTATTTTTTCTATAAAATTGTTTTTATTGTGTAAAAGCAGCAAAACATGAAAAAAAACAACATAAATGTGGTATAGCTGTAATTGTACTAACCCGAAAAATACTGAAAATGTACCTTCACATGCCGCAATCTCGCCTGGCAATCATAAAGGCGATATGTCACATCGGAGCAATCGCCATGAAATTGCCTCACAGTTGCGGCGTGTATTTGGGGAATTTTGCGACGATAAATCGCCTCTCGGCCGTCGCCTGATTCCTGAACAGTGCTCAGAATTCAGCTGCAACCATGAAGGCAATATTTCCGTGTTGTGGCGTGTGATCGGGCGATAGTGATGGAAACAGCATTGCCTAGGATTTCCCGTAGGCGTGCCTCAACCGTTCTGTAGTCTATGCCCCGTCTGCGATGATTGGTGTTGGCTACTGTGTTCCCATTGGCTGACAGGTGACAGGGTGCCATATTTGAAGAGCTGTCTGTTCAGCAACACACATATCTTCAATTGCATCATGTATTCGCCAGCCTTCCAGAGCAGGCTGACCAATCATAAGGCTGTTGCGTTGTCCAATGAGCGTGTATGTGGCGCAGTGTAAACCACTGTGGAACGCCTATCTCCTCGCAGCGCTGACCATGTACACCCACATTGCCTTTGCAATTGCGGCGTGTGAAGCGGCGATGGAATGAGGCAAGATTGGTTCCGCTGTAGGTGAGGCAATTTCCGGAGCGACACATCGCCTTACTTTCAGGGCGAGATTGCGGCGTGTAATTCCGCCAGCGACGATCTGAGGAGACCATGAAAAACGTGCACGTTAGATCACCTCATATTGCCAAACGAGATTGCGGCGTGTGAAGGTACCCAAAGACGCTAACGGAAACAAACTAACTGATCCAGAACAGATCAAGGAAAGATGGAAAGAATACTCAAAGCATCTCTATAAAAATTAGTTATAGATACGGGAAGAAACCGAGACTGGACATGATAGTGTACTGAACATCTTGAAATAAGTCTTTGCTGCAATAAACCTTCTGTCAAAAAACAAAGCACTTGGATGTGACAATATTCCAATAGAGCTAATAAAATTTTCTGAAGCAGCAGAAGTCATCACATGCTTGTGTCAACAGATATGGACTACTGGTAAATGGCCCAAGGACTGGACAAGAGTGGTGTTTATTCCTATTCCATGGAAGGGGGATGCTACTAATTGTGGAAACTATTGAACTATTGTGCTCATACCTCAAGCCAGCAAAATACTGCTGAAGATCCCACAAAGATGGCTACAACCTTACTTTGACAAAGATTTACAAGAGGAACAAGCAGGATTCAGAAAAGGCAGAGGATAGGGATGGGCGAATTACTCGCTACTATTCGGGACTCGCCCAAATAGTAGCAGACTCGGGGCACTCGCTACTCACTGAATTTCCTTAGGAATTACTCGGGGGTAGCGAGTCCCTGTACTTTTGCATTGTATCTATACAGATACACTACAAAAGTACCCTAAAAGTTAATCTAAGGGGTTAAAAACAATAAACATTCATACTCACCTCCTGTACTCCTGTACCTTATGTACCGGGACCGGTACCGAAGACCTCCGGCTGTTACAGGACCTCCGAGACCACCGGGAGAAGATGGGGAAAAGGACCTTGCAGTTCAGCCAATCAGCATGCGGCTAGCGGTCACATGGGTTTGTCATGTGGCCGCAGTGCAGCCGCGTCACAACCCATGTGACCGCTAGCCGCATGCTGATTGGCTGAACTGCAAGGTCCTTTTCCCCATCTTCTCCCGGTGGTCTCGGAGGTCCTGTAACAGCCGGAGGTCTTCGGTACCGGTCCCAGTACATAAGGTACAGGCCCCACAGAAGGTGAGTATGAATGTTTATTGTTTTTAACCCCTTAGATTAACTTTTAGGGTACTTTTGTAGTGTATCTGTATAGATACACTGCAAAAGTACAGGTTACTATTCGGACTAACTGGACTCGCAACGAGTACCGAGTCTCGAACCCGGAATTGTTAGAGTCCAGCGATTCCGAGTATTTCAGGATTCGCCCATCCCTAGCAGAAGATCAAGAGATGTAATTGTTAACATGTGATTGGAAAAGACCAAAGATAACAACAAACAGCTCTATTTTTGCTTCATTGACTACAACAAAGCCTTTGTGTTAATCACCAGAAACTTTGGAGTACCATCAAAGATATGGGTGTGCCAAACCATCTGATCAGCCTCATTGGGAACCTTTACATCAACCAAGAAGCAACAGTCCAAACGGAATATGGTGACATGGCATCACAGCATGGTTTAAACTACAGTAAGCTGTCAGACAAAGTTGCATCACGTCAACATTTCTCTTCAATTTACTGTATATGCACAAGCGATTTTCTGGAAGGCTGGACTTGCCAAAAAAGAAAATGGAATCAAAATTGGTTGAGGAATCGTCAACAATCTCAGATACATAGATGTTGCAACACTGATAACAGCAAGCGTGGATGAAATAAAACGAATTGATATAGAGTGTTAAGATGGAAAGCTCGAGTATAGGACCCCTACTCAACACAAAGAAGACAAAGATATTGACTACTGCCAGGTATGACAAGAATACATTTGAGATGGACGGCGACAAACTAGAAGTGGTAAAGGACTTCAACCTACTTAGATCAATGATCACTCAAGATGCAACGATGACACAGGAAGTCAATAGGAGAAAAGCTATGTGAAAATCTACAATTAAGTCACTGGATAAGGTCTTCAAATCAAGGAATATTTCACTGGTAATGAAGACATGGCTCGTACAGTCTGATCTTTTCCGTAGTAACATACGAAAGTGAATCATGTGGTGCTTGAGAATGATGTTATCAATACCGTGGATGGCAAGAAGAAAAAGCAAATCCATTTAGGAACAAATCAAGCCAGATATGTAACTTGAAGCTAGGATCACCAAGTTATGACTTGCCTACTTTGGACAAATCATAAGAAAGAGAAAAATCCACTAGAGAAGGACATTAGGGAAGAATAGAAGGTACAAGGTGAAGCGAAAGACCAGCAACCTAATGGCTTATTGCAGTCAAGATAACGGTAGAGAAGACCCTGGTGGACCTATCTAGGCTTGCACATGATTGATCTTCTTGCAGAGTGTTTATCCATCAGGTCGCCATGGCTCGAGATCAAACTAAAGGCCGATAAATAATAATAAATAAAATATTAATATTACCACACGATGGATGGCATAAACCCACCCCCAAAAATAATTCCTGACTTGCTGCTTTATGTTCATTCTGCCTCCCAAAAAACAGAATGGAAAGTGATGAAAAAACGATTTGTTAGCCAAAATGGAATCAACTAAAACATCAACTCATTCTGCAAAAAACAAGCCCTCAGCACTTATGACTGTTGGCAGACATACAGAATAATTAAAGCTATCAAATTATGGTGGTGCAAAACCTTGTTTTCTTTTTAAATAGTTTTAGTGTGTAATAGTAGCCAAAAATAGAAACTTTTATAAATCTGGAATCACTATTACCGCACTGACCAAATGAATAAAGCCACCTAATCAATTATATGGTGTACGATGTAAAAAATAATAAAAGCATTTATTGTACTGATTTTGATTTCTCAATCGTTCCTCCCAAAGTTCGCATTTATACAGCGCTCTGCACTGAGCGCTTACATCAGGGTTTCCGAGTAAAGCTCTGAAATACATGATTCAGATGGAACTCCTGACAGAATATTTCCTATAAGAGTCAAAGAACGTCACCTGAGGCTCAGTCTGGGCTATGATTCGGTGGTGTCCATCTTTTCAGTGGTGCATAAAAGTGCAGCCAACCAAAGTTTGATGCACTTCTGAAAAGAAGAATGCTGAACAGAGGCCTTGTGGAGTCCAGAGTAGCTCTACTGCCTCATCATAGTGAATGGATCCCTCGGGGTTGTCATCTGAATATCATTTATAGATTTAGATGGTAACCCCCAATGTAAGTGCTCAGCATAGAGCACAGGATAAATGTGATCCAAAATTTTATATAAGATGTGCCCAAATGCTTCAACTCGGTCTACAAGAAAAACCAGGTCCTTCCTCAATGAGCTATGTACTACACCTCAAAACTAGTTTTTGATCACATATGGGATATTGGTGTATTCAGGAGAAATCACACAACAAATAGTACCATTTGTTTTCTCCAATTACCCCTTTTAAAATTTAAAATCGTACGGCTACAGTAGATTTTAGTGTAAAAAATAGTAACTTTCATGTAAATATATTTACCGTATTTTTCCTTTTATAAGACGCACTTTTTTTCCTCCAAATTTTGGAGGAAAGTGGGGGTGCGTCTTATAATCGGAATATAACATTCTGGCATCCTGGGTTACTTGGGGGGGGGGGCAGCGGTGAAGTGGGGTCAGAAGTGGCAGGGAATGGTTCCTGCTCAAGAATCAAGCGGCAGGAGAACCACGTGTCCCCGCTCATTACCGACATGAATATTCACTTCACTTCTCCATGCGCACTGAAGACAGCGCACAGAGCTGGGCATGGGAGCAGGGAGCGCTCCTTTACTCTAATAGCCGGCACATTTGGCTGCTCCCCAGCTTCCTTCAGCTGCTGGGGAGATCGTGCCGGGCTATTAAAGTAATGAAGGAGCGGGTTGTAGCAGCAGATGCAAGTGAATCAGCACTAAGCTTGTGCTGAATCACTGCCATGATGACAGGGGCAGAGCAGGGCAGATCCGTACCTTGTGTCAGCATTCCAAGGTCCCTCTGCTCTGCTAAGCCCCTGTGTCGCAGAGCTGAGAACCAGGAAGTGGCCGATCTTCATTCACACTGCACTAGATCTGAAGCTGGCAGGGCTGGAGGCCGAGCATCATCATTACAGCACAGCTCCTCCGGTTCAGCTCTGCCTCTATATTACAGGACATTGCACTACAGCACAGTGCAGACTGCACAGCTCCCCCAGCTCTGCCTCTATATTACAGGACATCACAGTGCAGAGTGCACAGCTCCCCCAGCTCTGCCTCTGTATTACAGGACATCACAGTGCAGAGTGCACAGCTCCCCCAGCTCTGCCTCTGTATTACAGGACATCACAGTGCAGAGTGCACAGCTCCCCCAGCTCTGCCTCTGTATTACAGGACATCACAGTGCAGAGTGCACAGCTCCCCCAGCTCTGCCTCTATATTACAGGACATCACAGTGCAGAGTGCACAGCTCCCCCAGCTCTGCCTCTATATTACAGGACATCACACTACAGCACAGTGCAGACTGCACAGCTCCCCCAGCTCTGCCTCTGTATTACAGGACATCACAGTGCAGAGTGCACAGCTCCCCCAGCTCTGCCTCTATATTACAGGACATTGCACTACAGACAGTGCAGAGTGCACAGCTCCCCAGCTCTGCCTCTGTATTACAGGACATCACAGTGCAGAGTGCACAGCTCCCCCAGCTCTGCCTCTGTATTACAGGACATCACAGTGCAGAGTGCACAGCTCCCCCAGCTCTGCCTCTGTATTACAGGACATCACAGTGCAGAGTGCACAGCTCCCCAGCTCTGCCTCTGTATTACAGGACATCACAGTGCAGAGTGCACAGCTCCCCCAGCTCTGCCTCTGTATTACAGGACATCACAGTGCAGAGTGCACAGCTCCCCCAGCTCTGCCTCTGTATTACAGGACATCACAGTGCAGAGTGACACCCCAGCTCTGCCTCTGTATTACAGGACATCACAGTGCAGAGTGCACAGCTCCCCCAGCTCTGCCTCTTATTACAGGACATCACAGTGCAGAGTGCACAGCCCCCCCCCCCCCCCCCCCCCCTCTGCTCTGTATTACAGGACATCACAGTGCAGAGTGCACAGCTCCCCCAGCTCTGCCTCTGTATTACAGGACATCACAGTGCAGAGTGCACAGCTCCCCAGCTCTGCTTGCCCTGTATAGGACTCCAGTGCAGAGCACCCCGTCTGCTCTTTACGGACATCACGTGCAGTGCACAGCCCGCTGCTTTAGATAGTGAAGGCCAGTCCGCTTGCCTTGTTTACAGACTACAGTAGAGTAGCGTGTTTATTAAGATCACGTGCAGAGTGCAAGCTGCTTTATTACAGGATCACGTGCAGAGTGCAAGCTCCAGCTTGCCTCTTATTACAGGACATCAAGTGCGAGTGCACAGTCCCAGTTGCTCTGTATTACAGACTCACAGTGCAGAGTGCACAGCTCCCCAGCTTGCCTTTATTACAGGAATCACAGTGCAGAGTGAGCGCTTGCTCTATTACAGGACATCACAGTGCAGATGCACAGCTCCCAGCTCTGCCTCTTATTACAGGACATACAGTGCAGAGTGCACGCTCCCCTCTGCTCTGTATTAAGGACATCACAGTGCGAGTGCAAGCCCAGCTTGCTCTTATTACAGGACATCCAGTGAGAGTGCACGCTCCCAGCTCTGCCTTTATTACAGGAATCAGTGCAGAGTGCACAGTCCCAGTGCTCTTATTACAGGACATCACAGTGCAGAGTGACAGCTCCCCCAGCTTGCTCTGTATTACAGACATCCGTGCAGAGTGCAAGTCCCGCTCTGCCTCTTATTACAGGATCACAGTGCAGAGTGCACAGCTCCCATCTGCCTCTGTATTCAGGACCACAGTGAGAGTGCAAGCTCCAGCTCTGCTCTGTATTACAGGACATCACAGTGCAGAGTGCAAGCTCCCGTCTGCTCTGTATTACAGACTCACAGTGCGAGTGCAGCTCCCCTTGCTCTGTATTACAGGCATCACGTGCAGAGTGACGCTCCCAGCTTGCCTCTGTATTACAGGAATCACAGTGCAGAGTGCAAGCTCCCCCAGCTTGCTTGTATTACAGACATCACAGTGCAGAGTGCACAGCTCCCAGCTTGCCTCTTATTCAGATCACAGTGCAGAGTGACAGCTCCAGCTCTGCCTTGTATTACAGGACATCACGTGCAGGTGCACAGCTCCCCAGTTGCCTTTTACAGGCATCACAGTGCAGAGTGCACAGCTCCCAGCTTGCTCTGTATTCAGGACATCACAGTGCAGGTGAAGTCCAGCTCTGCCTCTTATTACAGGACATCACAGGCAGAGTGCCAGCTCCCCAGCTCTGCTTATTACAGGACATACAGTGCAGAGTGCACAGCTCCCCAGCTCTGCCTCTTATTAAGGATCACAGTGCAGAGTGCACAGCCCAGTCTGCCTCTTATTACAGGACATCACAGTGCGAGTGCACGCTCCAGCCTGCCTCTTATTACGGACATCACAGTGCAGAGTGCACAGCTCCCAGCTCTGCTCTTATTACAGGAATCACAGTGAGGTGCACCTCCCCCGTTGCTTATCGATCACAGTGCAAGATCCAGCTTGCCTTTATTAAATCACAGTGCAGATGCCGCTCTGCTCTTATTACAGGACTCACAGTGCAGAGTGCACAGTCCCTTGCCTCTTATTAAGACATCACAGGCAGAGTGACAGCTCCCCAGCTCTGCCTGTATTACAGGACATCACAGTGCAGAGTGCACGTCACTCTGCTTTATTAAGGACATCACAGTGCAGAGTGCACAGCTCCCCCACTCTGCCTCTGTATTACAGGCATCCAGTGCAGAGTGCACAGCTCCCCAGTCTGCCTCTGTATTAAGGACATCACAGTGCAGAGTGCACAGCCCACTCTGCTCTTATTACAGGACACACAGTGCAGAGTGCACAGCTCCCAGCTTGCTCTGTATTACAGGATACAGTGCAAGGCACGTCCCCCAGCTTGCTTGTATTACAGGACTCCAGTGCAGAGTGCACAGCTCCCCAGCTCTGCTTGTATTACAGACATCACAGGCAGAGTGCACAGCTCCCCCAGCTCGCTCGTATTAAGGACATCACAGTGCAGAGTGCAAGCTCCCCCAGCTCTGCTCTGTATTACAGGACATCACATGCAGAGTGCACAGCTCCCAGCTCTGCTCTGTATTACAGGACATCACAGTGCAGGTGCATCAGCTCCCAGCTCATGCCTCTGTATTACAGGACATACAGTGCAGATGACAGCCCCAGCTCTGCTCTTATTACAGGACATCACAGTGCAAGTGCACAGCTCCCCCTTGCCTCTGTATTACAGGACATCACAGTGCGAGTGCACAGCTCCCCCAGCTCTGCTCTGTATACAGGAATCACAGTGCGAGTGCAAGCTCCCCCAGCTCTGCCTCTTATTACAGGACTCACAGGCAGATGACAGCTCCAGCTTGCCTGTATTACAGGACATCACAGTGCAGAGTGCACAGCTCCCCAGCTCTGCTCTGTATTACAGGACATCAAGTGCAGAGTGCAAGCTCCCCCAGCTCTGCCTCTGTATTACAGGACATCACAGTGCAGATGCACAGCTCCCCACTCTGCTCTGTATACAGGACATCACAGTGCAGAGTGCAAGTCCCCAGCTCTGCCTTTATTAAGGACATCACGTGCAGAGTGCACAGCTCCAGTCGCTCTAATTACAGGACATCAAGGCAGAGTGCACAGCTCCCAGCTCTGCTCTGTATTACAGGACATCACAGTGCAGAGTGCACAGCTCCCCAGCTTGCCTCTGTATACAGGACATCACAGTGCAGAGTGCACGCTCCCCAGCTCTGCCTCTTATTACAGGACATCACAGTGCAGAGTGCACAGTCCCCAGCTCTGCCTCTGTATTACAGGAATCACGTGCAGAGTGCACAGCTCCCCCAGCTCTGCCTCTGTATTACAGGACATCACAGTGCAGAGTGCACAGCTCCCGTTGCCTCTGTATTACAGGACATCACAGTGCAGAGTGCACAGCTCCCCAGCTCTGCTCTGTATTACAGGACATACAGTGCAGAGTGCACAGCTCCCAGCTCTGCCTCTGTATTACAGGACATCACAGTGCAGAGTGCACAGCTGCGCCAGCTCTGCCTCGCTATTACAGACACACGTCAGAGTGCACAGTCCCCAGCTCCTCCCTGTATTACAGGACATCACAGTGCAGAGTGCACAGCTCCCCAGCTCTGCCTCTGTATTACAGGACACACAGTGCAGAGTGCACAGCTCCCCCAGCTCTGCCTCTGTATTACAGGACATCACAGTGCAGAGTGCACTGCTCCCCCAGCTCTGCCTCTATATTACAGGACATTGCACTACAGCACAGTGCAAAGTGCACTGCTCCCCCAGCTCTGCCTCTATATTACAAGACATCACACTACAGCACAGTGCAAAGTGCACTGCTCCCCCAGCTCTGCATCTATATTACAGGGCACACTACAGCACAGTGCAGAGTGCACTGCTCCCCCAGCTCTGCCTCTATATTACAAGACATCACACTACAGCACAGTGCAAAGTACACTGCTCCCCCAGCTCTGCCTCTATATTACAGGGCATCACACTACAGCACAGTGCAGAGTGCACTGCTCTCCCAGCTCTGCCTATTCACTAGTCAGTGTGAAATACGACCAAGTTGGACGTGTCATAGATGATTAAACTGGAATGGCCTCCCCCTCTCTGGACGTCTGGATGCGAGCGTCAGCTGCTTGTGTTTTTAAGTAGCTCCACACTCCTGTCCTGACAGGGGGGAGGCCATTCAAAGTTAATCATGTGTGAAACGTCCAACCTAGTTGTATATCACACGGACAGTGTGATACCAGCCTTAGACGGACACTGGCATTATAAGACGGACCCCATTTAACATTAAAAAATATTTTTTTTCTCTTTTCCTTCACCAAACTTGGGGGTGCGTCTTATAATCAGGTGCGTCTTATAAAGCGAAAAATACGGTAAACTATACATTTCCTGAGGGTTAAAAATCCTCACTATTCCTCTAGATGAATTCCTCAAGAGGTGTAGTCTCCAAAATGGGGAAACTTGTGAGGGGTTTCTGCTGTTTAGCATGTCAGGTGCTCTTCAATTGTGACATGACTTTCATAATCTATTCCAGCCAAAATGGCGCTCCTTCCCTTCTGAACCGTGCTGTGCATGCAAACAATAGTTTTTCACCACATATCAGGTATTGATGTGCTCAGTAGAAATTGCACATCAAATTGTACAGTGCATTTTCTCCTGTTACCACTGTTAGAACAACATTTTACTGAGAAAAATTAAAACATAACCACCGTTTAAATTTTTATTTTATAAAAATGTTGACAAGTGATTTTAATAAACTTTCAAACATACTACATTATTAAATTCTGGTTGAAAGACATTCATAAACCTTCCAAAAGGTGTACCAACTAGATTGTGTGTGAAGCAGACATATGTTCATTATCAGTCAGATCCAACTTCACAGTGAATACGAGCATGTAACCATATACGGGAAAGGGCGCGTGGCCTACTCTGCTGTCAGATTACAACACAGTTGCTAATCAATGTCAGAAAGTCAGGATTAGTGCCAACTCCTCAGAAGCTTGTGCCAAGGAAAGATCTGTCATCTGGCTCCACACAGCTCAGTTGCAATCTCTGTTAAGCCCTTGTCTGCTGGTTCACCACACAGATCACTATCAGCCTGCTCTCAGAAGCTGTGGAAATACACACATAGTGCTGGCAGACGCTGGCCACTCCCACACAGCCATAAAATGCATTTTTTAAAAGAGCACGGAAAAATGTGAGAAAATAAGTCATATGGCACAAAAAAAAGTATTATCTTAGCTGCTGTTTGACCCATGATTGACAACAAGTGCAGTATTGTTTTTTTGTTGTTTTTCAATGAAATGATATTTGCACTTTAAGCACATCAGGTGCTCTGCAAATGTGACAAGGCATCCGCTATCGATTCCAGTTAATTTTGTGTTCCAAAAGTCAAATGGTACTCCTTCACTTCTGAGCCTTGCCATGCACCCAAACAGTCCACCACATATGGAGTATTAGCATACTCAAGAGATATTGCCCAACAAATTGTATGGTGCTTTTTTCCTATTTTTTATTTTCACGGCTCAAAGGTTATAAAATTCTGTGAAGTACCTGGATATATTACTTGAGACATCTTCTTCCAAAATGCAGTCACTTGTGGGTGGTTTCCACTATTTAAGCAAATCAGGGTCTCTACAAATGTGATATGACATCCACTAATTATTCCAGCTGATTTTGCATTCCAAAAGCCAAATGGTACTCCTTCCCTTCCGAGCACTGTAATTTTTCACCACATATGGGGTAAGGACATTGAAGAACAAATTGTATGGTGCATTTCTCTGGTTACCCTTGTGAAGAGAAAAAAATTGGGGTAAAGTAATATTTTTGTGAGAAAAGTATTATTTTCATTTTCTGAACAGGAAAGCATGAGTGGACCAATATGTAGATGTAATTGTGCCAGCACACGCTCAAAACATCAGAGACCCGTTCATGCACAGGTGTCTCAGCAAGTTGCATTACCCTGATGTTCTGTAGACAACAGGCTTAGGTCTACAGAATGGAAAGTGGTAGTGAAGGGAGATCATGTCTCCCTTCTCTACCGCAGAGATTACCTATATCTGCGTGGTGTGTGTGGCACCCCTGCGTCTTGGTCTCCACAGTGGTACTGCACCTACTCCACAGGTGTGGTGCTATTGCTCTCAGGTAGGATGGGTACACAAAGCTGAGACACACACACAACACCCATCCAAACCCCAGGCCAGGAAGATTCTGGGCTGAAGAGGCTCATACTTGAGCAGCCAATCCTCTGGCTGGAAAGAGGAGTAGGCTTAGGTGGGTGGGTGGAAGGAAGTGAGTCAGTAAGTGGGAAGAGAAGGAGGAGCAACAAGATGGAGTTCTAGGGGATGCTGGGACTGTGGCTGGTCAGTCGTGAAGCCCCAGTCCAGAGACCCCCGAATCTACAGCCGACTTCCAGGTTGAGGTAAAAGAACTGGCTGCATGAGGGGTGCCGGTCCCAATTTGGTGTGGAACTTTAAGACCAAGCTAATAAACCAGAAGCCACTGAACTGCAGGTGCAGTGGCCATCACAGTGTACTCTCCCAGGCACAGTGGCTATAAAGGGTCAAGAGCACATGCCAGGCCGTCGCTCGCGGTGACGCACCCCAGGGCTCGGCTACTCAGCTCTCAGGCTCTCTTCAGTCCGGGAAGTCACGGGTGGGCATCCCGAAGCCGTGGCCCTGGGGGTCAGCTGAATGAGGGGGAATTATTTACAGAGGATTATTTACAAGGTTTTGTCTTCGTCGTGACGCCACCTGCTGATTCTGGTGATGTTCACCAGCGCCGCCTCAGTCCTCCGGTGGTTGGTGGTAATGCAGCTTAGATGGTTTAGTCCCCACAGGCGGGACAGGGCCACCGGGGTAATAATGCTGTAACAAAGCAGTTTTATAATGGAAGAATGCAGCAGAGTCAGAACTTCACTTCACCGGGTAACTTTTACTTGAACTTCTTCATTCAACTTTACAGTTCAGCAGTTAGTCAGATGATATCCTGACGAATGCTCATGGCTGCAATTAGCATTTTTGGCTGTAGATGGAACCCTCCTTTATGTTCCTTTCTTTTCCTTCTTTCCTGTTTCCTGTGTTATGAAGCCTGATCTCCTATAGATGACTTGGCCTCCTGCTGTTTCTTGTTCTGTCTCCTCTCCCTTTTTACCTGTCGGGTTAACCTTTTGCTGAATGCCGCAACCGCCTACTGCGGTTCTGGTTTCCCTCTTATGGGATCTTTGGGAGTCAGGGCCGTATATACAATATCCCTGTATAACGGATTTTCTGTGAGCCTTAGAGGGATCTCACAGGTGCGGGCTCCAGTACCCGGTTTACTTCCTAAGGGGCAAACTCTTTCCGTTACTCACTTCCCCACTCAAGTGAACTCTGCGTCTATGAGTTTCCTTGCTTTATTTCTCTTTCTTTGGGGTATTTACTTTTCTGGGCCTCTCAGCCGAGATGGCCCTCCTATTTCCTTCAGGCTGGCTGCCTGGCTCCTTCCACACTCCCTCCTCCGACTCTCTCTACCTTTCTCTGCCTGTGCTCTCTGGTTCCCTCTAGAGGATACCTATTTATCCTCCCGGGGGTTCCTCCCACCCACTGTTCCAGTGTGTGAGTGCTGCTCTAGGGTTCCATCTAGTGACCATAGTCCCAATTGCAGTGTAGTACCACACCGCTTTTCTGGGTGCAGTACCCCTTTTATGGCACCTACGAGGCGCCACAGTTGCCTGCCTTGGGATCAGTAGCAGGAAGGCGCAGGAGAGAGAGGAGAACAGGAAAGAAAGAGCAGCAGGGAAAGGCTCATGAATGGTGCCTGAATGGAGTGGACCTGATCTGCTTGAGAGCTGGCCAAGTTGCTATCTGGGAGAGCACAGTATCCCGGCTAGGTTGACACCGAACTAAGCTACAGTAAAGAGTAAAGAGGAGTCCTCTTGATAAAGCGTGCACATGTTAAGAGCGAAGCGTAAGTAAAGGAGTCCGGTCTAGAGGGTTCCCCTCCCCTTTTCCTGCACCAGCACTTTATCAGGTATGAATTGAAATCCTGACCCTTTGTACACCCTGGTGATTGCTATATATGACAGTGTGGGCAATTGATCTATAAATTTAAGACTGAACCACTTATGCTGCACTCTCCCTGACAAGGGGTGATATTGAGAGATTTCACCTAAGGGGGCTTGAAATTCGCCTTATATGTACTTCTGTGATTGTGTCTATGTATATGGAACTATGTATAGCTTGTGCTTAAGTGCCTTTGATTACTGTCACCTGTATTTCTGACACATAGTGTTTTAAAGTTTGTCTCACCCAGTTTCAAATAAATTAAAGTTTTACATGCATGGAATTGAAGCAATTTGGATACACTTGCCTCTCCTTTTTATTAACAGTATACAGCAGGGGCCTACACACAGCCCCCAGTATACAGAAGGAGCCTGCACACAGTCCCCAGTGTAGAGCAGGAGGCTGCACACAACCCCCAGCATACAGCAGGATCCTGCTCACAGCTGCCCAGTATATAGTTGGCAACACACTACCCCAGTATGCAACATGAGGCCGCACACAGCCCCTAGTACACAGCAGAAGTCTACATACAGCTCCCAGTATTCAGCAGGAGACCGCATACAGCCTCCAGTATGCAGCATGTGACTGCACACAACCCCCAGTATAGAGCAGAAGGCTGCACACAGCCCACAGTATACAGCAGGAATCCACACAACCCCCACTATGCAGGAGGCCACACACAGCTACCAGTATACAACAGGGGCCTACACACAACCCCCAGTATGCATCAGGAGGCCACACACAGTCCCTAGAGTACAGCAGGAGTCCTCACATAGCACCCGGTATTATAGCAGGAGCTCACACATAGCCCCTGTATTACAGCCCGTACACACACATAACCCCTGTATTACACCAGGAAAACATAGTCCCAGCATTACAATAGCCCCTATATTTGAGCCTGTAGCCCATGTAGCCTCTGTGTTACACAGGAGCCCACACATAGCCCCGTATTACACTTATAGCCTGTGCATCACATACCCCGGTATTAGAGTCTGTGCTCTTCACATCCTGTGCACTACAGCCTGTGCCCACACATAGACCCTGTATTACAGCCTGTGCCCACACATAGACCTTTATTAGACTTGTAGCCTGTGTATCTCAGCAGAGAGAAGCACCACTTTCTTAATCCATTCCATTTTGTTATAGCTAAGAACAACGCCAGGGACTACAACTAGTTAGAAATAAAATCCAACTGTAACTTCTTTTACTAAAACTTGAGGTATTCAGGTATCCATCATTGTCTCTCATTACACAGCAAGCATGGCCTCTTTACATGTATTCTGTCCCAGGTGCACTCCCCTAAAACAGCAGATACTTTCAATACGTTCCAATATTCAATGCAGAAAATATGAATTCTCATATGCACTTAAAGGATAAAAACGCAATACTATATATGGCTGGGGTCACAGTAGCATTTTTTATAAGCGTTTTTGGAGACCTCAAAAACGCATGTAAAAACGCACCCATAGGCCCCCATGTTAAAAAACACATGCCCTAATAGCAAAAACGCATGTGTGACTGTACCACGCGTTTTTGGTGCATTTCCAAAAACGCATGCGTTTTTTAATAAGGGGCCCTATGAGAAACGCATGCAAAAACGCATGTACAATTAGTGCCATTCAAAAACGCATGCGTTTTCCATAGGAGCCCATGTTATAAAAACGCAAGCGTTTTTGAATGGCACTAAAAGGTACTAATGTACCATGCGTTTTTGCATGCGTTTTCCATAGAGGCCCATGTTATAAAAACGCATGCGTTTTCTACAAATACGCTTGCGTTTTTCAAAACGCACCAAAAAATAGTACATGCACTATTTTTTGGTGCAGATTTAAAAACGCAGCCAAGAACGCAGGGAGCCATCACACACCTTAAAAAACTCATGCTGACATGACAAAACGCATGTTAAAACGCATGTCAACTGTGACCCCAGCCTATGTCAAAAAACGCTAGCGTTAACGCATGTGTCTATATGTGCCAAGCGTTAACGCTTGCGTTTCCCAATGGGTCCAATGTTAAAAAAGGCATGCGTTTTTGGGAAAACTCACATGCGTTTTTTTACAGCACCCAAAAACGCTGCATGCAGCGTTTTTTGGGCTGGGGGGAAAAAACGCAAGTTTGCCTCAAAAACGCATGTACACTCAAATGTACCCTGCGTTAACGCACCTGCGTTTTTTTTAACAGCCCAAAAAACGCAGGGATGGGAAAAAAAACGCATGTGTGTGAACATGGCCTATGTTATATAGATTATATGGGGGGCCCCAACTAGACAGGTATTCAGCTTCTCTAATGACATTTTCAGGCAGCCAGAGACCATACACACTACTCTAGTATCTGTACTGAAGCAGTGAGGATCGGACTACCAATATGGACTCCTGAATCAACTTTAGATAAACATTTCTAAGATTCTGCAATGATTGGTCCCCGTCTTCACCCTCCTACAAAGGGTCATGCTGTTTTCCTGTGCCCTACTGCTTTATCTCCCCTATAATCCTTTATTTTAGGGGAAGTGAACACAGAGAATAACCCAGATGAGGTTACATTGTAACATGGGTAACCACAAGCTATTGTATAATATCTTAATTTAATGCACTTAATATATTGTCTTAATGGCATGTGCCTTCTTAAGGCACAAAAATATCTTGCTGCGGCCCTTTACTATATATATTGTCCTCATAACTCACAGTCTGAAATAATAAAAACGTTGAAGATCCCTTACACCACCACATCCAGCAGAGGGCATATAGAGCCTACACATTGTGTGATGAAGCTAAAAGCCATGGCCAATCTTGCTGATTAGAAGTAAATACAGGAACAACTATAAAATCCAACTGCCCTATATGTACAGTGGCATTAAATATAAAGTATGGTATATCATTAAAAATTTCAAAGTTTAATGAAAGTAAAAATAGTTAAAAAAAAAAAAGAATTTACTGAAATCGAACTCTTTCACCAATACTATGTTGATAAAATACTGTGTTTCTCAAATTTGCTCCTATTATTTTATAAAACAGAATATTATTAGGACAAAACATTCATCAATATCATAAAAGACTATTTATACTCTTAGTAACCTATTTCCCAAAGCAGCACTATTACTGGAACAGAAGTGAAGCTACTAGATTTATAATCTGTCTCCTTCATTGAAATTAATAAATATAGTATAACACACAGTAGAGTAGTAGTCATCTTTTTCTATTAAATCGACTGTCAACTATTTTATGTTCTTGGTCCATAGGCTTAGTTTGTTAATGTTGAGCCCCAGGCCCTGCGGTACTCGAGTATCAGGCTCGGAGGGGATCACGGGGATTTCACGGGTGGCGGTGCCTGAGACCGTGGCCTGGGTGACACTTCAATAAGGGGTTATGTACAGGCGTTAAGAATTATTTTCACGTGACGCCACCTGTAGTACTTGGTGAGGGATCACCAGCACCACCACAGTCCTCCGGAGGGCGATGGTATCGTGGCAAGGATGGCAAAGCTCCCTACAGGTGGAGCTGATCCTCCGGTGCAGCGTTCCTGTAAGCAAACAGGTTGAATTCTGCAGCACAAAGACGCGGAAGCATAGTCACTCTCCCGGGTACTTTACTGTAAACAGTCATCAGCATACAAGTTCACAGTTCAGCAAAAGTTGTTAATGAATCAGGTAGCTCTACGGGTGGCTGCAAGTGGATGCCAGGTGGTATGGTGGTACCCGTGGTATGCCTTAGTTGACGAACCCGTGTCCTTTCTTCCCAGTCTAGGATGAGTCTATACCCAATGGCTCCTTGAAGGTTGACTTCGGGCTCCTTTCCCTCGTTGTGAGGAAGCAGGCAGACCGCTCCATCTGGCAGGGTGCCGCAGCCGGTGAACAGACCGCAGCAGCCGGTTGACGACTTCAGAGGTAGACTCTGGCCGTTTCCTCGAGTCTGGCATTCCCATGGTGGACTGAAGAATTCCCTGGAGTATGGTCGCTCCACGCTGGGGTTCCCCCTTTCTCTCTCGGGCCCAGACTCACGCGTCAGGCACCCTCTCTCAGGATTCCCTCAGGATCCCCTTTCATCTTCCCTCCAGATCAGCGTAGAGCTGTCCGGGTAAACCTTCCGCCTCGCTCCACACTCCTCCTCGACTCCTCTCCAACTCCCTTCTCCTCGCTCTCTGTTCCGACTCTCTACTCCCCCTAGAGGTGAATATATCTCCCTCCCATGAGTAACCTCCCACCACTACTTTAATGTGGGAGTGCAGGAATGGGTCCCACCCACCAGCCCAGCATCCACCTGCAATTGGGGAAAATTACACCACTTTTACGGGTGCAATACCCCACTGTGACGCCTAACCATGTGGGACGCCACATTATCACTGTAAGTTATCCTCTGCCGCTCTAGGTCTCCATCTCCACTGTTGATTCCTATCTTTGCTACCATGGCTGTTCTGGATACAATTACACCAGCAGCAAGTTACCACTGCAGTCAATCACTGAGCTCAGCGGTCAAATACTGTCTCCCTCAGCATCTCTGGAGAGCACAGTGATTGCCTGCAAAGGATTGATGCGCTAGATGAGGCAGCAGCAGAGAGGTAGCACAGGAGTAGCAGGGGACAGGACTGATTTTGTTGTTTTTATGTAGAGGAAACGTTATGGTATTAATAAAAGTGGAAAAAACACTTTAACATCTCTGATTTTAAAAAATGTGTTATTCAAATTTTACTAAGTTTGATGTAGGTTTTTGACCCACCCCAGGGCCTTGGGGACTCATTCCTGGGCATTGTAGTTCATAGGGATGTCACGGGCAGCCTGTGCCCGGGCCCATGGCCCTGGTGGTCGCTGAACAAGGGTAGAGATAAAATAAAAAGTGTCTTGTGACGCCACCCACGGTATCCGGTAATGATATCGGTGCTGCTGCAGACCTCCGAGGATGGTGATGAGGCAGCTAATTGGTAATGCTCGCTATAGGCGGAGCGGGATCCCCGGGGAAGTAATGGAAGAATGAAGAACTCACACAGGGAGGCGGCTTGTCGGGTGGAGATGACAGCACCCAGTCTATGTTAAGGGCAGGATCAGGGGCCGCAATAACAGACACACGCTGGCAGTTGTTTCCGTACCATTTACTGATATTGTAGTTCAAGGTTATGTCCAGGGTACAGTCCAGGTGGTCAGGTGGCAGTTCAGGATTTCCACATCCGATGAGTTATGAGGCCTCCTCAATGCTGTGTGTTTGCACCTTAAGTCCTGGCCTATCTGAATCCTGACCGGACCTTTTTTGTGTTCCTCACTTGTATAGCAAGCAAGGTGAACCCTCTTGGGAACTGCTTTTCCTCTGCAGTCCCTGGTTCTATGTGATGCTGTGCTACAAGTGCTTCCAGGGGACTGAAGTCTCTGTTGTTCTCTGCTGGGCTAACTGGACCCGTGCAGACTCGTGTGTCCAGGTTGCTTTGGTGTTTTCCTTGGGTGAACCGGTATGGTTCCTTTGCCCCCACTTTCTGTTCCTCACCTTACCTCCGACCCTCACTCTTGGGTCTCTTACACTGGCTAGGCTTCCCTCTGGTACAGGCCTAGCGCAGCACCGTTCACCAGGTGTCTTCCTCAGTACTGCTCCATACTGAACAGCCTAACTCCTTCACCAGGCCTGAATTTTTAGGGGACCTTGCCTGAAGTCAGCAAGTAGATCTCCCACTTCAAGTCTGGGGTGTAAGGTATTGCATGTAAGTTACCTAATGGAGAAATCCCTCCCTGCACGAGGTCTTCTTGTGGCAGCCGTCCCGTAGGGGAGCCACATTTTCTTGAAGAAATATTCACATCGCAGCCATTCATAGCGGAGATGGGAATTTCTGTATATACACAATGGCAATTGGAGTTTGAGATTACATGAAATGTCAAGTCAGCTGTACTATGCTTTTCAGGACTCTTAAAGAAGTGAAGGTAGAGTTGTGCAAGAGTTGTGACGTCCATCCAGATATGGTCAGCGTAGCTGCTCTGCAGCCTAGTGGAAATGAGACACTCGAGTTGTATTTGCTCTGCACGGGTGTTTACTTGTCACTGGTTAAGATTGTACTTAGGTTACAGTTACACAGTCTTTAGTGGGTAGCTGGCCGGGTAGTCACTGGGGAAGATAAAGTCTCTTTGAGGCTGCCAGAGTACTCCTTCAGCTACTTTCACTGTCCTTTGCTGTCTTTCTTGTGCCTCCTCACTATCCTTGCGCTGTCCTACACAACCCACTTGTCTACCTTGCCCGTTGGTTGCTTTGAGATTACCCTTCTTCTCTAAGGGGCTCAACCCGGTTTAGTGCTCCTGGTGGGGCTGCATGTTCTGTGACTCAGAGCCCATACTCCGTTGTGGACCAGGATTCCCCCGGACCGTGGATAAGGTCCGGCACTGGGTCTCCTCCTTCCATCTGGGTCACTGCTCCTTTTCCCTTTGGTGTCCCTCTAGGACTTGTTCCATGCTTCATCCCTCAGACTAAACTCTTCACTGTCTGTGTGTTTTCCCGCTTCTTCTACCCTAACGCTCCTCCCTCCAGGACTGGTTACTCTGGTGACAGGTTAGCTGATTGGTTCCCTAGTCTAGGAATAGAGATGCTGGGATGAGAGCCTCAGGTTGACTTTACACTCCCCAATGACAGGAATACGGCACACTCATTTATAGGTGCAGTACCCCTACTGTAGCGCACTGATCCATACTATTAGATCACGCAGTTTGCCCAGCACCATATACATGGAACACACCAGACAGAGGCCCCAAGGGTCCCCACTGTTCCGTGCATAGAGATAAAAAAAATTGCAAAAAAAAGATGCATGATAATGTGAGGCATTAGTGGATATTTTAGTCAAAATATGTAAACTCAAAATTCGCGTCAAGGATCTTATGAGTCCCTATACACTATATTCAGAAAAAAAACTGTACAAAAGGACATAAATTCAGAACATCAATCAAAAAAGCATCAAAAATTAAAAAAAGAACCCCGAGAAACCCTGACACACTTTAACCCCTGGGGATCAGGATTTTCAACAGGGTACAGGATGTTGCTGCCCTTAGATGGGATGCAGTCCAGAGACAGGAATGGCAGCCTAAAAGGGTCAAAGCTGGGCAGTCAGAAAAATACAAAATCAGAATCTGATAGAGTAATCAGGGAGACGGGTCAAAACCATGACGGCAGCAAGGTACAACATTGTGAGGCAAAAGAAGCATCCAATAAACAAGCCAAAGCAAAACCGGAAACCACTAAATGCAAGACAGAAAAATAGTCAGGGAAACTGTTTCTGGCATCTTGCAGTAAAAAGCTGATGGTATATTTAGGGTGTGGTGCTTTCTAATAGGTTGAAGCTTAGGAGTTAACAACTTCAGCTGAAAAGCACACATAGACACTGACAGACTGTGAAGTACTACAGGTCCCAGATGCTGTAAGGCCGGGTTCACATTAGCTTTAGGAATGCAGCAAAACGCATGCGCACTGCGTTCCTATGTTTAACATGGGAACGCATAGTAGCTGTGTTTGGCTGAATTCAGTTGTGTTTGGATGCGCATAATTTGTGAACCCTCCGAACACAGCATGTTGCATTTTTTGTGCATTCACGGGAGCTTGTTTTACCAGCAAGCGCCCGCAAGTGCAAAAATAATGCAGGGATCTTAATGGATTCGCAGTGTTCTCCGCATGACAGCACAGGAGAACGCTGCGGATCACATTGAAATCTCTCCCGGTGGCCAATCAGCGATCTCGGCAGCAGCCAGGAGGAAGAGATCTCTGCTGCTGATCTCCGCCTCTTGGACGCCGCCGACACAACTGATTGGCTGACCAGTCGCCATACCGATATGAATGCATGTGGAGAATCTCCGCTGCGTTCACATCAGTATGGCAGTGTGGCACCCCTGCGGGTATGCGCCACAGAGTGGTATTGCATTTAATATCTATATGTAATATTATTGTAAGTTGCTAGGTTAGGATTTAAATCTTATGGAGTCTATTTTTACACTCACTTAGGACCGCACCACTTAGAGTAGGGGGAACAGGCAATATTGTAGGTTCCACAGGTGGGGGCGGAGCTTAGGACTGAGTAAGAGTGACAGTTGACAGTTTTACCTCAGACGGTGCTGGGAAGGCAGACAGAGTGGTCAGGCCTGGCAGCCCAGCTGAGTGGAGGGTACCCCATCTTTATGTGGGGACCCAGGACAGAAGGCAACGGGCCAGGGCTGGTAGGAGCCAGCTGGTCATGTTGAGGGGACACCGGTGACACGGACAACCGAGGCAGCCAGGAGTTCATCCCTGACTGCAAAGCCGACGAGCAGGCCCAACAGGACTGGGTTGCTGACAGCCCCACAAAGGTACCTCACCCCTCAGGACTGAAAACCGGTTCAGGACACTAGAGGAAACTAAAAGGGACAGACATATACTGCGGTACTGGAAAGGAGCCTCTTTACTCTTTGTCCGGGTTGCCTTATCCAGACCGGGTAGTGGACAGACCTTATCTTCTAGATATAGACCGTAGGACTGGCCGGGGAGCTCTTCAAAGGTGGTGAAAGACTGAAAGAACTAGAGTCAGAAAGAAAGTAGCAAACCCTGAAAGACAGAGAAAGGACATCTAGAGACTCCATAAGAGAAACCCTGAGTTGGCAACAACACCCTAAAACCAAACTGTACCGTGTTTTGTTATGCCATCAGCCGGTACCGAGTAAAACAGAGTTAAACTGGAAATGGTTTCTGTTATTCTTCCTGCCGCAGCCCAGAGGGATTAACATCATCAACATCATCAGCAGAGGGGGTAAGAACTGCACCACCATTACCATCACTGTCCTCCCTCATCGTCTCACCACAATAGCTGCCCTGAGGTAAAGCTCCACCTGTGGGGAGCTGCACCACACTTAGCTGCCTCAACCATCACCTCAGTGGCCGGCTGGCGGTGCCAGTACCATCTTACCGGACTCTACAGGTGGCGTCACGTTTCCCTGTAAATAACCCCTTTAACCCCCACCGTTTACCATCAACTTCTGGTATAATTGATCGCTAGGGCACGGCACCGGGGTCCCGACCATCCGTGACTTCCCACACAGTAGCCCCGGTGTCCGAGTCCCTCACCCACCCTAGCTCTGGTTGAATCAGCAGAGTTTGCCCTGCGTTTGTGTCTGCATGCCCTCTGCATGCAGACATAAACGCAAATGTGAAAGCAGCCTAAACTTAGTGGATGAATGGAGCCTACGGTCTCTAGAATTTCTTGCACAGACTTCTCTATTACTAGCACCTATAGAGTGAATATGGTAGTGCGGGTGACAGAAGCAGATGTTGCAGAAGCAGGCTCTGGTAGGACCATGACAATATTACAGCCTTGTCTATTGTCTCTACCGTGTTTCCCCGAATATAAGACAGTGTCTTATATTAATTTTACCCCCAAAAGTCCCACCCTGACTTTTATTCGGGGTATGACTTATATTAAAAAAAATATGACAATTAACCGCACCTTGCCGCAAGTGTCCCATACAGTACCGTACATTGTATGGGGACCTGCCGCAAGTGTGCCGCTAGTGTGCCGCAAGTCGGCCGCAAGTCGGCTGTGCGGCGGAATTGCGGTTTTAATGGGCAAGTCGGCAAGGAAACATCCTTACTTTTTAGGGTAATGGCGGCCTCGGGCTATGGATTCCTCCGCGGTGCAGGGTGTTGTTCAGATGCTACTCCATGCAGGAGCTTCTGGCCAATCAGCACTCGAGCCGCTGAGCCAATCAGCGCTCGAGATGCTGGGGAGCCGCTGGCCAATCAGAAGCTCCTGCCGGCAGCGGTGCATCAGGCCGGGGCGACAGGCGCACAAGATTAACCCTATGCCCTCGGGGTTACCTGCAGCACCTGAGCGCAGAGGGGGGACAGCGGACCTGCGGCTGCACCTGAGGGCAGAGGGGAGCCCACGGAGGACAGCGGGACAGCGGGGACACAGGTAAAACATGCAATGGGCAAAAATGGCCCTTTAGCGGTACCCTGTCTTATATTCCCCGAAAATAAGTCACCCTGTCTTATAATCGGCGTATGACTTATATTGGAAAATTCTGCGCCAGCCCTGCCCTGACTTATATTCGGGGGTGACTTATTTTCGGGGAAACAGGGTAATTCTTAGCTTACCAGGCCATCGCATACAGACAGGTATACGCTCATTTTAGCAGTGAAAATGATCAGAAAACCTCTTTAAACTGGTTTTAAAGGTTTAACATTTGCTTTCTATGGGTATACTTTAAAAATAATAAACTACCGTAAGTCTTCTTTGAACTTTTAGGGTTGTTTCACCTCTGATGCTTCCAGTCTATTGACATGACTGATGTCACGGCTGCAGCATGCGATTGATAAAGTCATTCCAAGGATGTCTATGGGAAATAAAATTGTTAAAGTGATCCTAAACCCAGAAACTGAACCCCCCTTATCTTTAGACCTGTCCCTGCACCCCCTCTTATCATTTCTAGCCATCCCTTTTGCAGAAAAAATCGCTTTTGTAAAGTAAGAGAAAAGGTTATAATACTTTGTCCTGTGTGAGTTCTCTCTTTCTGTGGAAGCCGAGATGGGACGGGCCTGTCTGCTGCTGCCTGGTAATTATGCACGCCCCTCTCTGCTTCTAAGAGCCTGGTCGCGTCATGAAAGGGGGCGGGGCTCCGGCATGACGTGATTTAGCCCCGCCCCTTTCATGACGCGACCAGGCTCTTAGCAAGGCAGCAAGCAGATAGGGGCGTGCATAATTACCAGGGAGCAGCAGACAGGCGCCTCCTATCTCGGCTTCCACAGAAAGAGAGAACTCACACAGGTCAAAGTATTATAACCTTTTCTCTTACTTTACAAAAGCGATTTTTTCTGCAAAAGGGATGGCTAGAAATTATAAGAGGGGGTGCAGGGACAGGTCTAAAGATAAGGGGGGGTCAGTTTCTGGGTTTAGGATCACTTTAACATTGAAGATATATTTTTCAAGGAACAAGCTCACTGAGGGCATATCTTTCTAATGTCAGCGAATATCTTTGGGGAACAACAAATCAAGAAGCTTATTTTCTCTGATCCTATATTTAAAATATAGCTGCCTCGTCAATTAATTGATCTCTTTAGTTTGACTCCTTTAAATTGGTTTTATTTACTTACAACATTCTCTGGCATTTGGAATTCATTGTTTTTTAAAATACGGACAACCCCTTTACCCCCTAGGAACTAGATAATAACTGTGCCCTTGCTCCATATCTCATAATCCTTCTCATATCTCTGGGGAATTAAACCATTTGTCCCATCTGAACAACCTGTTTCTAGGTTATAGGCACCCAGTGATCAACTGATTGGTAGAGATCTACTTTTTCTGCTCATTTGAACAAATGTTTTCAGTTGCTCATTGAATTGATGGGTGTCCAAGTAACAGAGCTTCTACTTGCAATGGCTCATTATTTAGCGCATAGAGGATGTAACCCCATCTATGATGTTAATATTATAATATCATCTAATATGACATATAGTAAGGAGATATATACAGTGAGGGAAATAAGTATTTGATCCCTTGCTAATTTTGTAAATTTGCCTTCTGACAAAGACATGAACAGGCTATAATTTTAAGGGAAGGTTAATTTTAACAGTGATGGTACCTTTACACGCGGCAACATTTCTAGGGTGTCAACAGGTAACTTACTGGCTGCAGTGAAATCATGGAGACAAGGTTCTATCTTGTTGCTGTGTACAAATGGAATAATGTCTCCATGATTTCACTGCAACCTGTAAGTTACCTGTTGACACCCTAGAAATGTTGCCGAGTGTAAAGGTACCAGATAGAATATCAAAAATAATATCCAGAAAATTACATTGTCTAAATTATATAAAATTATTTGCATTTTGAAGAGAGAAATAAGTATTTGATCCCCTACCAACCATTAAGGGCCGCTTTACACACACCAACTTCTGTGACCAACTTCTGAACAGATCTCTGGTTGCAGTGAAATCATGGACACATTGTTCCATTTGTACACAGCCACAAAATGGAACAATGTGTCCATGATTTCACTGCAAGCAGAGATCTGTTCAGAAGTTGGTCACAGAAGTTGGTGTGTGTGAAGCAGCCCTAAGAGTTCTACTTCCCGTAGACCAGTTAAATGCCCCTCCAAAACGTCTCTTAAGTTATCAAAAAATGTCCCTACAGCATCCTATCACTAATCCCACACTCCTTTTGGCTCAGAAAAGCATTCTGTGAAAGTGGAGAAAAACGTTTTATAACTCACTCATTAGCGATGTTAATTAGCAGGGGCTATATTCTTTAGTCCCTAGGGCGGGCCATCTTCGTCATAAAATCACGCCCTAATAGGCGTGATCTTCTATTCATATTGTATTCAGCGCCTCCCTGCTCTCCTCAGCGCTGCCTGGGCTGTAATGGGGCTGTAATGACTCGAATCGCATAACTTCCGTCATCGGGTGACGTCAGTACACCCGTGCCGCTCTGCAGGCTTCAAGCACCACACTGCGCATGCGACGTGGGTGTACTGACGTCACCCGATGCCGGAAATGACGTGATTCGCTTCATTACAGCCCAGGCAGCGCCGAGAAGAGCAGGGAGGAGCTGAATACAATATGAATACAAGAGGGCCCGCCCTAGGGGCTAAAGAATAGAGCCCCTGCTAATTAACATCGCTAATGAGTAAGTTATAAAACGTTTTTTTCCACTTTCACAGGATGCTTTTCTGAGCCAAAAGGAGTGTGGGATTAGTGATAGGATGTTGCAGGGACATGTTTTGATAGCTTAGGAGGTGACAGGATCCCGTTAAATTGACAACTGTTGAAAAGACTCCTGTCCACACACTCAATTAATCAGTCAGACTCCAACCTCTACAACATGGACAAGACCAAAGAGCTTTCTAAGGTTGTCAGGGAAACGATCCTAGACCTGCATAAGGCTGGAATGGGCTACAAAACCATAAGTAAGATAGTGGGTGAGACGGAGACAACTGTTGGAGCAATAGTAAGAAAATGGAAGACATACAAAATGAGCGTCAATCGACATCAATCTGGTGCACAATGCAAAATCTCACCTCATGGTGTATCCAGAATCATGAGGAAGGTAAGAGATCAACCTAAAACTACACAGGGGGAACTTGTTAATGACCTCAAGGTAGCTGGGACCACTATCACCAAGAAAACCATTGGTAACAGATTAAAATCCTGCAGTGCCCGCAAAGTCCCACTGCTCATGAAGGCACTTGTGCAGAACATCTGACGTTTTCCAATAAATACTTTAGTGATTCTGAGAATGATTGGGAGAAGGTGCTGTGGTCAGATGAGACAAAAATTCAGCTCTCTAGCATTAACTAAACTCGTCATGTTTGGAGTCAGAGAAATGCTGCCTATGACCAAAAGAACACCATTCCCACAGTCAAGTATAGTTTTGGAAACATTATATTTTGGGGGTGTTTCTCTGCTAGGGGCACAGAACCACTTCACCACATCAATGGGACAATGGTTGGAGCCATGTACAGTAAACTACCGAGTGACAACCTCCTTCCCACCTCCAGGAAATTAAAAATGGGCTGTGGCTGGGTCTTCCAGCACGACAATGACCCAAAAGATACAGCCAAGGAAACAGAGGAGTGGCTTAAAAAGAAACACTTTAAGGTCATGAAGTGGCCTAGCCAGACTCCACACATTAATCCCATAGCTGAAGCTCTGAGTTGCCAAGTGACAACCATAAAATCTTAATGATGTAGAGATGATCTGCAAAGAGGAGTGGACCAAAATTTCTCCTGACATATGCGCAAACCACATCATCAACTACAAGAAATGTCTGACTGCTCTACTTGCCAACAAGGGTTTTGCAACCAAGTATTAAGTCGTGATTACCAATAGGATCAAATATTTATTTATCTCGGCAAAATGCATATACATTTATATAATTTAGACAATGTGATTTTCTTGATATTATTTTTGATATTCTATCTCTCTGTTAAAATTAATCTATCCTTAAAATTATGGACTGTTCATGTCTTTGTCAGTGAGCAAACTTACAAAACCAGCAATGAATCAAATACTTATTTCCTCCACTGTACATGTGACAACCACTTGATAAACTACACAGCTCTATCAAAGATAGTGGACATCTATTAAAATTCATCAAGGCAAGTTAGCAAATATACTTTTTTCTCTAGCCAAATAATAGGCAGCATGTGTATTACAAACATTAATTTATATATTTACACTATATATCACCCTTGATAATACAGTACAAACATAACAAATAGAAAAATCAAAATTTGTTGTTGTCATGAAGTCACTATGGATGGATACTTGGATCCTTATTGCGGGTGTTTTATCATGAACCAGGAATGGTGACCAGAAAAATGGCCAAAAGAAAATATCCCACAGGGTTTTAGTAAGGGTTAGAAAGGGTTAAGTTTAAGGGTTAGGTGTTAGGATTAGGGGTTAGGGGTCAAATTTTAGGGTTGGGGATTGGGGCTAGGTGTTTAGGTTAGGAGTTAAGGTACCTTTACATGCCGCTACAGAAGGTTGGAAACAACCGGGTGTCTCACGTGTACGAGCATGTACCAACGGTTGCAAACGGTACCCTATACCACCTTTACACGCCGCTACAAGGTGCTGTACAGAAGGTTTAATCTATCCCTGGAGGCACCGCCGGGTGCCACAAGTTAACTTCTGTAGAGCACCGTCCCTCATTTACACACCGCTACAGAAGGTAATATCGGAGGACCTGGTGCAGCAGGGACAACACATAGGCGTGCCAGAGTTGTGGATTACGAGACGCTCGTACGATGATTGGACAATGCAATAGCATCATGATTGGCCAGCCAGCGCAGGAAGGCTGGCTAATACATGATGCTATAGCAAATGTGTAGTGTGACTGGTCAGCTCCTTAAATATGCCGCCCTATGCAGCGACAACCAATCGTAACGCAGGAGGTTCCACCAATGATCGCTGAAGGGGGGCGGTTTCCCGGAGGCTGTGTCACGCCCCAGGGAGTTAACTAGGTGGCGAAAAAACCTTACCGTACCTTATTTAGACGCAGCTACCATCGGGTTGAAATCAACCTGTTTTAGAGCACTGCTCTGAAACAGGTGCCGCAAGTGACGGGTGGCAACAACTTACTTTACACGCCGCTACCTCGGGTTGATTTGACGGTGCTAGATACATTTGTCTCCGACACCCGGTTGTTTCCAACCTTCTGTAGCGGTGTGTAAAGGTACCTTTAGGGTTAGGGGTTAAGTTTTGGGGTTAGGTGTTAGGTTTACCTGTGGGCATTTTTCTTTGTGGGCATTTTTTAGGGAGCCACCAGGAACACATACATGAAGATTCTTGCAGTAGACATAAACTACAAACACTAACCTACATTATGTACTATAGTTCCCTACCTCCATTCAAGAAAATCCAAATATATCTAATATGTTCTACTTCTACTTGAGCTATATTTATTTTAGTATTCCAGAGTTACATACAAAGCTTAGCTTGGCTTGGATTGGCAGAGGAGGCAGGAAAGCATCCATGTGCAAAATGTGTTTTGTTAAAATCGGCTGACAAGAATGACTTGATGCTTAAATGACCTTGTTTTGCAGACATGTCCACCTTGCATTTTCATCACTGCAATTATTTGAATACTTAGACAAAAAGACTACTAAGACCAAGAAGAAAACATTGAGGGTTTTCTTTATTCTACTTTTTCTTTTTCAAATAAATAACAATTTTTTTGTATTTTAGGTTCCTAGGCTAGTGAATTGCAACTTCAGTTTTGAAATGTATAATTATTAGTATATTATTATGATATTGTCTGTCACTTATTTTCCAGTGTCACATTACTATTATTATTTTAATAATGTTATTATCCACTTGAAGTTTTTTTAAAAATGGGCTATGTTCACCAATATATCTAATTTAGGCGGCCGTCACACGCAACGATTTCTTGCCCGATATCGTTTAAGCGATCTCCTTTTTGATCGCTTAAGCGATATCGGGCTTAAAATCGATGCATGTAATCAAGCGATTTACGATGTTAAATCGCTTGATCGTGACATCGCTGATCTGAGCTCCGGTTCTCAGATCTAGCGATGAACGATTTCACGATCTCCTTCATCGTGGTGTATGACACCACGATGATCCATCTCCCAGCGGCAGAGCCTATGCTGGGAGATGGTAACTATGGTACACGTCGGGTAACTAAGCGATGCGCGGCGCCTAGTTACCCGATGTGTACCATAGTAACGAGCGAGATCGCGGCTCCGCATCGCTGGTGAGTCTGTCTGTGTGACATCTCACCAGCGATGTGAGCGATATTGTAAGCGATTGCGCGTGCACGTGATCGCTTACAATATCGCTAAAGATATCTGTGCGTGTGACGGCCGCCTTAGCTAGACTACTCTTTTTTAGCTATTCAAACATTCCTGGATTTCTTATTTTCATTTGGGTGAGGTGATCTCTTAGTGACCTCTTTGGAATTACTTTTCCTCTTGCCGTTTTCCTTGTTCAAGGTCAACAAGGATGTCTGAACTTCTGGTATGATGACATGGACTGTTTTACAGGTAAAACAGAGTTATTGGGCAGAAACCCATATCACAGCTACTAATGTTTATTAGACAGCTCCTGTCACAAATGTCTTGCCTAAAAATAATCTAATATGGAATACATTGAAAACAAATTGAGAGTTATCACACAGCATTAATCTGGGTATCTATTTCAGCTCCCTTTTAATTGGGCTAAACTACATACCGTATATACTCGTGTATAAGCCGACCCGTGTATAAGCCGACCCCCCTACATTTGCCCCAAAAATCTGGAAAAACCTATTGACTCGTGTATAAGCCGAGGGTGGACCCCAGCACAGGTATACAGCCCCCAGCAGTGTGGTATACAGGCCCCCCCCCAGTGGTATACAGGCCTCCCCAGTGGTAGTATACAGCAGCCCTAGTGGTAGTATACAGCAGCCCCAATGGTAGTATATAGCATCCCCAGCAGCCCCAGTGGTAGTATACAGCAGCCGCAGTGGTAGTATATAGCAGCCCCAGCAGCCCCAGTGGTAGTATATAGCAGCCCCAGCAGTAGTATACAGCAGCCCCAGTGGTAGTATATAGCAGCCCCAGCAGCCTGAGTGGTAGTATACAGCAGCCCCAGTGGTAGTATATAGCAGCCCCAGCAGCCCCAGTGGTAGTATACAGCAGCCCCAGTGGTAGTATATAGCAGCCCCAGTGGTAGTATATAGCAGCCCCAGCAGCCCCAGTGGTAGTATATTGCAGCCCCAGTGGTAGTATATAGCAGCCCCATTGGTAGTATTTAGCAGCCCCAGTGGTAGTATACAGCAGCCCCAGTGGTAGTATACAGGAGCCCAGCAGCCCCAGTGGTAGTATACAAGAGCCCCAGCAGCCCCAGTGGTATATACAGCAGCCCCAGTGGTATATACAGCAGCCCCAGTGGTATACAGGCCTCAGCAGTATATACAGCAGCCCCCAGGGGTTATACAGCACCCCCCAGGGGTTATACAGCACCCCCCAGGGGTTATACAGTGGCCCCCTGGGGGTACCCAGCACCCCCCAGGGGTTATACAGCGGCCCCCAGGGGGTACCCAGCAGCCCCCAGGGGGTACCCAGCAGCCCCCTGGGGGTGCCAACAGCCCCCTGGGGGTACCAACAGCCTCCAGGGGGTACCCAGCAGCCCCCAGGGGGTACCCAGCAGCCCCCTGGGGGTACCAACAGCCCCCTGGGGGTACCAACAGCCCCCTGGGGGTACCAACAGCCCCCAGAGGGTACCCAGCAGCCCCCTGGGGGTACCAACAGCCCCCAGGGGGTACCAACAGCCCCCACAAGCTGGCACTGTCCCCCCTTGTAAGTGCCCCCCCCCCCCGCTACTTATACATTACCATCCCGGTGTTCTGATCGGCGCCGCTCCTCCGTGCTGCGTCTTCATCCTCCCGCGCTGGCTGCATCCGGGTTCTCCAGCGGTCGCGCGATGACGTCACATCGCTGCGACAGCCGGAGATCACGGATGGAGCCAGCGAGGACGGGAGGATGAAGAAGCACCGAGGAGCGGCGCCGATCAGAACACCGGGATGGTAATGTATAAGCACCGGGGGGGGGCCCTTACAAGGGGGGACAGTGCCAGCTTTTGGGGGCTATATGAACTGCATCCCCCTGCCGCTGATTGACAGGGGGATGCAGTGCATATATAATGAGCGGCCCCACGTGACGGGGCCGCTCATACAGCAGCCCCCCCGCCTCCTCCAGCCTCCACTTCCCCCACCACACAGCCCCCACCACACGGGTCTACCGTATAGACCCGTGTATAAGCCGAGGGGGGGACTTTTCAGCCCAAATTTTGGGCTGAAAAACTCGGCTTATACACGAGTATATACGGTACATGTCAAATGGCAAAGCCAAGAATGTCTCCTGTAAATTCTTTTGAAAAGTCTGCATGTACAAATGCTCTTACAATGAAGGCGTAGACTTCCTGAATATATAATTATTGGTCCTTAGATTATTTAGAGAAATATAGTGGGCAACATACTACTTTAGCCCCTGAGCAGGCAAAGATGGTATTAGTTCTAGCAGCCCATGTGATGCTGTGATGAGGCATCATAGGATTTAGGGCATAGCATACTGGAATTAAGTAGAGTGAAATCTGAAAATCAAGATGGTGTCAGATCATAAGCAGACCGGAGACTGAATTGCAGGAAAAGGAACCCTTCATACTAGTTGAAATCCAGAGGATGATAGACAGTCAGGTGGGGGATGTGTTTTCATAGCAATGTTCTTAAAAGGAATCTGTCAGCAGATTTTTGCTAAGTAATCTAAAGACAGCAAAATGTAGAGATTAAAATACTGAATTCGGGGAAAAGTCACTAATAAGGCTATATACTGTTTTTTCCACACAATGAAGGTTTTATCATTGAGAGATTACCACTGCCCAGACTACAGGGTTCATGAGCATTAGTCTGACCATCTCCTTATCGATAAACAATGTACTCAGAAAGCTGTGGTGTGGGTGGGATAGCTTTCTAATGGCCACTTTACACGCGGCAACAGGAAGATAGAAAACGGCAGGTGTCGGAGACAATTGTACCTTTTACCTTCAAAACACCTTGAAGTGGCTGCGTGTAATTCAGGTATCTGCAAGGTGTTTTGAAGGTAAAAGGTACAATTGTCGCCGACACCTGCCATTTTCTATCTTCCTGTTGCCGCGTGTAAAGTGGCCATAAGATCTATTACATACTATATCTTAAGGCCACGTCACACGCATCAATCTAATGAACGATTTTGTTAGCGATCACATGCACGAGCGATCGCTAACAAAATCGTTCAGATTGCTGGTGAGCTGTCACACAGGCAGACTCACCAGCGATCAATTGACCATCGACATTGTGGAAATGATTAAAATATCGTTTCCACGATGTCTTGCTCCCTCTGCCAGGCTGCGGTAAGCGGGAGCAGGCTGGTCTCCAAGGTAAACAGCGGGTATCTAGGCAGCGCGCTCTGCCTAGATACCCGAAGTATACCTTGGTTACCAGCCTTCTCCGCTGACCAGCTGGTATCCAAGGTACACAGCGGGTAACTAGGGTCCCTAGTTACCCGCTGAATACCTTGGATACCAACCCGTGAGTGGAGAAGACTGGTAACCAAGGTATACTTCAGGTATCTAGGCGGAGCACGCTGCCTAGATACCCGCTGTTTACCTTGGAGACCAGCTCCCAGCGCTCGCAGAGAGGCACTGGGAACTGGCTTATCGGTTGTCTCCCGGTGTCACACGCAGCGATGATGTGTGTTCACCGGGCAACCAACAATAGATTTGAGGTCTTGTCCTCAAATCAAACGATGAACGATCAGCCGACTGATCGTTCATCGCTTGTAGTGTCACACGCAATGATGTCGTTTCAACACCGTTCAAGCGTCACAAAACACGTGACTTTTGAACGATATCGGCAACGATATCGTTATGTGTGACGGCATCTTTAGGGTTGAAGCACACTGGTGTGTAAAAAAACGGTCCGATTGACAGATCCAAGAGTCGTACTAGTGTCGTATGAGTTTTGGTCAGTGTGGTTTCCGTGTTCAGTCCGTGTGCAATCCGTTTTTTTTTCTCAGCAGCTATTTACTATATAGTCATTTACATGAACATTTTTTACAGTTGTCTGAGCTACAGAATGATAATGTATCTGTGCAAAATCACATTTAACTAGGACGGTCCGTGTGCGGTTCGTGATTTTTTGGCAGACCAATAGACTTGCATTGGTGAGTCTCAGCCGTGAATCGCATACTGTCGAAGCATGCTGCGACAGACTTATCATCCTTGAATCGGACAAGAAAAAAACGTCCAACACTCGAAAATGTGCTCTCGGACATTAAATAACATTGATCCGACTGCAATGCAATTTTACTCGCATTGCAGTCATCCGAGTTTCACGCCAGTGTGTCCGTACCCCAAGAACTCTACTTGCATCACCACCACCACATAGGCTCATAGGCTATCCCTATATAACAGTAAAGAGAAATCCTAGCTTCAACCTCTGGAATACACAGGATCTAAGGAGACGTCTCTCACTAGAAAAAGGTAATTTCCTATGAAGAACAATACACATTAGTGGATTTGTTACATTCTATATTCATATGTTTGCATGTTTATCTTAAGCAGAGTGACGAGTTTTTCTCCCGTAAGATCATACTGCGTCTCAATTCTCTCCTGAGACCACCTAGTGGTATTAGAGGTATGCCATAATGATCTCTTTAAATAGCCTTTATTCTCTAGAAGTTTTTGAATCCCTTCACTTGGGTCTCCATCTATTACCGGTAATTTTTTCATTACTTTCACCATCTATGTATCTTAATGTCTCGTTCTCCTCACAACTGCTTTTCTATTTTACTATACTTCCTTTGTCTACTCCTTCTCTCTAATGTGTTCCTTTCTATTTCTAAGAGACAACACATCACATGATATAAGTCCACTGCTACAAATTTTAGTGTCATTGCCTTCTTTTTATTTTGATTTACATGGATTGCGCATAGTCTCACTGCAAACATTTGATGTTTATCGAACATCGATTATCACTTATCACCATGGCACGGACACTCGATACATAGGTAAACGTTGGATTTGTTCATGTATTGATTCCTGTACCGGATATTGTCCAATAAATGAACACTGTTTTTCAAGCATCTTGTTTCCAATTGTTTTTAGTGTGCCGAAGTACAACTAGACTCTGATTGATTATTTTTCCTTCGGAGCAGCCTATCACGGTAGAGCCCAACATTTTTTATTGATTTCCTTGATCAGGATCCATCCGGTTTGTGAGCCAAAACCAGGAGAGGAACGTATAGAGAAAACCTATAATTGAAAGATTGACACCTGTTCTGAGTTTGGAGACACTCCTGGTTTTGGCTCAAAAACCGGATGGAACGTGATCAGGGAAAAAACTGCAGTGTGAAAACAGCCTTAGGCTAGGGTCACACTTGAGGGGTGGATGCGGGTTTCCATGCGTTTTTCACACTTGGATTGTGTGAAAAATGCATGCAAAAATGCATCCATAGACCCCAGTACAAAAAACGCATGTCCCAATGGCAAAAACGCATGGCTAAAGTTCCATGCATTTTTTGGATTCGTTTTTGGCTCAGCACCAAAAAATGCATCATGATGCATTTTTTGGTGTTTTTCAAAAACACATGCGTTTTGTTAACATGGGGCCCTATGGGAAATGCATGCAAACCCATTTAGTCCCATGGGTATTCACATGCATTTTTTTTAACATGGGGCCCTATGGGAAACACATGCAAACCTATTTAGTCCCATGCATTTTTGCATGCGTTTTTTTAAGGCTGCTCCTGACCTAACATCAAAAACGCAGCCCAAAAATGCAGGCTGCAAAAAGCAACCTTAAAAAACGCATGCAAGTGTGACCCTAGCCTTAGTTGAAATCCAGAGTATGATAGACAATCAGGTGGGGAATGTGTTTTCATAGGAATGTTCTTAAAGGGAATCTGTCAGCAGACTTTTGCTATGTAATCTAAAGACAGCACAATGTAGAGATTAAATTACTGAATTCAGGGAAAAGTCACTCATAAGACTGTGAGCTGTTTTTTCTACACAATAAAGGTTTTATCATCAAGAGATTATCACTGCCAGACTACAGGGCTCATGAGCAGTAGTCTGACCATGCTCTTATCAATAGACAATGTACTTAGAAACAGTGGCGTAACTTCAGGCCCAGGGGCCACGATGCAAAAGCTCCAACGGGGCCCCCAATTATTGCAAATGTTTAATAGTATTAGTCTTTTTCTATAGGCCAAAGGGACTTTCGGGGCCCCCCTAGGCAGTAGGGCCCAGGTGCGATCGCAAAACCTGCACCTATTGTAGTTACGCCTCTGCTCAGAAAGCTGTTTTGTGAGTGGGTTAGCTTTCTGAGATCTGTTACATGCTGTATCTAAGAATTCTGCTTGCACCATAACCACTTCACTCAGTAAATTAAGTGATACATCCTTGAAAGCAGGGTCTCTTTACCTAGGTTATACTGCTCTCAGAAGTAGTAGCAAATATCTATTGACAGATTCCCTTTACATTGCGATGGTGTAAATATGGGGACGTACAGTACATTAATTCAGTAGCAGTGTTAGAGTATAGATGTTGCAGAATCTAAAAATCATTCTATTTCTCTGAGTTGAATTGCTTAGGTATTAACATTTCTGTTGGATCCACTTGTTTTTGATCGATTATTAAAATATTTTCAGTTGTAAGCTTTGGATACATGTGTCGGATCATTCTAGACGTCCTGATTTATGTGGTTTACCTGCAATATGGCAAAGTCTTTCATGCTCTCTCCATTTCTAAGTCACAATATAGCCATAAAAAATGAAAACTGAGGTATTAAAAGTCCTATTATGACATTAAAGGGGTTGTCCAGGACTTTTATTTTACTATGTGCCTAAAAACTAACAAGCAGGTAGTTACTAACAAAGGCAACTACCTGCCTGTTGAACCTGGTACTGGTCACACGTCAATAAAGAGATTCACGTTTTGCAAAAGAACAAACGAGTGTGCAGTGATTCTATTTCATCATACTGGACCAAGGATCCACAGGGTCCCTTCACTTGCACCTCTAATACTCAACTAGAGTGCACACCATCTATAACTGATTACACACCTGGTACTGACATAGAGCGATCATTGACTGCTCCTGTCTGCAACTCAGATGCTTCACGTCATCAGAGAAGTTCTTCTTCAAGCTGCTCTATTGATGGGACAGGACTACTGGCTTCCTGCAGTTAGGTAGCGAGGAGCCATCTGTCAATAAGCATGACATCGGCAGTCTAAGGCTGGCTTCACACTGCGGTCAGGTCCAGTCTGGGGCTCTCAGGGGTGACAGCCCCGGACCGGATTTTGGCCCCATAGTAGCCTATGGGGCCAGATGGAGCCGGATGGCAGTTATCTGCCATCCGGCTGCCATCTCGCCGGAAGAATCCGGGAGAAGTGGGATTTTTCTCCAGGATCAAAAACGTTGCTTGCAACGTTTTTGTATCCGGGGAGACCAATTTGCACCTAATTGGTATCTCCCGGATTCCACCGGATCCTCCCGGATTCCCCTGGATCCTCCCGGACTCCCCCGGATCCTCCTGGATCCTTCCGGAGCAATCCGGCACTTACTTAACATAGGAGCTGGATACCGGTGGCTGCACGCCGCTGTTATAATTCAGGACCGCGGCTAGCTCCCTGCGAGCCGTGGTCCTGAATAATCAGCAGGGGCAGCTGCGGCAGGATGCACACCGGACCGGAGGGCATTATTGCCCTCAGGTTCTGTGTGCTGATCCAGTCTGGGGCTGTCAGGTTCACCCCTGACAGCCTCGGACCGGACCTGACCGCAGTGTGAAGCCACCCTTACTTAGTCAATAGATCAGAGTGGAAAAGAAGGATCTACTCTCTTGATGTGATGTTAGCAGATGCTTCTGAACCAGCAGGAGTAATCTGAGCTGGCGGATAATGATGTTGGGCACAATATACAGGTAGTTAGGAATTACCTGCTTGTTAGTTCTAATTCACAGTGCGAAAAAAAGTACTGGATATCCCCTTTAAAGGGAATACATGCAAGGCAACACAAAGGAACAACAATCCCAGCATGATATAGACATGGATAGAATAATAGTGGAAAAGAGGCTTCCCTATACTGGGGTGCATATGATGGGTAATCACAGGAACAGGCTATACAGGAGGGAAGTACTCATAATCTTGGCTCTTCTCTAGTTAAGTCGGTATAGGTATACCTCATCCCTCTTGTGTGCTAATACTGCAAGTTGAAACACCGCTAGTTTACATCTATTATAATCATTCATCATAGCAGAGAGAAAATTGAGCTGATTACAGCATTCATTATATAGGGATAAGGTTTTGGTACTGCTGAACAGTGGGACTCTATTTTTAATTCTATAGCATGCAAAATAGTATCAATAAAAGCAAAGTTATATTACATACATTTTTGGTTGGTGAAAGCTTGGCTATTATTGCTGTCCTACAGACTTTTAGCTTCCGAAGCTCCAGGGTGAACAAAGAGAGGAGAATAAGTAGCTATAAAAAAGAGCTGCCTGCAGGGGAGGAGGAAGGAAGATAACACGGGCAATTTATTTATTTTTATATTTTTTAATACAAAAAGGTAGAGACGAGATATGACTATAGTTTTGATTTGCTTCAAGAAATTTTGGGAGATAACCTTTTCACAATGGTTCTACAAATGACAGGATAGAAAAAATGATTTTCATGCTCCACTAATGATAAAACATTTCATGGTCTTAATTTTGATGATATTCCCTTCAAATCAATGATCGACCAATTCTCATCACCACCACCGATCATGTGCTTGATGGGGCCATAGAGTACTGGAAGTGGTACAGTTCTCTAGATCACTCTCCTATTCACTTGTATGAAAGGAGGTTTACTATTTACAGCCACTACACAATGTATAGCCCTGTCAATCAGCTGATTAGCAGAATTGATTGGGTTAACATTGATCTGAAACTAATAACCTATTATAAGGATACCTAATTAATATTGAAATCCCAGAAACTCTCCTTTAATGATGAGATGGTTCTCAATCTATAGGTGATACAATCTTCAAATTTTTGTTGAATATTTATGAAATACAGTAATGGTTGAAAGTGTTGGCACTAGGGATGGGCGAATCTACTCGCTAGGACTCGTTACTCGGCGAGTAGTAAGGGACTCGCAGGACTCGGTACTCTGCGAGTTTCCCAGTGATTACTCGCACGAGTCCAATGCAAATCAATATCAATCCTAGTTTTGTCAAAAACGCTGACAAAACTAGGATTGCCATTGTTTGCATTAGACTCGCGAGTAATCACTGGCTACTGTGCCAGTGATAGCAGGGAAACTCGCAAAGTAACTGCTGTTTCTTTGCGAGCCGAGTCCAGGTGTCTTCTCTGTGCAGCTCCAGGGTCCTAGAGCCTGCCTGCTGCCTGATGTAGCAGTGCTGAGATTGTTCTCAGTCTGCTCATTCCCTGTGTACAGACATGAATGTCTGTGCACAGAGATGATGTAGCAGTGCTGAGATTGTTCTCAGTCTGCTCATTCCCTGTGTACAGACATGAATGTCTGTGCACAGAGATGATGTAGCAGAGCTGAGATTGTTCTCAGTCTGCTCATTCCCTGTGTACAGACATGAATGTCTGTGCACAGAGATGATGTAGCAGAGCTGAGATTGTTCTCAGTCTGCTTATTCCCTGTGCTTAGACATCTATATTTATGCAAAGGGGATGTAGCAGAGAGGACATCGCGTTTTGGACTGCGTCGGACGGAAGAGGATTTTTTAAATTAAAGATGGAGTCCCTAATGGCTTTTTTTTTTATTTCTAATAAAAAATTTTCCTTGTGTTGTGTTTTTTTTAAAACAATTTAATAGAAATTCATGGTGGTCATGTCTAATATTGGCGTGACCGCCATAAATTTCGGGCTTAGGGTCAGCTGATAATACAAAGCTGGCCCTAACCTCTTTATTACCCAGCGTGCCACCGCTACCAGGGCCGCTGGAAGAGCGGGGTTCAGCGCCAGAGGATGGCGCTTCAATGAACGCGCCATCTTCTGGGGCAGCTGCGGGCTGCAATTTGCAGCGGGGGGTGCCCAGAAAGCTTGGGCATCCCTGCGCTGCGGATTCCAGCCCCCAGCTGCTTAGCTGTACCTGGCTAGACATAGAAATTGCGCGGAGCCCCACGCATTTTTTTTTAATTATTTCATGAATTTCAGAGTCAGAGTCTCAGAGTCAGAGTCTCAGAGTCAGAATCTCAGAATTTCATGAAATAATTAAAAAAAAATGCGTGGGGCTCCGCGCAATTTCTATGTCTAGCCAGGTACAGCTAAGCAGCTGGGGGCTGGAATCCGCAGCGCAGGGATGCCCAAGCTTTCTGGGCACCCCCCGCTGCAAATTGCAGCCCGCAGCCGCTCCAGAAGATGGCGCGTTCATTGAAGCGCCATCCTCTGGCGCTGAACCCCGCTCTTCCAGCGGCCCCGGTAGCGGTGGCACGCTGGGTAATAAAGAGGTTAGGGCCAGCTTTGTATTATCAGCTGGCCCTAAGCCCGAAATTTATGGCGGTCACGCCAATATTAGACATGACCGCCATGAATTTCTATTAAATTGTTTTAAAAAAAACACAACACAAGGAAAATTTTTTATTAGAAATAAAAAAAAAAGCCATTAGGGACTCCATCTTTAATTAAAAAAATCCTCTTCCGTCCGACGCAGTCCAAAACGCGATGTCCTCTCTGCTACATCCCCTGTGCATAAATATAGATGTCTATGCACAGGGAATAAGCAGACTGAGAACAATCTCAGCTCTGCTACATCATCTCTGTGCACAGACATTCATGTCTGTACACAGGGAATGAGCAGACTGAGAACAATCTCAGCTCTGCTACATCATCTCTGTGCACAGACATTCATGTCTGTACACAGGGAATGAGCAGACTGAGAACAATCTCAGCTCTGCTACATCATCTCTGTGCACAGACATTCATGTCTGTACACAGGGAATGAGCAGACTGAGAACAATCTCAGCTCTGCTACATCATCTCTGTGCACAGACATTCATGTCTGTACACAGGGAATGAGCAGACTGAGAACAATCTCAGCTCTGCTACATCAGGCAGCAGGCAGGCTCTAGGACCCTGGAGCTGGGGCAGCCAGAACACAGAGAAGACAGGATCTTATCTGTGCGAGTCAGCGATTACTTACAAAGTAAACTAGCAATGCAAATAAATGACAAAACTAGGATTGCTTCAGGCTGAAGCTTCCGAGACACATCTGCGATTTGTAAATCTCACACTACTCGCTATTACTCGCTTCCCCATTCATTAACATTGGACTCGCTAGACTCGCAACGAGTAGCGAGTCCTGGGCTCGGACTCGCTAGAGTCAAGCGATTCCGAGTAATTTAGGATTCGCCCATCACTAGTTGGCACCCTTAAAATTGTTCCAGGAAATTAAGTATTTCTTCTAGAAAATTATTGCAATTGCTTATGTTTTGTTATACACATGTTTATATATTTTGTGTATATTGAATCAAAACCAAAAAACAGGCAAAAAGCAAATTGAATATAATTTTGCACAAAACCTCCAAATTGTCTGGACAAACATTTTGGCACCCTAAACTTAATATTTGGTTTCCTTCTCTTTGGAAAAAAATAATAACTGCACTCAACTGATTTCTATCTTCTCTTGCAAACTCTCATATTTGAAGGATTCCTTCTCCAAACTGTAATTTAAGATCTCTCCATTAAGGTACCGTCACACAGGGACATATCGCCGGCAATGTTGCCGGGGATCGCGGGAGCGCGCATCCCTCACAACATCGCCGGTGAGATGTCACACTGAGCAACTTACCGGCGATTTCGCCGGCTAGTTGCCGCGGCTATCGCTCGCTGGGTTGCCCAGCAACCCAGCAAGCGATCACTCGCAATGTTGGATATAGGCGGAATCGCCCGCAACATTGCAGGTTGCCGCGTTACACAGGGCGATCAGGTAGGATCGCCTGAGCAACATCGCCAGGTTTCCCAACATTGTTGGGAAACCTGGCGATGTGACTCAGGCGATTCATCGCCTGATTATCGCCCTGTCACACGAGGCAACTTGCCGGCGATGTCGCCGCAACCTGGCCACGCCCCTCAGTTGCCGGCAACATCGCCGGCGATATGTCCCTGTGTGACGGTACCTTAAGTGTTCAATGGGATTCAGATCCAGCTCATTGCTGGCCAGTTCAGAACTCTCTAATGAATTGTTTCCATCTATTTCTGGGTGCTTCTTGAAGTATGTTTGGGTTCATTGTTCTGCTGTAAGATCCATGACCCTTGTGTGGCACCCTAGAGAAGCGCATAAAACGGATACCGGATCCAATGCTGTGCCTGACACAAACAGTACAGTGAACACCGGATTAGTGAAGGTCCCACATCTTCACTGTACCACAGCGAAGCAGCATGGCGGGGTAAGGAACACGGAATAAGACTCAAGTTGCCTAGCAAGTTGGTACCCGTGAGGGGAGACAGGCCCAGCAGTCTAGCTGAAGCAGCAGCAGGGCCACACACAGAGCGCAGGAACAGGGAGCCAAAGGACCTGGCCAGGGTGGGAGCAACCAACCCCTGCACAGACTCCGTGGACTGTACTTAGCTAATTACCATCTGCTTCAGTAAAAGACTTGGAAAATTACAAAACCGTGAGGCTGTGTAATCCTTGCAAACCCTGTTCTCCCTCACAAACTGTTTTCATCACTACGGTACTACCCCGGGGACCAGGCTCTGCCCGTGGAGAGCCGTCACATCACTGGCTGCTATCCATCATCCCTGGAGGTTCTGCAGCAGCGGTGGTCATCCTGACCACATACCACGGGTGGCATCACAAATCTATCCCCTGTAAATACCCCCCTTTACTTGTGGGCTTGGGACACGATCTGGACCAAGACCGCCGTGATAAGCCCCGTGATACCTGGTCCGGTACCAAGTACCCCGTCCCAGTGGGCTCCACACTTGCAGCCCAAAATTCTTTAATAATCTTTAGATTTCATGATGCACCTGGTCAAGGCACCCAGTGCCAGAGGCACTCCAAAACATCTTTGAACCTCCACCATATTTAAGTGTAGGTACTGTATTTTCTTTGTAGGCCACATTCCATCTTTAATAAACAGTAGAAACATGTGCTTTACCAAAAAGCTCCATCTTGGTATCATCTCATCTATTCATAAGATGCTTTTCCAGAACAATTTTGACTTAATCACATACATTTTAGCAAACTGCAGTCTAGCTTTTTTTTGTTGATGTGTCAACACGGGGGTCCTCCTGGGTCTCCTCCATAGCATTTCACTTCATTCAAATGTTGACAGATAGTTCTTGCTGACACTGATGCACCCTGAGCCTGCAGGAAGCTTGAATTACTGTTAACTTGTTTGGGGCTAAATATCCACTATAAGGACTATCCCGTGTTGCAACCTTTCATCAGTTTTTCTCTTCTGTTCATGTCCACGGAGATTAGCTACAGTGTCATGGGATGTAAACTTCTTGATTATGTTGTACACCGTGAATACAGGAATATCAAGATCTCTGGAGATGGACTTGTACCCTTGAGATTGTTTAAATCTTTAATCATTTTGGTTCTCACTCAGATCCTCAGACAGTTCTCTTCTACACTTTCTGTTCTCCATGCTTACTTTGACACAGAGACATACAATGCAAAAATTGAGCCATCCTCTCCCCTTTTTATCTGGTTTCAGGTGTGATTTTCATATTGCCCATACTTGTTTCTTGCCACAGGTGAGTTTGAACTAGCATCACATGCTTCAAATAAAGTTGTTTACCCACAATTTTGGAAAGGTGCCAACAATTTTGTTCAGTCCATTTTTGGGGGTTTGTGTGAAATGATGTCCAATTTGCCTTTTTTTCTCTGCTTTTTTGTATTGTTCTAATACACACAAGAAAATAAACAAGTGTATGACAAAATGTGTAATTGCAATAATCTTTTTGGAGAAATATCAACAGTTTCTGTGGCGCCCCACTGATCAGGACACCACGGAGGGGTACTGCACCCAGATAAGAGTGTGTAGTATCCCTGTTACAGAGGAACTAGGATGCTAATGCTAACTAAGGACTCTGATAACACCCATCCACACCCCTTAGAGCAGGGGACTTGGGTGGACCCGTTGCCATGGAAACCCAGTCCCGGAGGGAGGAGTCAGGTGGGTTAGTGGAAGAGCGGGAAGACAATCAGAAAGGCTGTGGGGAGCACAGTGGAGGATGTCTCAGAAGAGATCCTCCTGATAGAGGGAGATCCTAGGGGCACCAGGGATTGCGGTACATCCGAATTCAGACCCAGTACGACTATCGGCTGGAGGGATCTGGTCCCAGAATGGAGGACCGGCTCCGTGAGCAGTGCGGGTGTTCAGCCTGAGCCCCTGAACCGAAGGCCCGAGCTTCTTCAAGAAGTTGTGGCCGACACCCAGCGCACCCAGAAAAAAGCCCATGTAGGATCCCGAGGGCTCGGAGAGGAGCCACTCAGTTAGAGAGGATCCGAGGAACTGGCTTCAGGCTCTACGCACGGAGCCGCTGAGGAAGAAAGGAGGGAGCGCAGTGAGGGACTGGAGACCAATGGCAGGCACACCACCGAGGGTCCTAAGTGAGTCATCCCGGCTCCCTGGTGACCACCCAGGCCAGCACAACCCGTAAGACTGTATCACCAGTTTGCCTGAACTTCAAACCTGCCAGTAAACCCATTCAGAGATAAAAACTGTGTAGCATACTTTATTACTTCCACCTGACAAGCCGCCGACTGCAGCAGGGACATGGCCTGGTGTAAGCTGTTTCCCTGCGCACCATCAACCTCCACAGCTGCCCCGGGGACCCCACTCCACCTACAGGGAGTGTTACCAACTAGCTGCATCATCATCATCATTCCGGAGGTCTGCAAGCAGCGCCGGTATAATTACCGGGAACCATAGGTGGTTTCATTTTTTTTATATTTATCTTTTATTTTTATCTTTATTTTTATTTTTCCCCTTTTTCAGCGACCACCAGGGCCACGGAATCGGGCAACAGGGCCCGTGTCATCCCCCGTGAAACTTCACGGCCCTGTGGTGGGTCAGCTTAAAAAGCCCAACCCTTTTGCCCATGACTATCTAAGAATATACGTTAGTAGAGTCATGCTATTTATACATTTAAAGGGATCCTGTCACCTCCAAAATGCCTCTTAAGCTATTAAAACATGTCCCTGCAGCATCCCATCACTAATCTCACACTCCTTTTGTCTCCTAAAAGCATCCTGTGAAAGTGCAAAAAACGTTTAATACTTACTCATTAGTGATTATTATTAGCAGGAGCTATATTCTTTAGCCCCTACGGCGTGTTGTTTTGCAGCTCCAGGATCCACCCTCTCTTTGTCTGTGTGCTCTGCTTGTGCAGGCTTTACACTCCCCCCTCTCTATCACTCACAGAATGCAAATCATTAGTCCTGCCTTCAGCTTCACATCACAGCTGCACAGACAGAGAGAGGGTGGATCCTCGAGGCTGCAAAACAACATGCCCTGGTGACTAAAGAATATAGCCCTACTAATTATAATCACTAATGAGTAAGTATTAAAACGTTTTTATGCACTTTCACAGGATGCTTTTAGGAGACAAAAGAAGTGTGAGATTAGTGATAGGATGCTGCAGGGACATGTTTTGGTAGCTTAGGAGGCGTTCTGGAGGTGACAGGATCCTTTTAAAGAGTTTTCTGTCCTTACATGAAAGTCGTAAGGGTGGTCTGCCCTACATACATCATAAGACTGTTCAACAAACAAAAGTGGAATTATCAATGGGATTATATCAAGGAAGACATGTATTACATAATTTTAGAATTAGATCTCATGCAATGCAAATTGCAGTCTAGAAAGAGGCGTAAATGGAAAGAATAATGGAAAGACAAATGATAATTAATAGAGGGGCACTTGAGTTCTAAGGTTAGATGTAACAGTTAAAGGTTGGCAGCTATTCCCATGCACTGATAAATTGGTTTCCCAGGAAAATGAAAAGGACAAGGTTAAAAAGACAAAATTAGCAGTCGATGAGGAATATAAATCACCAACAATTCCCCATTCATTCGTAATAAGGCTGATTGTTTAAAGCAGCAGCAAAACTGTGATTTTTTTTTCTTATCTCATTACTTCTGAAATAAAATACAGTAACACAATGGTAACTAAAAAACTATATAAAATTCTACTTCTGTTTATTACTAATGCGAAAGAGAGTAGTTAGTGTAAAAATTAAAAAGCTTTTTATGTGCTGAGCTTTACATATATATGACATGTAATGTTACACAGGGGCGTATTTAGGGGGGTGCAGCCGGACCTTTTGCCCTGGGCACCACTCAGTGGGGGGCACTGGTGCCATCATCAGGTGACCAGCTGCGGTGGCACTGCAGCGCCGCTGCCGGAACTAATCTCCGCCTTGCCGCATATTGTGCACAGGTGGCCGCGGAGCTGTGCATGCACAACCAACCCCGGCTGCTGGTCCGCCCCCTGGCAGCAGTTAGCACCCCCCCGGTCACGTCGCGCTGCGGCTGACATCACCCGGCGCGCCGCACAGTGGGACGGAGAGGAGGAGCCGAGGTCAGGAGCTACTGTGGCCTGCCTCCTCCTGAGTACTGACTCCTGACTCAGACTGAGTCGTCCGGGTCCGGTCCGTCCTAGGTACGCCTACAACTCTACTCCTAATACAGTAGTAAAGTAACCTAAACGGGGGGGGGGGGTGCCTGTCCTTATGTTATGAGGTGTATATATATATGTCTACATCAGGCGCAGGCACACACTATGAGGTACAATATTATACCTCATAGTGTGTGCCTGCCTGGTGATATATACACCTCATAGTGTGCCTGCCTGATGTATACATATATATGCCTGAGGTATATATATGTATACATTATCAGGCAGGCACACTATGAGGTGTATATATGTATACATCAGGCAGGCACACACACTATGAGGGGTGTATATAAATATGTATACATCAGGCAGGCACACACTATGAGAAGTATATATGTATACATCAGGCAGGCACACTATGAGATATATATGTATACATCAGGCAGGCACACATACAATGAGGGGTGTATATAAATATGTATACATCAGGCAGGCACACACACTATGAGGGGTGTATATACATATGTATACATCAGGCAGGCACACACTATGAGAAGTATATATGTATACATCTGGCAGGCACACACCATGAGGTATTATATTTCATAGTGTGTGCCTGCCTGATGTATACATATATACACCTCATAGTGTGCCTGCCTGATGTATACATATATATACCTCAGGTATATATATGTATACATCAGGCAGGCACACTATATACACCTCATAGTGTCTGTGCCTGCTTGATGTATACATATATACACCTCATAGTGTGCCTGCCTGATGTATACATATATATAGAGCTACGCATCAAATAAAAATTGGCGGTGGCGGGTGTGATTAGAAGGCAGGGGGGGCGCCAAAATAAATATTTGCCCCGCGTGCCATAAAACCTAGTTACACCTCTGATGTTACAGTACATAAGGGCAATTATTAGAATTATTTATTCTTCAGCATAAGGTTGTGTGTTCATGATCCGGAGGCACTGTGTGTTGGACCCAGTGCCTCTGGACCTGTGGGAACCCACAGGTGAATGCAGAGAGACCGCAGCAGCCCTGTGCCCATTATCTGCGGTGGGTGCAGGGCAGCTTCTCCCTGTGTGCACCCAATGGTTATCTCTTCCGACTCTGCAGCATGTAATTAACATGCTGTGGAGAAGTGGAAGCCCAGAAACCTGCACCGCAGCTAAAACATGCTGCGGTCAGAAGAAGCACAGTGAGCATTGGCTTTCTAGAAATCCCATCCACTATACTGCTACTGTACAATGCAACGTTTTGGATGCAGCGGCAATACGCTGCGTCCAAAATGCCACAATTTCTGACCGTGAGCAACACAGCTTTAGGGCTTATTCACACAGAGCGTTTGTGCTCTGTCTTTTTTTATCCATTTTTAGTGCAGTTTTTGCAACATAAACAGATCCTCTTTTTTGCAAAATATCATCACAAACGCATCATCCATTTGTGTTGCTTTTTTGATTCATTTTCATAGTGCTGCACTTTTGCTTTTTCAAAACAAAAACATAGTACTATTCCATAGGAGAGGCATAGACAGACAGACATACAGTTGTGGCCAAAAGTATTGACACCCCTGCAACTCTGTCAGATAATACTCAGTTTCTTCCTGAAAATGATTGCAATCACAAATTCTTTGGTATTATTATCTTCATTAAATTTGTCTAAAATGAAAAAACACAAACGAGAATGAAGCAAAAAGCAAAACATTGATCATTTCACACAAAACTCCACAAATGGGCCAGACAAAAGTATTGGCACCCTCAGCCTAATACTTGGTTGCACAACCTTTAGCCAAAATAACTGTGATAAACCGCTTCCGGTAAAAATCAATGAGTTTCTTACAATGCTCTGCTGGAATTTTAGACCGTTCTTCTTTGGCAAACTGCTCCAGGTCCCTGATATTTGAAGGGTGCCTTCTCCAAGTTGCCATATTTAGATCTCTCTACAGGTATTCTATGGGATTCAGGTCTTTGACTCATTGCAGGCCACCTTAGACGTCTCCAGTGCTTTCTCTCAAACCATTTTCTAGTGCTTTTTGAAGTGTGTTTTGGGTCATTGTCCTGCTGGAAGACCCATGACCTCTGAGGGAGACCCAGCTTTCTCACACTGGGCCCTACATTATGCTGCAAAATGTGTTGGTAGTCTTCAGACTTCATAATGCCATGCACACGCTCAAGCAGTCCAGTGCCAGAGGCAGCAAAGCAACCCCAAAACATCAGGGAACCTCCGCCATGTTTGACTGTAGGGACCGTGTTCTTTTCTTTGAATGCCTCTTTTTTTCTCCTGTAAACTCTATGTTGATGCCTTTGTCCAAAAAGCTCTACTTTTGTCTCATCTGACCAGAGAACATTCTTCAAAAACGTTTTTGCTTTCTCAGTTAAGTTTTGGCAAACTCCAGCCTGGCTTTTTTATGTCTCGGGGTACGAAGTGGGGTCTTCCAGGGTCTCCTGCCATACAGTCCCTTTTCATTCAGACGCCGACGGACAGTACGGATTGACACTGTTGTACCCTCGGACTGCAGGGCAGCTTGAACTTGTTTGGATGTTAGTCGAGGTTCTTTATCCACCATCCGCACAATCTTGCATTGAAATCTCTCATCAATTTTTCTTTTCCGTCCACATCTAGGGAGATTAGCCACAGTGCCATGGGCTTTAAACTTCTTGATGACACTGCGCATGGTAGACACAGGAACATTCAGGTGTTTGGAGATGGACTTGTAGCCTTGAGATTGCTCATGCTTCCTCACAATTTGGTTTCTCAAGTCCTCAGACAGTTCTTTGGTCTTCTTTCTTTTCTCCATGCTCAATGTGGTACACACAAGGACACAGGACAGAGGTTGAGTCAACTTCAATCCATGTCAACTGGCTGCAAGCGTGATTTAGTTATTGCCAACACCTGTTAGGTGCCACAGGTAAGTTACAAGTGCTGTTAATTACACAAATTAGAGAAGCATCACATGATTTTTCTAACAGTGCCAATAGTTTTGTCCACCCCCTTTTTATGTTTGGTGTGGAATTATATCCAATTTGGCTTTAAGACAATTATTTTTGTGTTTTTTTCATTGAAGACAAATTAAATGAAGATAATAATACCAAAGAATTTGTGATTGCAATCATTTTCAGGAAGAAACTGAGTATTATCTGACAGAATTGCAGGAGTATCAATACTTTTGGCCACAACTGCCACAACTGTACAGACATAGACACAGACACACAAACACACTATATTACCTTCCCCAAGGTCCATGCTGTGTAATGATGTGTTCCTTCTGGGCACCGGCAGGACCTGTGGTAAGTCAAAAGGTCTTAGCCTGAGTGCTATGGGCAGGTCCTGTCAGTACATGCAGGACCTGCCTGAAAGGTACACATCGCCTGGGACAGTAAGTAGTTGGAGCATTTGTGGTGTGGAAAGCGCAGGAAAAAAAGCATCACGAATGGACTGTGTAAATACCAATCCATTTGTGATGCTTTTTCTTTTTAGTAGAATGGAGTCAATGACAAAAACGCAGCAGAAAAACGGAGCAATAATTGATGCTTATTATTTTCTGGATGCACGTTCTGCAAACGCTGACGTCTGCACAGCAATTAGAAAATCTCATTCACTTTGCTGGCAGACGCTGTGACTAATCCGTTTTTGGTGTAGTTTAAAAAAAAAAAACTGAGCGCCAAAAATGGATCAAAAATGACTGCACATGGACTAAGGGTGCCTTCACATTTGCGTATGGGAAAGCAGCGTATGCTGCGTTCCCATACGCAGTCAAACGCATGCGCACTGCGGTTCCTATGTTTAACATTGGAACGCATAGTGCCTGCGTTTGCTGCGTTCGGGTGCGGATGCGGACGATATCTGCTCCTTCCGGTGTCCAGCATCCGCGCCCGGGACGCAGCATGTTGCATTTTTTTGTGCGCTGGGGAGCTTGGAAAATCGGCAAGCGTCCCCAAGCGCACAAAACATGCATTGTCTTCAATGGGTCCGCAGTGTTCAGCGCTTGACAGCGCTGGAGAACGCTGCGGACCCATTGAAAAATCTCCCGGTGGCCGCCGGTGATGTCACAGGAGCTCACCGACGGCCACCGGGAGATCAGCTGAGCCACTGCTGTCCTCCTCCTCCCTGCCGCCGGTAAGCACCGGGACCTGTCGGCGGGGAGTACAGCTGATGTGACAGCTGTTTGAATCTTCCCGCGCCGACATCTCCTCTCGGTGTCGGCGCGGGAAGATTCAAACAGCTGTCAGATCAGCTGTACTCCCCGCCGACATGTCCCGGTGCTTACCGGCGGCCGGGAGGAGGAGATCTCCGGCGCTGAACTCCTCCTCCGGCCCGCCCCCGGACAGAGCCGATTGGCTGCCGGGCTCCCTAGTGATGTGTCCGCAGGCGGACATTATCCGCTGCGGACACATCATAAGACACTGCTTTTGACAGCGTTTGTGTCTGCATGCCATCAGCATGCAGACACAAACGCCAGTGTGAAGCCACCCTAAAAGAGGTAATCCAGTGAAAAGTATACATATACTCCTGCAAAAAAGCCAAAAACAGCATAACTATAAGCAACCCGCAAAAAAGGAAGAACAAAAGCTTTTTTTCCGGCTAAATAAAATAATTTTATTCATACAAAATATATAAAATGTGTATATTAAAAACAAATATGTACAACAAGACATTAATGAGGTTAAAGGTACGTATACCTGGGAAAAAATAGTTATATCCCACATAATCATTTCGGAAACCTCTGCAGATGTAAAAATTATATATCACAACAATAGCCTTCTGCTTGATTGTAAGGGGTTGTAAAAATTATTCTTATGAATAACAGCAATAGTGGATTATACACTGGGGAACACAATTTTTTAGGAGTTAGGTCTGACAACTGTTCTTAATTAATTTTTGGATGCTGAATCCAGAAATGATCTCAGTTTTTCTCTATCACGTCAAGTTTTTGAACTATAGGATTTTTGTCATCTCAAAAATATGTAAACTACTGTACCTAAAAAGTGTTTTGTTTTTTTTAAATAGTATAAATATGAACAAAAAATGAAATATATAAGAAATAGGCATGACAAATATGTTTTTTAACACTATCATGTTTTATACAAAGGATATACGAGTCGAATTGTAATCAGATAACAAGTCTTATTACAGATATCAGTGCAATTGTGCATCTCTGGCAGGTAAGTTGTGGTGGAAAAACTTGACGTGCTAGAAAAAAACTGACTACATTTTTGGAATCAGCATGACAATTTTAGTATAAATCAGCTCAAAAACCTAACTCAACAGAAAATCGTTTTCAAATTGTTTCCCAGTGTTATAGATTCCATTTATACAATCAGAGCCATTACATGAAAGGCACCAGAGGCGTAACTACAACAGGTGCAGGGGCTGCGATCGCACCCAGGCCTCGGAGCCTAGGGGGCCCCAAAAGTCCCTTTGGCCTATAGAAAAAGAGCTTTTGCATCGAGGCCCATGAGCTTCAAGTTATGCCACTGTATGGCACAAAATAAGTTTAAGTATGCCATTCATATATGACTACATTTTCTAGAACAGCCTTTATGTTATGTGAGGTGGGCTTATGCGGTGCAGGTGGATCTTCTAAGCCCATTGGTCTGGGTGGACACACCGGCATCGATGCAGCTTTAAAGGGGTGATCGGAACCCGGATTCTCCTGCCTGAAGACACCAACTGCATTGTGTTGTATAATAATGTGAACTGTGTCAAGCGGTTATAGAAATTGTGATGTCTTTATGTATATAATGTAGGAGTGTGTATAAGGTATAGAGTATAAGAAGATAAGGCCAGGTATTAATATACAGTAGAAGGTAACATGAAATAGCACTTAGTCCCTATGGGTGGACTTCTTCAGAGAGGTTGAAGCCACGCAAAACGTGCGCCAGGGGGCACTTATATTACTGGTAACATGGTCTTGAGGTATCACAACGTTTTCTGACCATGTGATTTAGTTTATTTACAAGTGCATTTACGAGATGGATTCTGCAGCATGGGTGTACACATTTTTATCTACTATTTTCACCCTACTACCCTTTTAATACCTGTCCTTCTGTATTTTTTCCTTATATTTCTGTAGCTTTTTGTCACTGTCATTATGAAATAGATACATTTTGTTCAAGACTTTTTATGCAGTTAATATTATATTGGGTGCTTATCCAGGAGTCAGTCTCCATGCATCTATTATGAATGATAATACAGTGTATTCAGCTTTTTTGGGGAAATGATTTCCAGAAATTTTTTTTCTTTGTGAACCACAAATCAAATCTCAATATGTTCAAATTTCTATGAAACTGCAAATTTCAGGAAATTTGTCTCAAACTCAGTGCTTAGTAAATAAATCTGCTCATTTCTAAAATCCACCTGAAATAGGGATCAGAAATACTGAAGTGTTCCCCTTCTGGCTGGTTTGTACCTTTAACACAAGTGAGAAACTTATCTGCAGCTTCTTGTCCCCTGGATCCTGTAGGTCTAAGCTTGCTGGATCTAGTAGAGGTACATTTGCTTGGCAGCACAAACCAATACACAGCAATAGTCCCTTCTATGAAATAAGTCCAGCTGGTTTATTTAGAGACAGCATAAACCACATGGTGCAAATTAAATATGAGCCTTCCTTCGGCTGCACAAGAACATACTGTATGGTATACAGTCAATTTACCTCACACCATGGTACACCCACACAGGTTCGGATACTTTTCCAGAAATGTCCCAATGGAGCACTCTCAGACTCCACTCACTGACCTCTTGTAAGTCCACGGTTCCAGGCCTGGTCTCTTCCCATGTGCTCCAGCAGCCACTATTCAGCTTCTAGGACCTGACATCTGGGCTGACCTCACATCATGTGATGAGGCAGAAGACACATGATATCAGCACGGACAACATCCGTGGAGGAGGAGGGGTATGTGGATGGCTAGCCCCTCCCACACATCCGGCCATCCCAAAATCCAGTCCTAAACAAATATACAGGTTTGTGGGACAATAAGACCCAGCAAACTGTCCTGGATTTAGATCACAGACCTCTGTCTATGCGATACATCCCATCTCTCACGATACACCTAGTTGGTACATCACAACCCCCAGAACCATAAGCAGTTCTGTGCACATACCTATAATCACTGCCTATCAGTCCCTTCATACAGTAACATCCATAAACAGATCTTTACAAAAAGTATTTCACAAGACCATTTATGAGATGCTAATTAGGGCTTTGACTACTCAAGATGGCGTTCATTCCCCGACTAGTCGGCCAACTTAGCCCACTATACCTCTCTGAAGCTGAGACATACACCAGACCTCAGAGTGGTGTGCATGACCGAACAACTTCCGATCATGTACAGTGAGCCTTTCTGAAGTTGTTGGTGCATGCACACGGCGTCAGAGAAGCTCAGTTCTGAGTGGCACAAAACTACGCGCATTCACGATTTTGTACAGTGACGTTGCGGTGGTAAAGCATTTTATAACACCCACAGGGGACCGACTAGTTGGGGAAGTAACACCCCTCTACAAGTCAAAGACTCAATTAGCATGTCATAAACGGTGATTAGAAATACTTTTTCTAAAGATCGGTTTATGTGTTCTACTACATAGAGGGACCGTGAGGCAGAGATTATAGGAATGGGCACAGAACTGCTCATGGTTCTCTGTGCCCATGGGACCTGACTTATTTATAGTTCTTGTATTTAATGTATTTTAATTACAATATACATTTATTATCATATAGTATTATGATACTATGGATTTTACATCTGACAATCAATAAATTGCAATTTACAGAATTGTCCTTTACAGAGTGTTCTAAAGGTGCAATAATGGGGCTCATGTTGTCCTTCTTGGCCTCTGCTTGCATTTAAAAAAAATATATATATATATACATAGTTGTAATATTTTAAAGTTTTGGCTAATATACAGAAAAAAATAAATTGTTGGCATTGAATCTTTTTAATAGCCCTCATCCCACACAACATATGACATTAGGAATGAGTGGGTTAAATGCAGCACACATTAAAAGCGGCACATATTATTCTTGGCTGCAGGTGGCTCAGCACTTATTAATTATAAAAAAGCAAATCACTGCAGAGATATCAAGGGGGCAGGGGGCTATGTATGCTTTCTATATTAATGATGTTTCATAAAGGACTTTATTAAGCATATGCACTGTCCTAGGTGACATTATTTAATTGCTTCTTATACGGGGCTTTGTTCAGTCATTTAAAGCTGACATTAAATTTTGATTAACACAATTCGGTATTAAATTATAGCAGAGGTATATTATGCACCTGTGCCAAACTTACTATCTATATTATACATTATTGGTCTGTGCTAAGCATTTTTCAACACATAGAATATTTTAGTGCAAAAGTGTTGGCAGCTGAATCTCCATCTTTTAACAGCATTTTTGTTATTATCCAAATAGGAAACATATATTGATGAATCTTTATAGTACCAATTTTTAAGCAGCTTTGCATCCAAGGCATTTGAAATAAATGTAATCGGTGTGGTGGCTTGCAGTCATTATTAGGTCACACGTCCGTTTTTTTTTATCTCATCCAAGAAAATGAGAGTGATTCAATATTTCTCAGATGCAAAAAATAAAAAAGCAGTATATCCACCTTTTCTATATGTTCAGTCCATGGAAATCAGACTGCAATTGGGGCAGCGTAGAGTAAAGGGGCCGCTTGGAATGGAACTTGATGCCAGGGTAAGAGGCAGTGGGGCAGTCAATATGGAGGCTGGGGACGAGAGGAATAACACACACACGCTGAAGAAAGTCTCTTTTACCTTTTTACTGATGGTTTTCACAGGTACAGATGCCCAGAGCACTGTCGGGTGACCAGGTGCACAGTGAGTCTCCACAGCAAGTGGGTATAAGGCCTCCTCAGGTTCCCTGCTGTCACTGAAGCCCTGTCTGTATTCCTCTGCTCCCTTGGTTAAGCTCCGTGCCTTCTGTCCCCACTCCTAGGCATGACTGAACGCAGAGGGCCACTCCGGGTCACTGGTTCGGGCGTAACCGCGGCAACGAGCACCAGGACGTCTTCGCAGCTCTCCTAGCGTCTGCACACTCTAACTAACTCATTCCCCAGCAGCAGTATTATAGGGGATCTCACCTAAAGTCAGTGAGTCCAGCTCCCCCTACTGTGCCGAGGTGGAAGGTGTTGCATGTAGTAGGTACCTGCAGTGGAAACCCAGCTGTGCAGTAGGAAGGCTGTGGCTGCCTGCGTAAGCAGGGTGCCACATACCCCCTAGTTAACATTAGTACTCCTGGACTGAGCATTTTTGTTTTTAAACAAAGGAATAACATTAATCAATAATAATAACAGGTAACTTATTTACAGAGTCTCAAAATATAAAAAAATTGACAAAAAACACTGAAAAAAGATGGCAAAATGAAAACAGGTAAGTCCATACGGTGCTAGTCCATAGGCTTTGAAAAAGAGAAGTTTATTGTCACACAGTCCTGTGACCATGGTCCTTTTAAATGCAATCCGGGGAAAAGTTCAAAGGGATAGGTTCAGTTCAAAAGAGTCTATACAGTATAATTTCTGTATGCTCCGGGTAAGAAAAGGGGAAAAGTCTTTCAAAAGTACCATATCTTCAATAAACACCTTTTCAAACCAACACATTTCCCTAGTGTCTCGGCTTAGGAGACCTGGTACCTCCCCATCCCAGGCACTTTCTGTTCCTAACTTAGTGTGCATGGTGGGCCCAGTTTCCTCCACCCTTCTGTACACTATTATGTACACTGCTATAGCTGCTATTTACAAGTTACTGCCTCTGTTCATTCTACTTCTGACTTTACTGTACCCACTCTCCATACCTAGACAGAGGTTGACCTTGTCTGCTCCTCTGTGACTTGCGCACTACAGGTATCTCTGTCTCAGGTGAGGTTTCTAGTGATGGGTATGGTGCAGGTATGTTAGGTAAGCATTTGCGTGGCCTTAGTCTCATTACAGGGCTAGCAGGTGTACCGATTGCAGCATCCTCAGATTCTCTAGCAACGGGTATTTCTTCCTGATTCCTTTGTACCACTTCTTGGGGCAGGTAGAAATTCAGTAGGCACTAAGATGGCTCCATCTTGCTGAGGCCAATCTTCCAGGAAATCTCCTAGGATCACTGAGATTACCTCCTTTGAGTTTTCACATGGACTGAATTATTTTTCAGATTCTGGTTCTTCTTTTGGTTGTGTTGGGGATTCTGTTTTTCCCATTCCGTTGGACACTTCTTGATATGGTTCCTTGACACTGTATGAGTGGTCTTTCCACCATTCTTACTAATGAGACACACTTTGTCATTGTCAAATCCAGAATCTAGCAGGACATTGGGTTCTGGTCATCCAATTTGTGTTGTTTTCTCTTTCTCTTTAAGACAATACTCCAGGTACAATAGGCTCTGCTGGGGATTTTTGTTAATGTCCCTTTCTTGTTTCTCATGGGCTTTCTCCAGGTTGTCTTCAACAAAAGCTTGAACCATTCTGTATTGCTCAAGGCGGTTTTCATTCCAATTGGGTTTTAAGGCATCTGCTTTAGGATCAACTACTCCGAGTTCCAAGTCTAAGGGTAACCTTCCTGTATGGTCTCTCATCGGGTAAGGTGGTGTACAGTTTGTAGAACTTACTGGAATGTGGTTATACATGTCAACCAAGTCTGGTAGTTTCTCCGGCCATTGGCTCCTTTCTTCCAAGGGTAGGATCTTCAACATGTAAATGATGATATTGTTCATCTTCTCACCTAATCCGTTGGTTTGGGATGATATGGGGTCATCCTAATCTTCTTACATCCATACATGTGGCAGAACTCTTGGAAGATCTCTGCTTCAAAAGCTGAACCTTGGTCTGTTAGGATCTGCTCTGGATAACGTAATGGTCTGCAGAATACATTTTGGAATGTTCTGGCAGCGGTGGCAGCTGTCAAGTCTTTCACGGGGGCAACCATCAGGACCCTTGATATGTCTACAATTGTCAACGCGTATGTGTAGTCAGATCTACTTGGAGTCAGTTTTACGTGGTCCAGGGCTACTATTTCCAGGGCCTGCTTCGTCACTATGGGCTGGAGCAATGCTTTCTGGCTCTGTAAGTCTTTTCTTCAAAAGCTGCAGAGTCCACAATTCTTACACCACCACTCAATGGATCTACGCATGCCTACCCAAAAGAACCTATCGTTCAGTACCATCCCCAACTTCTTCCTCCCAAAATGACCAGTCTGGTTGTGGTAGGCGTTCAACACATCTGCACTTCTGACTTGGCACAATAATTTGCCAGACTATCTCGAGAGTCCTTGGGTTAATGTGTCTTCTGCAGAGGTTCTCCTGATAAATGAAGAGCTTGCTCCTCTCACGATTAAAGATTGTGATTGACTTCTTCACGCCGGGTCATTGTCTTGCACTTCCTTCCAACCAAAGTGTGGCAACGGTTTTCACCATTCTCACAGGAGGGTCTTTACGAGTTTGCTGGCACTGGAGTTACTCTTAATTGATGGAGGCAGGTAACTCCACTTCTTCTAGCTGATCTTCATGCACGCCCACGTCTAACAGATAAGGCATTCTGGATAAGGCATCCGCATTTCCATTCTTGTGCCCAGCCCGGTACTTGATGGTAAATTCATAGTTGGACAATCTGGCCATCCATCTCTGATCCATGGCTCCCAACTTTGCAGTCTCCAAGTGGGTCAGTGGATTTGTTATCCGTGTAGGCTGTAAACTTGTTAGATGCCAGGTAGTGCTTAAACCTTTCTGTCATGGCCCAACTAAAACCAGGAATTCCAGCTTGAAGGAACTGTAGTTCTCTGGGTTCCTCTCTGTGGGGCGCAGCTTCCTACTGGCATAGGCAATCACTCTTTCTTTGCCCTCTTGCCTCTGAGAAAGGTCGGCTCCTAGTCCCACATTGCTGGCACCCGTGTACAGCAGGAATGGCAGGTTGTAATCCAGGTAAGCAAGGATTTCTTCTCCTGTCAGGGCTTCCTTCATCATCTAGAACGATTCCTCTTGTTCCTTTCCCCACTCCCACAAAGAATCCTTAGACTTGCCCTTTTTGGGCTGGCCTATTAAGAGGTTTTGCAGGGGAGCAGCTTCTTGGTGTACCCTTTATGAACCTCCTATTTGTAGCCCACCAGTCCCAGGAATTGACGTACTTCCTTCAGGGTCTTGGGTTCTGGCCACTCCTTGATAGCTGTCACCTTGTCTGGATCAGGGGCAACACCTTCAGCACTGACTATGTGTCCCAGGTACTGTACTCTTGGCTTTAACAGGTGGCATTTCGATGGTTTCAGCTTCATCCCGTATTTGACCAGAGCTTCAAACACCTCTGCTAGATGGGCTACGTGTGCCTCATAGGTCGGCAGAGTACACAATCATGTCATCCAGGTAGAGCAGTACCGTCTCAAAGTCCTTATGCCCCAGGCAACTCTCCATCAATCTCTGGAAGTTTCCGGGTGCATTACATAGTCCAAATGGCATGCTATTAAATTCACACAGGCCCATAGGTGTTGCGAATGCCATTTCTCGCGGTCTTCCTCGGCTACAGACACCTGCCAATACCCACTAGTGAGGTCTAAGGTGGAAAAGTAATTGGCAGACTTCAATGCAGCTAAGGATTCCTCTATACGAGGTAACGGGTAGGCATCTTGTGTGTTATGCGGTTTATTTGTCTATAGTCTACACACATCATCGAACTGCCATCTTTCTTCCTGACTAGGACTAATGGGGCTGCCCAGGGGCTACAGCTATCTCGTATAACCCCTGCGTCCTTCATGTCCTGTAACATTTCTTTGGGTTTCTGTTAATGTGCAGGTGGAATAGGCCTGTACCGCTCTTTGATTTGTGGATGTGTACTGTGGGGATATGATGTTGCACCCCCTTAATCCTACCAAAGTCAAGTGAATGCTTACTAAAGACTTGTTCAAACTCTTTAACTACCTGGTAAACACTTGCTTTTCATACACAGAAGTGGTGTCAGTACCAACATGGAGTTGCTGGCACCAGTTCCCAGTGGCCCTGTTGTGTCATCAGGTTTTGCCCCTTTGACATGGGTAAGGGTCCCACTGCTTGGAACTCGTTGTTTTTTTACTGTGTACAATTTAGCAACAGTTGCATACCTGGGTAACTTAACCTCTTCACTGCCACAGTTTAAGGTGCGAACTGGTACTCTCCCATTGTGTACATCAACCACCCCCCTGGCTGTCAAGAGTGTAGGTCTGTGCTCTGTGCTGATGGGCTCCACTAATCCTGGTAGTCCTGCCCTCTCAGACCTATAGCTGCTCGACAGCATATCATCATCTCATCATTGGGGGAATCACAATAGGAAACAGGTCTGTCACCTGTGCAGTACCAATATCATCACCTGTAATTCTTGCCTGTTGATGGTGCAGGAAGGCTCTTATTCATGCTGAAGGATCTTCCTCTGACTACGTATGGCAGTATCTGCAATCTGTTGAAGCAAAGACAAAACTTCTCCCATGCAATTGCTAACAACATTTGTACCAAGTATTATATATGGGTCATTTACATTACTTGCTTCTGCTACTACTAGAACCCTTTGGTTTTGCAATTCCACCCTCCCCACCTTTATTGGTACTTCTCTAACCCTCATCACAGTTAATGGTGCACCGGTAGACACACTGGGGGTGAAGTCCATGGCAGGCTGTTTCACTTCTGCATCAGCCCAGTACTTTTTATAAAGGATATAGGGGATGGTGGTCACCTGCGTCCCGGTATCCAGCAGAGCAGGTGTCGGGATGCCAACTAGTATAATTGACAGGAACGGCCTCTGTCCGATGAAAATCTTGTACCAGGTGGCTGGGCCCTGTTGAGTTACTCCTGGGGTTTGGCCCCGGCCCCCAGGGTCTGCTCATTAAAGGACAGCTTCTGGCAATGTGGCCGATTCTGTTGCAGCGACGGCAGATGGGCTCCCCAGTGGAGCTGTAGCGGTCGGTGGTTCTCCCTCAGTACGCGGTGGCTTGCCTCGCTCTCATCCAGGGTACATCCTCCGGACTGTCAGCAAGTTGAATCAGCGGTTGAGGTCGTGGCTGGGGTCGGTGCTGGGTGCGAACTCTACTGCAGCTTTAGAGTTTATATCACTTTAGTTATGTATTTGCTCATTTGGCGCATTTCAGCACGCTTCTCAGCAAGCAGAGAGTCATACTTGTCAGGCTGAGCGGATTGTACACTGTGCGCAGCCACAGACATGGGTACTGGTTTCGGGGTAGCCTGCACCTCACCGCTGTGCCACCGTTTGATAGCAGCTTCATGGGTCTCTACTGGCCGAAACCCCTTTATGGCCATGTCCTTTAAAGTGTTAAAGTCAGCTTCCGGGTGGCTCAGTGACCACCAACGCAGTCTTATTGTCCTCGGGGGATAGCAGTCCCTGGGTAAATTGTTGAATCAAGAGCTTATTTTCATCGGGTACACTGGCAGGGCTGACATGCTTAAGGGCTCTCAATGCTTCCTCCAGGCACCAAGCGTAAGCTCTGATATCATCTCCTGGTCTCTGGTAGCAGTGATGGAAGCGCATGCGTATATCAGCCTCATTGCACTCTTCAAAAGTAGCTCTCAATTTATCAAATATGGTAGCCACTGATCTTCAGCAGCAGACCAGGACTCACTCTCTTTCTCTGCCGCACCAGTTAACTGTCCGAGTACCACAGCAGCGCGCTGCTGACCAGTCATCGCATACATGTCCAGGACACTAGTGATTTTTCTCCTGGAAGCAGTCAACATATCAGGGCGACCATCATACTGGGGCAACCACTTGGCCCGCGGGATGTATAGGAGTGAGATCGGCATGATCAGCATGATCGGGGCAACTGCGCCCGGCGCGCCGGTGGCACTGTCGGTGCTGCTGGTGGCAGCCATGGTCACTTCAGGGTAATTCTCAGGGTCAGCGAATGTGCTTTCGTCGTCGCTGGAGGAGGCCGACATGCTGGAGGCCCTCTAGTGAATTACAGCCAGTGTTCAAACAGTTAAACAGTTTGGGGTTTCCGGATTAAGTCGCAGCGCTCGGGGATGCTCGGCTGCGTGAGGGGCGGGCTTCAGTTTCACGCTCTACAGGCCGAAATGCCCCCTTTCTTCCCGCTGTTTGGCACAGTGATGGCGGCGTAGTTCAACAGTCACACAATACAGTTCAAATCACGGCACACAGTACCCCGGTAACACCGGGCACAGGATCCTGTTCGTGACGCCCGAAATTATGTGGAGCCCCATGCCCGGGAGTACTCGGGTATCTGGCTCAGAGTGGTTCACAGGGATTTCACTGGCAGCGGTGCCTGAGCCCGTGGCCTGGGTGACACTTCAATGAGGGGTTATATACAAGGGAAAGAGTTTGTTGTCCCATGATGTCACCTGTAGTACCTGGAGAGGGATCACCAGCGCCGCCACATTCCTCCGGAGGGCGATGGTATTGCGACAAAGATGGCAAAGCTCCCTACAAGTGGAGCTGGGCCTCCGGGGCAGCGTAGAGTAAAGGGGCAGTTTGGAGTGGGACTTGATGCCAGGGTAAGAGGCAGTGGGGCAGTCCATATGGAGGCTGGGGATGGAGAGGAATAATGCACACACACTGAAGAAAGTCTCTTTTACCTTTTTACTAATGGTATTCACAGGTAAAGATGTCCACAGCACTGTTGGGTGACCAGGTGCACAGTGAGTCTCCACAGCAAGTGGGTATAAGGCCTCCTCAGGTTCCCTGCTATCGCTGAAGCCCTGTCTGTATACAACACAGCTGGCCTCCTCACTCCTGCGCGGTCCACTGGTTAGCCTCTCTGATCACTGCTGTGTGATTCCACACTATGGTGTCTGGCTCCCTTTTGCTGCGTACGAAGTGGGATCGGGAGACTAAAGTGTCCACGGTGTGCCGGGGTTCTCTACAGTCCTAGAGTAATCCTGCAGGTGCGGATCCTCGAAGTCCGGTAGGTCTTGGGCAAACTTCCACTAGTTCCTCTGCTCCCTTGGTTAAGCTCTGTGCCTTCTGTCCCCACTCCTAGGCTTGGCTGATCGCAGAAAGGCCACTCCTGGTCACTGGTCCAGGCCTAACTGCGGCAATGAGCACCAGGACATCTTTGCAGCTCTCCTAGCGTCTGCACACTCTAACTAACTCCTCCCACAGCAGCAGTATTTATAGGGGATCTCACCTAAAGTCAGTGAGTCTAGCTCCCCCTACTGTTCCAGGGTGGAAGGTGTTGCATGTATTAGGTACCTGCTGTGGAAACCCAGCTGTGCAGTAGGAAAGGCTGTGGCAGGGTGCCACATTAATTTCCAGCAAAACCCTTGTACCTGGAAAAGGCTGGGGTCAGAATACTGTTTTTAGCGGTTGTCACTGACATCCGCTAAAAACTTAGTCATTTTTTCATCAGCGCATGTGCGCTTTCCAGAACAGTTGCTGCATAACGCTGCCCCTGGTTATCCGATGTTGATCGTGGTAACCAATGACACAACATGCTGAATAGCGGCCGCTTTAGCAGAGCGGACAGGGAAATGCAGCGTTCCCCTGTGCGCTGAGGAAAAGTGGCCGCTATTCAGCGTGATGTGTGGCTGGTTAGCACGATCAACATCGGATAACATCCCTATAAATCTATTCTTTTTTGCATTAACCTCATGCAGGTCTGTGGAGGTATTTCTGCCATTAATTAAAAACTTAGTAATTTATCATAAGACATTGATTGAGGTTACCATATTAAGGCTGGGGCTCCACTTGCAAGAGACTCCACATGCCTCGCATCGCATCTCCTGACAGAAGAATGGAGCTGCATAGAAATACGTTCAGATGACACGCTCCTGTCCAGACAGTTGGCGGCTGTGCCAGGTGATACAATGTGAGACATGCGCCACTCTTTTGCATAGCTCTCGCAAGTGGAGCCCCGGCCTTAGGGTAGGGACACACTTCAGTTCCTGATCAGTTTTCCTGATTAGTTTTTCCTGATCAGTGTTCATCAGTTTGTGTGCCAAAACCAGGAGTGAACCTTGCAGAGAAAAAGTATAATTGAAAGATTGACACCTGTGGTGGGTTTTGGAGTTACTCCTGGTTTTGGCACACAAACTGATGAACACTGATCAGGAAAACTGATCAGGAAAACTGATCAGGAACTGAAGTGTGTCCCTACCCATAGGGTGTATTCAGACACCTGAATAAATCAGTCTGAGATCATACCGCAATGTACAGACTGGCAGCGGCTCTCCTGACCAGAGTGTGAAAGCTTAATTTATATCTACTACCATGGTCCGTGGATCCATCACCCCCTCCCTGCTTGTATGTACCTGTGACTTGTGCAAGAAATTACCTTCACTCACCGGTGAGTTACAGCTCGTTATTCATTTTCTCTCATTCTTGTGTCATTTATATCTTTGCAGATGTCATGCACCTTTCAGGAGATGTGTGACCAGTCCAAGCATTGCGGTCTGATCTCAGACTGATTTATATGGTGGCCTGAATCCACCGTAAAGGCCACGTCACACGCTTCAATATCGCTAACAATATTGCTTAAGTAACACGCGTTTTTGATCGCTTAAGCGATATCGTTTGTGTGTCATTGCGTGTAACCGAGCGATCTTGCAATGAAAAATCGTTGATTGTTTGGTTTAAGATTTGTGAGCAGGGCCTCAAATCAAGCGATGATCGTGTGAACTATCCGCAGCATCGTGCTGTGTGACACCGTGCAAGCGATGTCATTGACGATTTTGCCTATTCCTGACACTGGCTGGCCTCGATCACTGGGTTGTGCGCTGGATCGCTGGGGCATTGCCAAACAAAAAATCGTTAACGAGATCCAAGATTGTGACAACGCACAAGCGATATCGCAAAATTGTTCTAACGATCTCGATCATGTGACTTTTCAGGCGATATCGTGAACGAGATTGAAGCGTGTGACGTGGCCTTAAGAATGTTCACAGAATGATTAGCGCTCAGTGTTTTATGTAGAAAAAAAAGTACATTTGCTCTTCAGTTTTTATGATGTAATTTATTCATATTTTTTCTTATGTCTCTTGAATATGCAATAGACATTTTACATGTATATAGTGAATGGCTGATATGTTTTCTCTGCTGGTGTGCTGTGAACTTGATCATTGAATTGTACTTCTACCACTACAGGTGCAGTTGTTCTCTTATGTGACATTTTACAAGAACTATGATAAATGTGCCTGGAATACCAGCAATGGTAAGCTTGGCTTATCCTTTTATGCCAGGTTGTGACAATTATTACTGCCACTTGTGAAGGGCTCTCCACTTATAAATGATAATCAAATATATTCAGCATGTGAAAATGTCACATCATCTGCTAATCCACATTACTGAAGAAAGAATTGGATAATGTCTTCAGTCGTATTAAATCTTTTTCCACTTCCAGCCATAAAAATGCAAGAAATAAATATTAAAGGTGTTATTCACTGCATAATGAAAAGTTGTAAAATGTTCCATCTAAATTCCTCACGGCTTTCTAGGTCTCTGCTTGCTGACATTTAATAGAAGTCTTTGTTGTTTACCCCTAGTGCTTTAAAGCACCAGTAGAGTGTTTTTTTTATTGCACCACTGTAGTGGTGCTATAAATATAAGTTACCTAATTCCCCCCTGTTTGATACTCATCTTTCTCCATCTTCATCCTTTTCCAGTGGTTGGTCTCCGGCAAAAAGTGACTATCCGGCAGCTCCAGAACTTCACGGAGCACGCTGGAGGTTACTTTTCAATACATCTCCTTGGTACTCTTATTTTGGCTCTCATAGCGATGCATTGATCACTTGTGTGGCACCCTGCAGAATTAGATGTCACAAATATCTGTAAACATCTGTAAACTGTGGGGATGTGGGAAATTAGCTCTTTATCCATTTTAATACATGCAGATGTGATCAGTGCAAAGGGCTATTGTGATGTATGGTGGTTAGCACCCCTATAGGAGAATCAACAGTGCTCTACTTGGATTTAGTGGTGCAGGAGAGAAAGGAGGCCAGCCAGAGCCTTTGCTGTTGTCGCTGTCAGGACACAGCAGAATTTGTCTTGTACAGTCCTAGTGATGCGGCCAGGGCTAGAGGGATACTCGGACACCGGGTCTGCTGAATAGGGAGTGGATGGGATCCCGGTGCCGTGCCTGGTGATCACTTGAGGAGATGTTGATGATGGGGGGAGAAGGGGTTATTTACAGGGGATCGGGACGCCACCTGTAGTTCCTGGTAATGTGGTACTGGCGCTGCAAGCCAGCCGCTGAGGTGATGGTGGGTGCAGCAGATCATGGAACAGCTCCCCACAGGTGGAGCTTTACCTCAGGGCAGCAATGATGGGATTTGTGGATGATGATGGGGATGAGGGGAGTAGTAGTAGGTGTTGGTATTGCAGTTCTTACCCCTCTGCTGAGCTGTGGCTGATGCTGAGCCCTCCGGGCACCACAAAAAGGATGACAGAGTGCAATTCAACTTTACTCCACTTTAATGAGTACCGGCAGATGGTGATGGTATACGGTACAGTCCGGTTTACTGGGGGTCGGTCATCAGCTCCAGGTTCCCTGTTATGGAGTCTCTAGATGTCCTTCCTTCTATGGCTTTTTGGGATAAACTTGTCCTTCTTACTCTTCACCCTCGCAGAGCTCTCCCGCCAGTCCGCTGATCTCCCACGGTGGGGCACGGTTATCCTTTCCCGGATTTAAGAGGAGTCGTTCTCTCCCCTGACATTGGTAATCGGGCCGTTACCCCTGCGGTCCTGGATCTATTGTTGTCCTGAGGGGTCGAGGTACCTTGTGGTGCGTACAGCAACCCGTTTAGAGTGGGCCCGCAGTCGTCGGTCTATAGCCAGGGATGTACACCTGACTACTTCGGCTACCCGCACTGCCGATGCTTCCCCAACGGGACCAGCCGGCTCCAACCAGTCCTGGTCTGTTGCCTTCTGTCCTGGGCCCCCACTTAGAGATGGGGCTCCCTCCTGTCAGCTGGGCTGTCAGGTCTGACATCTCTGCCTGCCTTCCCAGCACCGTCTGACTAACTGTCACTTTCCCTCCCACTTCTCTATCCTAGGCTCCACCCCCACCCCTTCTGGGACCTACTAAATTACAGCCCCCTAATTCTAAGTGGTGTGGTCCTAGGTGGGTGTAAAACCAGACTCCATAAAGGTGAACCCGAACTGATGACCTTACAGGGAAAAGAAAAAACAAATTTTAATATTAAAGTGTAATACTACCCTGTGGCGCCTAGTCACAGGGGCGCCACACAAGTAGTGCCCAGCTGCCAGACAACGACAGGTAGGGCCACACTAGCGTTGTGCCTCCATCATGGGGTCCCAAATTCCAGCAGCATTAACGCAGCGTTACATAGTGTAACCACTACCTTAACACTGACAACAGAGTACTATGGTTGACGGAAGCCACAGCACATGCAAATGCACTATTTCATAGCGCACAAGGAAAACACGATAAAGATGCGATAAGAAAAGCGTGAAATTTGCAAAATACTACATAAAAGTATCTTATTAAAAACGCTATTCCTGAAAATGTCCTGAAAACTAAAGCTGTCTTATCCATCTTACCACATGAGAGACTGAAAGGAGTAAATTAAAAACAATCCTGAAATGCGTATTTTATTAAATGGCCTTCAAAATCGAAAATGTGGCAAGTAGATCAAAAAGCTGTTTTTTAAAAGGGAGATAAACAACTCTTAAGAAAATTGGGTTATTTGCCTTCAAACCAGATTCCACAGAGATCCGCACAGCTTAAAGCAATATTCAGACTACCACTTACTCCTGCAACAGTCATCCAACTAAGGATCTCCTGTCAGAGGTCGTCCTCCACATCACCATCAGAGGCAGGCACATTCCCCTGTAATGGTCCCTTTACACCGTGCACCAGCCTGGACGCTGAAAAAAGGGCTGGGCTTTACTGCAGCGTTGGAGACAGGAAGATAACTGACAGAGGAATCTCGGCTTTAGAAGGAGCTAAGTAACGTCCACCCGTCTTTCATTATAAACTTTCAAAAGCTTTATCTTCACTTATAAAAAACAGTTTTTTTAGCTAAAAAGCTTGCAGCACATGTATGTGCTGGGTGTAGGGACCATATTAATAGTCCGGGGGGGTCATTTGGGGTGGTTGGTTCCCTTTAAAAACAATTCCTGAAATGCAGTATTTTTAGTTAATTCCGCCTTTCAAAAATCTGAAAAATGGGCAAGTAGATCCCAAAAAGCTGCCTCCTGAAACAGAGGGAGGATAACAACAGGGTGCAATTGTGGTCACATACAACCCTCACATGAACATCTAAGGAAAATTGGTACTGACCTTCAACCCATATTCCACAGAGACCACAGACTTAAAGAAATATTCCCAGGACTACCACTTTACTCCTACAAACAGCTCACCAACTAAAGGAATCTACTTGTCAGAGGTGTCCTCACATCACCATCAGAGACAGGCACATTCCCCTGTAATGGTCCCTTTACACGCGGCCACAGGAAAGTAGAAACCGCAAGCATCGGACACAATTGTGCCTGTTGCCTTGAAAAGACCACGATGTGGCGGCGTGCAATTCAGAACTTTCCTTCCTTCAGGAAGACACAGGAAGGAAAGTCCTGAATTGGACGCCGCACATCGAGGTCTTTTCAAGGTTACAGGCACAATTGTGTCCGATGCCTGCCGGTTTCTACCTTCCTGTGGTCGCGGTAAAGGGACCATAACAGTAAGAAATGCAGGACCTGTAACCACATTTTACGAACAAATACAGTCCACATACCCAACACAAATCATGACTATAAGATTATGGATTTATTTTCATGTACATCCTCCAATGTGGTATATATGATACAATGTACAAGGTGCACTGCAGGGCTTATATTGAGGGAACTAAGCAAAAACTACAAACCAAGATGGATCCAGACAGGCACACTATAAGGAATAAACTAGATAAGGTTAGGGTCAAATTTGGCATGCGTTTTTTAAGTGCCTTAAAAAAAGCATGTGTTTCTGCATGCTTTTTTCATTTCTGCATGGGTTTTTTAGGTGCCTTAAGCCACCCATGCGTTTTTACATGCGTATTTGAATCAGCATTCCAAAAAAAGTTCATGAACGTTTTTTTAACATGGGCCCCTATGGAAAACGCATGCGTTTTTGGATGGTACTAAATGGTACTAATGTACATGCGTTTTTGCATGCGTTTTTGATGGCAGCTACTCCCATGTGTAAAAATCATGCCAAAATGATTGCACTTAGGCATGTTTTGTATTGGGCATGCGTTTTTGCTATTAGGACATGCGTTTTTTAACATGGGGGCCTATAAGGTGTGTTTTTACATGCGTTTTTGAAAACGCAGGTCTCCAAAAAGCATGAAAAACTGCAAGTGTGACCCTAGCCTTAGCGTATGGCAAAACATTTCTTGACCTGGACATTTAAAAGTTTTAATATTGAAAGGTCATTTTCAGAATGACAGAGAGAGAAAAATTAGGGAATTCAAGCTGATAAAGAAGTTCGAGTCATTAACAATGGGACTAAATTTTAGCACCTGGATTCACTACATGGACATAGTTCACACCATCTATGTAGAATGAGTTCAGATCACTTAAGACACTTCCATCTCATCTCCACTTGTAACAAAAAGCTTAATTTGGATTTCTTTGGCTTTCTTTAGTAGCCATCTCCCCATCAATCCCATGCACCCAATGTTCTGTTGTAACATTCTTAATGTTGTGTTTAGTCTCAGTAATCATTATATGCCTGACAAGAGAGCCTTTGTGTATGAAAGCTTCCAAATAAAATCTTTCTGGTTAGTCAATAAAGGTATCACTCCAAAAATACTTTTGTCATTTGTGGGGATTAAGCATTTACATCGGATTTTACTGGCTAATGCGGTACCACAATATTATCTTGTATATCGTAAAAATTGGACTAAAAAGTAGAGATGAGCCACCACCCCAGTGTTCGAATTGGATTTTATTCGTCGAATTTGCTGTGTGTTCATTGAATGTTCGTCGAATGTTCATCGAACACCGTCAAACATGTCAAACACCATTGAAAATCCATGTAAAATGTGTTATAATGTTAGTACCGGGCATGGGGAGCAACTACAGGGAGGGGGGAGCGCAGCACCGGGAGCGGGGAGCGAAAGACACAGGTGGGAAAGCTGGCGGTGAGAAGAGGACTTCACCGCTGGCTTTCCTGCTCTGTGCTGCACTCCCCGCTCCCTGATGCCCCCTCCCCGCTCCCTGGATCTGCTCCCCCCGCCCGGTCCTAACTTAGGATCAGGCGGGGAGGGCGGGGGGAGCGATGAGGGGGCATCACGGAGCAGGGAGCACAGAACAGAGCAGGAAAGCCGGTGGTGCAGTCTCACCGCTGGCTTTCCTGACGGTTATTTCAAATGATCAGCTTATGCAGATCAGCTGTTCATTTGAAGAAACTGCGGTGATGTCAGGGAAAGGTTCATGTGAGTTCATGTCGCAAGAACTCACATGAACTTTCCCATGCCGGGTGCTGCACAGCAGAGGCTCTCTACCAGAGATGTAGCTGAGCTAAAGAAGAAAACTTCAGCTGATCATTTGAAATAACCGGTGGGAAAGCCAGCAGTGAGACTTCACCTCTTGCTTTCCTGCTCTGTTCTGCACTCCCCGCTCCCTGATGACCCCTCATCGCTCCATCTGCAGCCTCTCCGCATGATCCTAAGTTAGGACCGGACGGGGAGAGCAGATCCAGGGAGTGGGGAGGGGGCATCAGGGAGCGGGGAGCGCAGCACAGAGCAGGAAAGCTGGCGGTAAAGTCTTCTCACTGCCGCCGGCTTCCCCGCCCTGGTCTTTTGCTCCCAGCCTGGTCCTAACTTAGGATCGGGATGGGAGGCGGCGGGGGGCAGTGGCTTTTAAACAATCATGCCCCCATTTCAGCCCTTTCCTCTGCCCCCAGACCACTTTATAGGGTCCTTTTGGTGAACGAACTGCTATCGAACATAACCTGGAACTGCCGAATTTTAAGCTAATTGTTCGCATTCGTCAAATGACTCGAACACCACCCAAACAGCTCGCATATGAGATTGGCGAACATTTCGATTCGAACATCGCTCATCTCTACTAAAAAGCAATAAAGAAATGTTATCTTCCCCAAAATGGTATTAATAGAAACTGTAATTTCTCCTGTAAAAAATACACTCTCACTTTTGTTCAGCAGAGAAATAGAAAAAATATAGCTTTCAAAATAAGGTGAGGCAAAAAAATTGGGGTGCAAAGGTGGGGTGAAAGCATCCTGTTAATTGTCTGATAGTAGCAAAACCAAAAAATCTATATAAATCTGGTATTCCTGTTATTGAAAAAGATGGCTTTATTTCTCAGCGCATATGTCACACGATGACCCAATATGAAGGGGAATAGCATCAAATATTACTATAAGAAGACCCAAATCTGGCCAAACGGTCAGGAAACAAGATGCCGATACTTTCCAAATTAAAACCAAACTTTTATTAGATACAATGAAATAACAAAATAATATGCATACAAGCAGATGCCCCATGTGGAGGGGGGGTGGTTCTAGTCCAATAATAAGGCACACTTTACAGAATGATAAATCACATAGGTTGTTATAGATTGCTCAGATGTATCGTTTTGATAAAATAAATAGATGCTAATAGTTTATCAATTTATCAAATAAGCTTTACTGGAAGGACTAAATGCACATGAGTTTTGCTCAAAGCAAGTATACAATAGGGAATAGGGATAGGGGCTATGGGGATGATGAGTAGGGCCCCTAGGACAGTGGTGGGGGTGCATCCAGAGTGGGGGTGATAAGAATAATGGATGGGGGTAGATCCAGGGTAGAGCTATGGAAGTACATGGCATATCATAGTTTACTTCCTTCAAAGTCTATGGCATGCGCTCACATACCGTCCTTCTATTTCCACTGCGCTATCACTACTATTTATATCCCTATAAAGAGCACTTTGCAATGACCAGAATAAATAATAAGTATATTAAAAGACTGCAAAATGGCAGTGTCTACTATGGGCAACATATACTATATTATTATGTGTTTAGAAAAGTATTGCAATTGTATATTCAAAAGTGCCCTGGGTGGGTTATGAATGTCTTATAAAGTGTCTAATATGGCCATAATACACTATACTATGATATAATTGAAAGAATTATGTATGCATAGTAATAGTGGGTATCCTAAAGTATACTCAGAGCTGGACCCAAGCACTTGAAATTCAAAATTGTATAGCTACAGAGTAAAAAATATCAAGTGCACAAATATATATAGGACAAGCAGAACTTATAATCTGCATTGTAAGGGACAGAAACCCACCTCTCAGCGTACGTTTCACTTCCACTTTATAGGTGGTGTACGATCTGCATGTTTATCCATGAGCCACATCTGTTTTGTACAGACCATAAACAGCTCTTAGTAAAAAGGCCAATACTTCTGAAAATGCATTTGTCGCACCCCAGGAATGGGGGTACTCAAGACCGGGCCCTGTTCTCTGCTAGGGCTGCTGGGGTCATCACGGTGTTGTGACCCGCTCCCGTGGTCCCAGGTGCAGCAATAAAAAGGGGGAAAGGGAAAAACAAAAATTTAAATTAAGGTCATGATGCCACCTGCAGTTTGTGGCTAGTAAAGCCACTGCTGCCGTCCAGGTCTCTCGGGAACGATGAAGAAGGCGGCAGCAAGGATGGTGAAGACCTTGGTGTTCCCCAGTGCAGGAGTAGGGGATGTAGTTTATGTGAATGGAGAATGTTGGGATTGCAGGGTTCAGCATGTGAAGAATAAACAGACAGAGAGGGCACAGTTCTCTTTTACCTTTTACTTAGTAGTAGAGTTGTCCGGGTACTGTCCAAAGCTGTTGTTGGGGATCCGGGCTTGGAAGCAAGTTGGGGCGACACTCTCCGGGCAAGTTCCGAGGTTTACCTACTGCTTCAGTGTCTGTGGGCCCTGGCTGCATGTAGCGGTGCTGAGGCCTCCTGTAGTCTGCTACTGCTGTGTGACAGGCAGTGCAAGCTCTCTGATGGCTCCCTGTCTTAGCTGGGTCTCCTGAGCTGTATAATGCAGCTGTGTCTCCTAGCCTTAGGTTGGGGAGGCAACGTGAAATCACCCACCCTCCGGGTTTGGGTGCTGCATTTAGAATTCCTGGCGACCTCGGTCTCCAGTGACCGTACTGCACTAAGTACTGGGGTGTACTGGCACTGGCTCCACTCCCTAGACCTAGGCCTCCACTTCCCCAGACCTTCACCACGGGTCTCACACACTGTCCGGTCAGTCTCCTAGGACGAGCCTGGCGTGGCTCCATCATAGGGTGTCTTCTACAGTCTACAAAAAAAAAAAAAAAGATTACTCAGGGGAGTAGTCAGAATAAAGTAAGAGCATAACAGCACTTTTGACCTGGTGACAGCTCCTAAGTCTGCACACTCACTCTTAAGTTCACAACATGGTTTTGTTCCTGTCCGTGGGGATCCTGTTTTTTACAGAACCATACGGACAGGACCGGATTTTATGTCATTTCTGTGTCCAGATCCGGCTGCATGTAGCGGTACTGAGGCCTCCTGTAGTCTGCTACTGCTGTGTGACAGGCGGTGCAAGCTCTCTGATGGCTCCCCGTCTTAGCTGGGTCTCCTGAGCTGTATAATGCGGCTGTGTCTCCTAGCCTTAGGTTGGGGAGGCAAAGTGAAATCACCCACCCTCCGGGTTTGGTTGCTGGATGTAGAATTCCTGGCGACCTCGGTCTCCAGTGACCGTACTGCACTAAGTACTGGGGCGTACCGGCACTGGCTCCACTTCCCAGACCTAGGCTTCCACTTCCCCAGACCTTCACCACGAGTCTCACACTCAGGGGAGTAGTCGGAATAAAGTAAGAGCAAAACAGCACTTTTGACCTGGAGACAGCTCCTAAGTCTGCACACTCACTCTTAAGTTCACAACATGGTTTTGTTCCTGTCCGTGGGAATCCTGTTTTTTTACAGGACCATACGGACAGGACCGGATTTGATGCCATTTCTGTGTCCAGATCCGGCATTTTGACAAATCCGGACACAGAAAGAGCTGGGAGGAACCGAGTCTGCAAAGCACAGGCAAGTGGTGTTAGGGCTGTTACTTTCACTTTTGCAATGTATCTACATGCATTGCGAGAGTGAAAAAATAGAAAGCAATGGTTAAGAATAAATAAAACTGCTCACCTATCTGCCGAGTGTCCCGCGATGCGAGACATCCACGTCCGATCGCTGCAGGGCCTTGATCAGCTGACCGGTGGCAACCGATCAGTTGATGAGTCACATGACAGCATCAACTGAGCGGTTTAAATCACCCCCGATCAGTTTTGGCAAGTGGTTTAAACTGCTCAGCTGATGCTGTCATGTGACACATCAACTGATCGGTTGCCGCCAGTCAGCTGATTAAGGTCTTGCAGCGATCAGTCATGGACGCATCGCATCGTGGGACACTCTGCGGAGAGGTGTGTAGATTCACTGCTAAAGTAGAATTACACACACGGAACAGAGCAGTGAATGTGTACTGAGCATGCTCAGTACGCTAAAACTGGATCCGGGAAACGATCCTGTTTTTTCCCTGATCTGGCGCCCATAGACTCCCATGTTATGTGTGCCGGATCGAATTTGAAGCTGGAACAATCTGACCATTTCAGACAGTATGTTCAGAGATGTTCCTGCTGTGGATTGATCCCTTTTTTAGAGAGAGAAGGAGGACCTTTTACTCCATTCAGCTTCAGAATACCCCAGATCCCTGCAAGCCATACATTTTGTGCTCTCAGAAGACTCAAACATCTTTGGGATTGAATGACCTGAACTATAGATTTTTTATGACAGGGCTTAATAGGGACTTCTAGGGACAGTTGATGATGACTGGGGGTGCCACTTCATTATAACTTAGGGTGTCAACCCCTACAATTAGATAGGGAATAAAAAAAACTGCTCACCTGTCTGCCGAGTGTCCCGCGATGCGAGACGTCCACGTCCGATCGCTGCAGGGCCTTAATCAGCTGACCGGTGGCAACCGATCAGTTGATGAGTTACATGACAGCATCAACTGAGCGGTTTAAATCACCCGCCGATCGATTTTGGCAGGTGGTTTAAACTGCTCAGCTGATGCTGTCATGTGACACATCAACTGATCGGTTGCCGCCAGTCAGCTGATTAAGGTATTGCAGCGATCAGTCATGGACGCATCGCATCGTGGGACACTCTGCGGAGAGGTGAGCATTTTTTTTATTTTTAACCATTGCTTTCTTTAATTTCACGTTAGCAGTGTATGTAGATAGACTGCTAAAGTAAAATTACACACACGGAACAGAGCAGTGAATGTGTACTGAGCATGCTAAGTACGCTAAAACCGGATCCGGGAAACGATCCTGTTTTTCCCCTGATCTGGCGCCCATAGACTCCCATGTTATGTGTGCCGGATCGAATTTGAAGCTGGAACAATCTGACCATTTCAGACAGTATGTTCAGAGATGTTCCTGCTGTGGATTGATCCCTTTTTTAGAGAGAGAAGGAGGACCTTTTACTCCATTCAGCTTCAGAATATCCCAGATCCCAGCAAGCCATACATTTTGTGCTCTCAGAAGACTCAAACATCTTTGGGATTGAATGACCTGAACTATAGATTTTTCATGACAGGGCTTAATAGGGACTTCTAGGGACAGTTGATGATGACTGGGGGTGCCACTTCATTATAACTTAGGGTGTCAACCCCTACAGTTAGGTAGGGTTGAGTGTTAGTAATATACTAGGGTTATTATAGACCTCTACCTCTCCCTCCCTCCTTCCTCCCTCTTTTGTGTACCAACGTCTTTTGCCAGTATTAACCATTCTGCCTTTTTTGTAAATTATTATTATTATTATTATTATTATTATTATTATATTGGTCAACTCTACTTTATATTCCCCTTTTGGGTATTGCTGCTTTGGATAAATAGGAGAAAGGATTCAGCAATATCTAGAAGGATATGAGTGGAGTAATGGTCATGATGTAGTGAAGAATAAAACTAGACATCAGGTGCAACATTCTTCAGAAAGGGCAATAAGGACCAGTAGCATCTAAAACAAACTTGGTGATCAGCCTAGAACTAGAGAACTGGGGGCGGCTCAAATATACCAACAATGGTGACATCAATAAAGTACATTAGTTTCTATAAAAACACACTTTTCTCAATACATTAAAAGTATTTTCACAGGGTACTTCACATTCCAACCAATTTGTAGAGAATGTAAAATACCATGAAATGCCTCACATGGAAGTGTAAGGAGTTCAATAGGTTGTCACTAGTAACTGTGTCCCCTGTAGTCTGGCATTGTAATTGGTTTCTCTGACAAGAAATGAAGGATTCTTAACAACAACAATTTATTTAAAGGTATTCAAAATGAATATTCAAATATTTCAAATTTCAACATTCGTAAAACACATATGCAGCGTCTTCCCACTTTGTGGTTTCTTTGCTGCACCTGGAGTTGCGCAACCTCCAGAACAAAACCACTCTATCACAGCTACCTTGTATTCCTGGTTTAAATGAGTCTTATTCTTACACCCATTTTTTATTCAATCTGGAATAAAAAAAACTGCTCACCTGTCTGCCGAGTGTCCCGCGATGCGAGACGTCCGATCACTGCAGGGCCTTAATCAGCTGACCAGTGGCAACCGATCAGTTGATGAGTCACATGACAGCATCAACTGAGCGGATTAAATCACCCGCCGATCGGTTTTGGCAGGCAGTTTAAACTGTGCAGCTGATGCTGTCATGTGACACATCAACTGATCGGTTGCCGCCAGTCAGCTGATTAAGGTCTTGCAGCGATCAGTCATGGACGCATCGCATCGTGGGACACTCTGCGGAGAGGTGAGCATTTTTTCTATTTTTATCCATTGCTTTCTTTAATTTCACTTTAGCAGTGTATGTAGATACACTGCTAAAGTAAAATTACACACGCGGAACAGAGCAGTGAATGTGTACTGAGCATGCTCAGTACGCTAAAACCGGATCCGGGAAACTATCCTGTTTTTTTCCCTGATCTGGCGCCCATAGACTCCCATGTTTTGTGTGCCGGATCGCCCCGGATTAGTTTCTGTCCTGTTTGGTCCGGTTTTTCCACCGGAACCCAAAAAACGGTGCAGTCTCCAATTTTGGGGCCAGGAAAAAAACAGGACAGAAACGAATCCAGGACTGAATTGACAGAATCGTATCGCCATTTATGACCAATCCGGCACCATAGGGATACATGGGAGGCTAAAAACGATCCTGTACTGTCCTTTTCAAAACAGATAGAACAGGATGGCAACAACCGTGGTGTGAAGCCAGCCTTTACTACAAGAGTATTTAGCTGCTGCATGTAAATAACATTCTGCAATTTGTTCATGTCCATCAGCAATCCCAGTAATAAAACTGTCATTCATCAGATAAGATTGTTCACTTTACTAGCAAAATCATGGATATGCGGTGCAGATAGATGACACTTGAAGGTGCTTTGTAAATTCCAAAAGGCAAATGAAAAACACATTCTAAGTCTGGAGGACATGACATCCTAAAGCAAGAAACTCTGTCAGTTGTCAAAAGGTGTAAACATAAAGGGAATTGATGGACTTTGCACACTCGAAGGAACATGTGTAGTCAAGACTGATGTGCAAGCAGAAAATCACGGAGACCATAGCAGCCTCAGTCTTATGTTTCAATAGGTTCAGGCTGGCGGACATAATAATGTTTAATGCTTAAATAGAAATGATCGATTTTCTGTTGCAAGGATTAGTTGAAATTAGTATGGTGACAACAATCTGTTGAAGTGCAAGCTTCAAAAGTGACATTTTTGAATTAGGATTTATGCAGTTTACGCTGGTCTTATATAATGGAATTACCACATTATAATGCATAACTCACAATATAAATAGAACATATAGAAAACTAATTGAATTGGTAAGGGCAAACTGTGTTTTCCTCTATTTTGGCCAGATAAAATATTATTAATGCAATAATTTTTCTGGCTTATTTTTGGCCTCTCACGGTAGAACTTTAAACTGCATTCTGTTTAAGGGTCATTCCATGTCAAGTGAACCAATGATTATGACCTCTATAGTTTTAATTCTTTTGAGATTTTGTTATTTGATAATAGCATGTCAGACAATGCAAAATGTGAAGAGAAAATTTTTTTTTTAAATTTATTTTTTTTAAAAATGATTTTCAAAGTTCGGAAAAAGTGCGAATTTCGCTGTGGCCTGCCTTTACGTTTCTCCTCATAACTAAGGCTAGGAATGAGATAGAGAGACAAAATAAACACCATTCTACTCAGAACTATACAGGTTTTCACCAGATATGTCACAAGAGGATCTTTGTTAATATTTTACCCATGTGATCGCAAGCACAAAACTTGAAAACGCATTTCCGAAAAATCGGCGCGCTTTAAATATTTCAAAAACTGCCCATGTGTCTGCTATGCTCTTAGCCACATCTGTACCAAATTTCAAGCTGGGATCGCGATGGGATCATATTTTAAACTATTTTAATATTAATAGCGTCGATGGGTCATTCCATATCAAGTGATCTAAATATGAATATTTTTTTTTACCTGACGTCTTTAGATTTTTTTTATTTTTTTTCCTTTATGAAGTACTACTTTAGTTAATTACAAATTAAAAGTTTAGAAATTTTTTTCTTCATCAGTTAATTTTTTACAGATTTTTAAAGTTTAAAAAAAGGGTGAATTTTGGCCTGGTATGACTTTACATTTTTTTTATCTTGGGCTAGAAATAAGATAGAGAAACAAAATAAACACCATTCTACTCAGAACTGTCCAGGCTTTCACCAGATATGTCACAAGAGTATATTTGTTAATTTAAATTTTTTACCCATGCGAACGCAAACGCAACATTTTGAAACGCATTTCCGAAAAAACGTTTTAATAAAAATTTTCCAAACCTGCCCATGTGTCTTTTATGCTCTTAGCCACATCTGTACCAAATTTCAAGTTGGGATCGTGATGGGATCATATTTTAAAATATTTAACTATTATAGTGTCAATTAAAAAATCTTGAATTCAGATCTGTTCAACCTGTGGTCTAAAAGCGTGGGGTCTATATTTATCAAATCCATTATTTTTAGACATTACTGTATTATTTTGATATGTTACAGCTTAGAAGCAGGAGAGGACATATAGGAAAAAGCTTTGTTAGGGCTCAACCTGAGAAAGCACAGGGATAGACAGTGAATGCAGAGCAGATGATAGGCCAGCAGCTCTGTCAATCATGTTAAGTGTCTACCCACTGCATTCAGGAAGTAAGACAGCTCGTTCAGACCTTTCATGTCCTGACATGTCTGGACATCTTCACTCCTGAACAAACAATAGTCTGTACAAAGCCATCAAGGCTGTGTACTAAAATATGGGTGAGTAAATATATTAATAGTTTAATGCTTTTATTATTAAAGGCCAATACACACAATGCTATTCTTAGGGATCATCATTCAGAAAAACAGCCCCATTGATTTCTATGGGGTTCACCACATGCAGTGTTTTTGGAAACACTCAAGAGTGAGTAAATCACTGCTTGAACTACTTTTTAATCGCTGCAATAAACGCAGCATTTATCATTGATATAAAAAAAGCTGCCATTTTTTTCACTAGCGATTAAAAAAACTAACGCATATGTGGTAAAAACTTGGTAGAAAAACAAGCTGCCAAAACTGCAGCGTGTATCTGCAGACAGAAAAAACTGTGCGCGCTAGCCCTAAAACTCACTTTATAGTAATACAGTTCTATCTCAAGTGTACTGTAAATCTTTATTTTTATTACCTATCTTCCTTACTTAATATTAACTGTATTTTTCCCACACAGCAATGGCTGCTACTTCTCAAGAAACAATATTTTATCATAGACACTGTTGCAATCCTTTTAAAAAAATATGAATATGATTGGCGCTGGTGGCTGGCTACTGTACTCTCCAAAGATTGTGAAAATGAAGAAGTAGAATTGACTTTATTGCATCCTTCTGGTCCAGCGCCATCCTTTGTGTATCCAAGAAAGCCAGACATTTTAAAAGTGCACAAAAATCAGATATTAACTCAGGCGGAGCCTAACACCGTGACAGGCCGGACATACTCTTTGACACACAAGGAAATGGCGATTGCTAGTAAGCGTTTATGGACAAGATTACATTTCACCCACTAGAAGGGACAAATTGATAAAAATGCCACTTTAAAAACATACTATTAATTGTTTGATTAGTTCATAATTTATAGAACGATGATTTAACTACTGTACTATTCTTATTAAACACTTCATAAATCACATGTTTAGTGATAGAATAGAAAACAAATTTATATGTATAAACAGGGGTTAACATTTTTGGTTCTTTTAATCTTGTTTAATCAAACTTGAGGATATAATCACCTTTCTTCTTTTGGTTTGTTCAATACATTCAAGTTGAAAATGCTGAGCGTTGTGTTCTGATGATTAAGATGTATTTATCCTGGCACTTATGGGATTTGTTTATTGTGTTTCTTTTTTGTTGCATATAAATGTTTTATTCAATAAGTTGTGATAACTCATACAACCATAAAATAAAAAATATATAAATTTGACAGGTCCCAAGTTGAATCTCTGCACAAATATAACCAAGAACACAATCAGTCATTTTTTTCACAATTGCCCGTCAATAGTTTGAATTTGATATAAAGAAACATAGTCTTGTAACATATCAAATGAAAGCTGTTACCGTTCTGAGTAAAATGATGCCTCTCCCACTTCATTATCTTATTTCTAGCCTGAGATAAAAAAAATGTAAAGTCATACCAGGCCAAAATTCACCCTTTTTTTAAACTTTAAAAATCTGTAAAAAATTAACTGACGAAGAAAAAAATTCTAAACTTTTAATTTGTAATTAACTAAAGTTGTACTTCATAAATAAAAAGAATAAAAAAAATCTAAAGACGTCAGGTAAAAAAAATATTCATATTTAGATCACTTGATATAGAATGACCCATTGACGCTATTAATATTAAAATATTTTAAAATATGATCCCATCGCGATCCCAACTTGAAATTTGGTACAGATGTGGCTAAGAGCATAGCAGACACATGGGCAGTTTTTGAAATATTTAAAGCGCGCCGATTTTTCGGAAATGCGTTTTCACGTTTTGCGCTTGCAATCACATGGGTAAAATATTAACAAAGATCCTCTTGTGACATATCTGGTGAAAGCCTGCACAGTTCTGAGTAGAATGGTGCTTATTCTGTTTCTCTATCTTATTTCTAGCCCGAGATATGATAGAAAATATAAAGCCATACCAGGCCAAAATTCGCACTTTTTTTAAAACTTTAAAAATCTGTAAAAAATTAACTGATAAAGAAAAAAATTCAAAACTTTTTTTTGTAATTAACTAAAGTTGTTCTTCATATAGAAAAACATTTTTAAAAATCTGAGGACGTCAGGGAAAAAAAATATTCATTTTTGGATCACTTGACATGGAATGACCCTTAAGGATGATACAATTCCACTTTCTTTAAAACTTTTATTGCAGTCTTTAAAAGGATTTTCCACCCAGCTTTGACGACTGACCAAAGGGAAGGAAATAGGGATCTTCCTGCCATCTCTCTATCCACCATAACTACGGTGGTTTCCACTGGGTCTGGAAGTGATGATGTCTTATCAATACTGTCATTCTACTGCTGCAGCCTCTAACTGGCTGTAGTCAGGTGACTGATGGGATGATATTACTATTTGTTAGATGATTGTCCCTACATTAGTCATGTGTATGATCGGCCCACCGGATGTGTGGGATACTCGGAATCGGGCCCTGTCATCGTCGTCTAGGGCTACAGGATGTCACGGTGTCGTGACCCAGCTTCGTGGTCTGGGGCGGTCAATAAAAGGGGAAAACAGTTTCTGCCGGCTTGCGGAATCAGTCTGTCCTGTCTCAGGCGTGGCAATCAAAGTCTCACGCAGTGTCAAGCTTTAACCGGGTTTACTTTCCTGCTCGGCAGATGGTTACAACACAGTCAAATCAGTAGAATCTCCGGTGTCGTCTAGCAGCTGGGATGGTTTAACTGCAGCACCCCCTTTTGTGTTCCTTTTGGGCCTTTTCAGTCTGTTCCACATGCTAGCTACAGTCCAGCTTTTCTGTGGGTAACTTCTTGGGTCCCCTAGACCTAATATGATGGCCTTCCTTTCACTGCACCGGAGGTTGGGTCTCAGGACATAAAGACCCCGCACTCCGTCGGAATTTGTGGCCACTTCTGCAAAGTCGGTAATCTGGTTCCAGCCCAGTCCTTCGGTGTCCCCACTGACTCGGACACACCTTGGACCCCTCTGCCTTTCCTCAGTCCTCAACCTGGGACTAGTCATACAGTGGCACAGGCCGCCGGGTCCTGATTCTCTCAGTCTGGTCTCTCTGACAACTTGGCTGACGGTTTCAACTCTTTCTCTCCTGCTACTCGCCTTCCTACTCACTCCCTCTTCCTCATTTTTTTTTAAACTTGATGCTGTGTGTTCCTTTTTGTTCTTGTGTTCTCACTCCTAACTGGGTTCTGTCCTAAGTCTCCACCCTCCACCTGGCTCCTCCCGCTATCCTGTTGCTAGACATAGAGTAACTTAGACTTGGGAGTGTGTTGAGTGTTTGTGTGGGTGACCGACTTACCAATCCCAGCTGCTGTGCCGTCTACTGGCAACCAGTCCGCAGGGGCGCCACATGTACCTTCAGTCAATCATTGACTTTAATGGTCAGTTGATTATATGGATGAGACGTGCTCACTTCTTATCCTGGCTGAGACTCCCTTACAGTCTCAAGCAACCCCCACCAGCATACGATCCTGGTTGTTGCCCACAGGGTAGTTATTGATAGGAGGGCAATGTGCTGATGAAGAGGCCAGAAAAAACAAGGAGATAAATGCAGATGTATAAATCACAAGACAAAATGAAGGTAAAAAATGTAGGCGGTGAAGAGGCAATGCAAATAAAGTGAAGACAATACAAAGGAAAACTAGAAGAAAGAGAGGAAAGATATATCTGAAGGCTATACAGGAGACAGTGTTTCAGCAAGGGTAGATAATTCTAAAACATAGCTTTTAATATAAATAGATAAAATCAATACACGCAAAACATATAATCCATGTGAGTATACATTCAGGGTAACCTAATACACAAGTGCAAATAGAATATATATATATAAATAGTATGTACAGGGAAATAATTAGATCAGCCAGCCAGTGTATGATATCCGAGGCAAAATGATGAGATTATGTATCATGAGTGTATACGATAACCTATTTAGAATTTGAAGCTGGAACAATCTGACCATTTCAGACAGTATGTTCAGAGATGTTCCTGCTGTGGATTGATCCCTTTTTTAGAGAGAGAAGGAGGACCTTTTACTCCATTCAGCCTCAGAATACCCCAGATCCCAGCAAGCCATACATTTTGTGCTCTCAGAAGACTCAAACATCTTTGGGATTGAATGACCTGAACTATAGATTTTTCATGACAGGGCTTAATTAGGGACTTCTAGGGACAGTTGATGATGACTGGGGGTGCCACTTCATTATACCTTAGGGTGTCAACCCCTACAGTTAGGTAGGGTTGAGTGCTAGTAATATACTAGGGTTATTATAGACCTCCACCTCTCCCTCCCTCCTGCCTTCCTCTTTTCTGTACCAACGTCTTTTTGCCAGTATTAACCATTCTGCCTTTTTTGTAAATTATTATTATTATATTGGTCAATTCTACTTTATATTCCCCTTTTGGGTATTGCTGCTTTGGATAAATAGGAGAAAGGATTCAGCAATATCTAGAAGGATATGAGTGGAGTAATGGTCATGATGTAGTGAAGGATAAAACTAGACATCAGGTGCAACATTCTTCAGAAAGGGCAATAAGGACCAGTAGCATCTAAAACAAACCTGGTGATCAGACTAGAAGTAGAGAACTGGGGGAGGCTCAAATATACCAACAATGGTGACATCAATAAAGTACATTAGTTTCTATAAGAACACACTTTTCTCAATACATTAAAAGTATTTTCACAGGGTACTTCACATTCCACCAATTTGTAGAGAATGTAAAATACCATGAAATGCCTCACATGGAAGTGTAAGGAGTTCAATAGGTTGTCACTAGTAACTGTGTTCCCTGTAGTCTGGCATTGTAATTGGTTTCTCTGACAAGAAATGCAGGATTCTTAACAACAACAATTTATTTAAAGGTATTCAAAATGAATATTCAAATATTTCAAATTTCAACATTCGTAAAACACATATGCAGCGTCTTCCCCCTTTGTGGTTTCTTTGGTGCACCTGGAGTTGCGCAACCTCCAGAACAAAACCACTCTATCACAGCTACCTTGTATTCCTGGTTTAAATGAGTCTTATTCTTACACCCATTTTTTTTTTTCAATCTGGCGGCCTCTTCTGATCCTGGCCTTCTCACACCACTGGTTGACCCTACAAGCTTTCCCAAGCCTTCACTCATTGTATTCTGTTCAAGGGCTGTTCCCTCCTTGGCTTATTTTTATTACCAGTTTCGGGCAATCTTGTCAGTCACCCTTCCCTAGGATGCCTTCTGTTGCCAGTTATCAGCTGCTGTAACTCTCATTAAATCAAACCCTGGTCAGGCTATGCCATTCCTGCTTATGAGGATTTGACTTGCTCCTCTGTGTCTCCTATCCTTTATGGATATAACACCCTTGTTCTTTACCCATGGGTTACTTCGTCATTACGTCATTACACTTTCAGTTGTTACAGAAATTTTGGATGCATAGCAAATACTTACTCAGATGCGTTTCTTGTCATGGAGTAACACATTGATATATCAGGGCAATAGATCAGTTTGACACTTTTCTGAATAAAACACGAAATTGTGATTTTATTGTTTTTCATATTTTTATAATCCAATCAATGCTCCCTCTGTCAGTGCTACAGTATTGCTCCACTGCAACAGAACAGCACACAATATATATTGCTAATCTCTCTCCGCTCTCTTTCCAAAAAAGATGTACTACGGTTAATGTAGTAGTAGAGCTTAACTTACTGCGGTAAAGAACCTGAAGGCAAAAGCCTAGTGCCAGAAAACATAGAAGCGCGATAATTACAATTAATCCTGGTTTATTTCAAGTAGTTGAGCTTGCAACTACGCTAAACCTCTTTGATGATTAATTCATTTCTCTGAGACTTGGAATTCTTAGGACTGAGAAGGAGTATGCTATTTCATAGGCAGCAAATCAAGAAGTCAGCTTGTTAGCAGTTTAATAGGACAGCATGTTTTTCTGTTTGATGGATTTCAGGATGTCTCTACTGAAGCTATGACAAGTATAGAGAAACAGGGATGTATTGTGCAGTTTAAAGGGGACTTGACACTACTCTAGACGTGTCTGTTTTAGTAACTACTTGCATTCCACATGGAATAAGAATTCTAGATCATCTTTTGTTAAAATATGCATGTTATTCCTCCTAGAAATCTGATATATAAAGCTGAGTGTATGTATGTCCAGTATACGCTCATATACTATAAAGCACTCCATATAGTCCTCCATATACTATATGAAATAAGAAGAACTAGAGGCAGAGCCATTCAACATTCTATGGAGGGGGAGGAGCTAGAGGCAGAACCAGACAACATTCTGTGGCGGGGAGGAGCTAGAGGCAGAACCAGACAACATTCCGTGGAGGGGAGAAGCTAGAGGCAGAGGCAGACAACATTCTGTGGAGGGGAGGAGCAAGAGGCAGAACCAGACAACATTCTGTGGAGGGGAGGAGCAAGAGGCAGAACCAGACAACATTCTGTGGAGGGGAGGAGCAAGAGGCAGAACCAGACAACATTCTGTGGAGGGGAGGAGCAAGAGGCAGAACCAGACAACATTCTATGGAGGAGCCACAAAAAAAAGAGAAAACGATTCTGAGTCCATTTTGAAATGAAATTATACAATAATCTGGGTGGAGAAACAGCAACAATTCCTTCACACTACACTATGTTCCAAATTATTATGCAAATGTTCTTTTTTTCTCATTTTCCTAAATGGTCGGTGCAAATGACAGTCAGTGTAATACAAGTCATCACCCATAAGAGTATACATCAAATTTATTGAAGAAACCTCCCATCGATAACAGTATAATCAGTATAATCTTCAAAATTAAGAAAAAAAACTCTAAATGCACTGTTCCAAATTATTATGCACAGTAGAGTTTCTAAACATTTGATATGTTTGAAAGAACTGAAAATGCTGATTTGTTGAATTTGCAGCATTAGGAGGTCAGATTCACGGAAATAAATAGCTATTTAACTCCGACACATACTAACAAGCCAAGTTACGTGTTAACATAGGAACCCTTCTTTGATATCACCTTCAAAATTCTTGCATCCAGTGAACTTGTGAGCTTCTGGAAACTTTCTGCTTGTATTTCTTTGCATAATGTCAGAATAGCCTCCCAGAGCTGCTGTTTTGATGTGAACTGTCTCCCACCCTCATAGATCTTTTGCTTGATTATACTCCTAAGGTTCTCTATAGGGTTGAGGTCAGGGGAAGATGGTGGCCACACCATGAGTTTATCTCCTTTTATGCCCATAGCAGCCAATGGCACAGAGGTATTCTTTGTAGCATGAGAGTGAAGGACCGGTCAAAGAGGTAGGAGGAGAACAAGGAGAGAACAGTGTCCTTGAGCCCAATAGAGCGGAGCATAGAGAGAAGGAACTGGTAATCCACAGTATTGAATGCAGCAGAGAAATCCAGGAGGATCAATAGGGAGTAGTGACCACTAGATTTAGATGTTATTAGATCATTAGAGACTTTAGTGAGGGCAGTTTCAGTAGAGTGTGAGGTGCGGAAACCAGATTGTAGAGGGTTAAGAAGAGAATTGTCAGAGAGATAGCTGATCAGATGGGGGTGGACCAAGCATTCTAGGAGTTTATAGCTGAAGGGGAGATTAGAGACAGGTCTGTAGTTAGCAGCAGAGTTCTGGGCGAGGGATGTTTTTTTCAATAATGGGTGAATGAAGGCATATTTGAAGGAGGAGGGGAAAACACCAGATGAGAGGGAAAGATTAAATATTTTAGTTAGGTGAGATGTCACAGCTGGGGAAAGCGATTGAAGGAGAGTAAGGGAATAGGGTCACTGGTGCAGGTAGTAGGGTGAGAAGATGCAAGGAGCGGGATGACTTCTGCCTCTGTGACCGGATCAAAGACCAAAAGTGAGTTGGATGAAGTGCAGGATGGAGGAGAATGAGTGATGTTCTGAGGCTGTGAGGACATTTTCCATCGTATGTGGTCAATTTTGTCTTTCAAATAGTTGGCTAGATTGTCAATTGTGAGTGTTGAGCAAGTGTAATCATTACAATTCGTTACTTGCATGGTATTCATGATACTCCTTAGTCAGCAAGTATCGCTAGTGCTCGTGAGTGATGTGTCAATCTTGAGTAATCTGATGCACATTGCCAGCTCCCTACAGTACACAAAGGGTGTCTGCACCCCAGGGAGGGCAGATTGAATGCAAGGGTTTTTCTGGGGGCACAGCAAGGTGTTTTATGCAGTGAAAACTCAAGAAAGCCCACCCTCCCTGCCCCGGTAATGCTTGTTTTATGGCCAGATATGTGTTGGCAGAGCCTACCACTAATTGACTGACATTGGACTCGCTATTCAGACGAGTATGGGAGTATTACAAAGTACTCATTATGATTATAGCAATTATGAAGATTTCACTTCTCACTCATCACTATTAGGAACTTATGCTCTTCACAATGCAAGATCCCAGTGGAATGCATTTTACGATATCTGTCCTTAAAAGGAACCAACCACCAGGATTTAACAACCAGGTGATTGACGTATGCAGCATGACATCACTATTTGTTTTTGTTATTTATTACTCCCCTGTCTTGGCTTGTCTTTTTGCTGTAAGCTGACAACCCCACCTCTCATCCAACCTTTCATTTTACTTGCAGTATCATGTTGCTAGAGGATAGTGAAAGTAAAATTAAAGTCTGCATGAGAGGAGTGGGGTTCGGCTTACAGCCACAAGACAAGCCCACAAGGGAGTAATAGAAAAAAAATAGTGATGTCATGCGGCACATGTCAATCACTTGCTGCATAGCACAAAATCCTGGTGGTTGGGTCCCTTTAAATTTGGCATCTCCAATGAAAATAACTTTTGACTTTGATTACTGTAAAAAAAAGAAATAGTTTACAGTTTCTAAAGTTTATTGTGCTCCATGCAGTAAATATACATTTTTTTTAAATAATTCAGTCCTTTATTCGAACTGATTTCCATTCTATCAATGGAAAATGTTTCTGCATTAAATACACAATAAAGCGCACATCATTACTTTACTACAAAACATTACAGAAAACTGCAAAAGACAGCAATGAGACACAATACTAATGCCCGTGCTTGATGCCTTCTCTATGTATGCAAATAATGCTATCCTCAGCTCTACAAAAGTAAACTGACTTTTTCTACTGTAAAATATTCTCAGTTCACTCATCGGCTGAAAGAGGAGGACTCTGATTTCTTAAATAAGTTTCCTCAGACACTCGGAATCCGAGCAGCTTCTCTACAAAGGCAAAGCTGCAGGCTGCATGCTAGAGATAAGGTTTTTAAAGTGCTTCTAGATGGCAGCAGTTAGAAAATATAATCACAAAATGCTATTTGATTAAGTCTTCCATTTTACTGTTGTTAAAATTCACGAGGAGCACCGCTCCAGGCCACCAAAGCTGTTTTGTGCGAGATAATCAATGTATATGGTATGTTAAGAAATATTAACAGAAGGAGCCATCAACGCCATGCAATATTATTATTTACAACAGCCGTTACTTTCGGTGTGATGGAATTCAACAGTCTCAAGGACAAGTATCCAAAAAGCTTCAAGAACCATACTGACCTTTTTATTATATGTACTTAGCTTATTCCTGGATTATAGTGTTTCATTTGGAATACTTGATTTAATTGTAAAATAGCAAAATACCATGCATATTATTTTCTGCACGATGTAAATGTAATTTTTTTTACATATGAAGGTATTAAAGGGATCACACATTGGACTAGAAATTGATGTGTATTTCTTCTACAGAAATCTGAGGCTATATCCTCAGATTTTGTGGATTGCTCCGAAACTGCTGGAGCTGATTTGCAAGAGGAATATTCACGAGAATTCTCATTGAGGCTAATGCTCAGGGTCTACAAGTAAAATAGATGACGACACTTAAGGCCCTGTCTCACATAACGATATCGTTAGAGAGATCGTTGTAACTGTGACGTTACAACGATCTCTCCAGCGATGTCGTTCTGTGTGACACTTTGCAGCGATCAGGCCCCTGCTGTGAGGTCGCTGATCGCTGCAAAGTGCTTGGGGTCATTTTTTGAACGTTGGTTTCCCCCTGGTCAGCACGCATCACTGCATGTGACAGCGAGAGACCAGCGATCAGTGACCTCACTGGCTAGTAACCATGGTAAACACCGGTTATCTAGGCAGCGCGTGCTGCCTAGATACCCGGTGTTTACCATGGTTACCAGCATCCTCCCTGCTTAGCACTGCCTGTAAGCAGGGAGGAAGCTGGTAACTATTATAAACAGAGGGTATCTAGGCAGCGCGCGCTAAGCAGGGAGGACGTGACATCGCCTTCAGCGATGTTTATCATAGTTACCAGCGTTCTCCCTGCTTACAGGGAACGCTAAGCAGGAAGAACGCTGGTAACTATGATAAACACTGGGTATCCAGGCAGCACGCGCTAAACAGGGAGGACGCTGACATCGCCTTCAGCGATGTGGGAGGTGGCTCGCATGGCCCTGATCGCTGGGGAGATCTGCCTGTTTGACAGCTCCCTAACGATCAGGTAACGATGCTCCAGCGATCCCTGCAGGTCGTTATCGCTGTCTGGATCGCTGGAGTGGTCGTTATTTGTGACTGGGCCCTTATTTTCACTGTGAATTTCTTGCCGTTGTTCACCTTGAAATCTGTGTGTAAACTTTGTCGATGCATATAAAAAGGGTTGCAGAAACCTGTTTAACATGCATTAGATTAGATGTTAATTTTATGCAGACTTCACAGAGGTTTAGATGCAGAATGTGTGCTTAAAGGGAGTCTGTCACCCCAAAAATGCATTCTAAATGGGCTATAGAGTGTTGTAGGGGACGTAGCCACAATAGCAACCATATTAGCACTGTCAATCCAAGAAAAGAAGGCATCATCCATAAACATATAAAATTCTTCCTTTATTCAATCCATTGAAACTGTCAACACATGAATGGGTACAGATATAGTTGAGGCATTTCGACACTCAAGGTACCTTAGTCGTAACAACTAAGCCCACTTAAGGGCCTGTCACACGCGTCAATGTCGTCAGTGAGATGATCGCTGACGACATTGACGGCTGATTGCTGGTGAGCTGTCACACAGACAGACTCACCAGCGATCAATTGACCAGAGACATCATGGAAACGATTTAAATATCGTTTCCATGATGTCTTGCTCCCGCTGCCAGCCTGCTGGAAGCGGGAGCAGGCTGGTCTCCAAGGTAAACTGCGGGTATCTAGGCAGCGCGCGCTGCCTAGATACCCGACGTGTACCTTAGTTACCAGCCTCCTCCGCTCACTGGCTGGTATCTAAGGTACACAGCGGGTACCTTAGATACCAGCCGGTGAGCGGAGGAGGCTGGTAACTAAGGTACACGTCGGGTATCTAGGCAGCGCGCGCTGCCTAAATACCCGCAGTTTACCTTGGATACCAGCTCCCAGCGCTTGTGACAGGCGCTGGGAGCTGGAATATCGCTACTCCCGGTGTCACACGCAGCGATGCTGCGTGTCCACCGGGCGACAATCGCCAGGTTTTAGGACTGATTCTAAAACCTGGCGATCATCAACCAGCGATTTATCGCTGGTTGATTCACTATGTCACACGCATCAATATCGCTGCAACGTCACGTGCAGCCGATATCGTGCAGGCGATATTGATGCGTGTGACAGGCCCTTTAGTCATAATGACTAAGACACCTCGAGTGTCAAAACGCGTCAACTGTATCTGTACCCATTCATGTGTTGATGGTTTTAATTGAATGAATACAGTAAGAATTGTATGTGCTTACGGATGCAGCCTTCTTTTTTTGGATTGATGCTACACTCTGCTGACCTGCATGAGGCACTCTGATGGATAAAGGGACGGCAGTCTATGAGTGGTAAACCTGTACTCTATTTTGTACATTTATATATAGTATCACTGTACTTGCTACTTGTTCAGCTCCTAAGAAGTTTACTTTTACTTAATATGCAAATGAGGAGGTTTCAGTGTGGCTAAGAGTTTAGTGCCTCAGTACACCTCTTGATTTGCATATTGGGGCCTTCCTATATTTGTGATTGACAGAGCTTGCGTCCCAGGACAAGCATTGTCTAAGTGTAGTGGTTTGTGGGCAGTCACAAACACACATAGTGACTGACAATAGTGTAGGGGGTTCAACAGTCCCTTAATGCTTTAGTGGTTGTCGATTCATATTTGTGGGCAATTTGGTTGTTGGAATTCTTTTCCAAATTTACCAAAGATTATTCTATTGCTTGTGCAATTTTGATCTACGTTACTCTGTCAGGACATAAAAAGTTTCATGTGGGGAAAGTAAACTGACCACCTAGATGATCAACTCTCAACCTAACCTCCTTCTTTCCTTATGATTCATTTTTCCTTGTACTTGTCTTTTTTGTCAGCCTCATCATCCTTAGGGATGGGCGAATCTACTCGCTAGGACTCGTTACTCGGCGAGTAGTAAGGGACTCGCAGGACTCGGTACTCTGCGAGTTTCCCAGTGATTACTCGCACGAGTCCAATGCAAATCAATATCAATCCTAGTTTTGTCAGAAACGCTGACAAAACTCGGATTGCCATTGTTTGCATTAGACTCGGCTACTGTGCCAGTGATAGCAGGGAAACTCGCAAAGTAACTGCTGTTTCTTTGCGAGCCGAGTCCAGCTGTCTTCTCTGTGCAGCTCCAGGGTCCTAGAGCCCACCTGCTCACAGAGATGATGTAGCAGTGCTGAGATTGTTCTCAGTCTGCTCATTCCCTGTGCATAGACATCTATATTTATGCACAGGGGATGTAGCAGAGAGGACATCGCGTTTTGGACTACGTCGGACAGAAGAGGATTTTTTTAATTAAAGATGGAGTCCCTAATGGCTTTTTTTTTTATTTCAAATAAAAAATTTTCTCTGTGTTGTGTTTTTTTAACCCTTTATTGGAGAATCTTAGTGGCTGGGTCAAACGTGGCCTGACATTAAGAATCTCGGGCTTAATACCAGCTTGTATAACAAAGCTGGTATTAACCCCTTTATTACCCAGCGTGCCACCGCCACCAGGGCCGCTGGAAGAGCGGGGTTCAGCACCAGAGGATGGCGCTTCAATGACTACTCCGACTCCGAGACGACTCCGACTCCGAGGCGACTCCGACTCTGAGACTCCGACTCTGAGGAGACTCCGACTCTGAGGAGACTCCGACTCCGAGACTCTGACTCTGAGCCTCTGACTCTGAAATTCATTAAATAATAAAAAAAAAAAATGCAATGCAATTTCTATGTCTAGCCAGGTACAGCTAAGCAGCTGGGGGCTGGAATCCGCAGCGCAGGGATGCCCAAGCTTTCTGGACACCCCCCGCTGCAAATTGCAGCCCGCAGCCGCCCCAGAAGATGGCGCGTTCATTGAAGCGCCATCCTCTGGCGCTGAACCCCGCTCTTCCAGCGGCCCTGGTGGCGGTGGCACGCTGGGTAATAGAGGTTAGGGCCAGCTTTGTATTATCAGCTGGCCCTAAGCCCGAAATTTATGGCGGTCACGCCAATATTAGACATGACCGCCATGAATTTCTATTAAATTGTTTTAAAAAAAACACAACACAGAGAAATTTTTTTATTAGAAATAAAAAAAAAAGCCATTAGGGACTCCATCTTTAATTAAAAAAATCCTCTTCCGTCCGACGCAGTCCAAAACGCGATGTCCTCTCTGCTACATCCCCTGTGTATAGATATAGATGTCTATGCACAGGGAATGAGTAGACTGAGAACAATCTCAGCACTGCTACATCATCTCTGTGCACAGACATTCATGTCTGTACACAGGGAATGAGCAGACTGAGAACAATCTCAGCACTGCTACACCAGGCAGCAGGCGGGCTCTAGGACTCTGGAGCTGCACAGAGCAGACAGGACTCTTCTCTTATCTGTGCAAGTTTCCCAGCGATTACTTACAAAGTAAACGAGCCCAATGCAAATAAATGACAAAAATAGGATTGCTTCAGGCTGAAGCTTCCGAGACACATCTGCGATTTGTAAATCTCACACTACTCGCTATTACTCGCTTCCCCATTCATTTAAGGGGATGTCACACGCGTCAATATCGCTGTCAATGTCGCTCGTACGTCACGGATTTTTAGTCGCTCGAGCGACATAAAAGTGACGCAGGAGCGACATTGAAGCGTGTGACCAAGCGATGCAACCAGCGATATGTCGCTGATCGCCGATCGCAGGTTTCACTGCCAGATGTAAAACCTGTCGCTCATCGCTCAGTAGACCTTGTGCATCGCTGCGTGTGACACTAAACTCAGCGACGTATTTTCTATTTTGACAACGTACAAGCGACTAAATAAAATCGCTCGCAAGATGGCGACATCACTGCATCGCTGGGTCATATTGACGCGTGTGACATCTTACCTGCGATAATTCCACATCGCTCAGGCGATTAATAATTTGTGACGCATGAGCGATATTGCGGGCGACATTGACACGTGTGACAGGCCCTTAACATTGGACTCGCTAGACTCTCAACGAGTAGCGAGTCCTGGGCTCGGACTCGCTAGAGTCAAGCGATTCCGAGTAATTTAGGATTCGCCCATCACTAATCATCCTCATTTATTGCCTTCTTTACTTGTCCTGCTATCCCTTAATTGTGTCATCAGTTATCCTTTTATTTGTCCACAAGAAACTGCTTTCTGTAGAGACTGAACTTTTGCATGTCTAAGTTCATTGCAATTGAACCAGCTGGCTTGTACTTCCTTTTGCACAATAATCATTTGCACTCAGTCATGAAAGATATACAGATACCATTATTTACTGAATAAAGCCATTTCTGCTTTATAGTTTTGTGAGAACCGAAGGATTCACTTAGGATACAGCGGATCACAAACAGAAAATGACCCAGATGGTTGCTAATCAAGAAAATCCATTACTAAGGTTCCTTTCACATCTGCATTTCTGTCTGGATCCGGAAGATCCGGCCAGAAAACTGCATCTGCCGTCTAACGGCCACACTTGATGTACACTTGCGGCAAGTCCCATGCATTCTCTATGGGGCTTGCGGCAAGTGCGATATTTCCGTGATTCGGCACTTGCAGCAGCTGCGGCTGCGAAAAAAAACACGGTCAGCTGTTTTTTTTTTCTTGGCCGCAACTGCCGCACTTGCTGCAAGCCACATAGAGAATAGAGAATGGGGCTTGCTGTAAGTGTGCAAGTGTACCACAAGTGTGGCCGTTAGGCGTCAGATGCGGTTTTCTGTCCGGATGTTAAAGGGGTGAAAAGGGTACCTGGAATATAAGAATAATCAAGAATAGTTACTGCCCAAGTCTCACCGCAAGAAACATATATACATACACCTGATCCAAAGGACCAAGGCCAAAGTGCTATTCATAAGACACCCTTGAATGTATCAGGAATCACAAGAACAAATTACCTAAAATACTTGAACTCAGAAGCAACAGCAAACTCTCTAAATACAGAACGTGAAAATTAGTGAGTGCACAGCAGGCTAACAAGCCTATCATTAAGTTTATACCCCCAACATATATACATATAACACAACAGAACTGATACCCGGGTATCTAGCTATTGGTACCTTAAGAACCTCTTTTAGTCCAGCACAGGCATGCCTGGGCAGAGCCTTTAATCCTTTCCATGCCAGAGCTTCCCTGGTTGACAGAGGAAGAAACTGCAGGTTTTATCATCTGTACACTTTCACACTTTTACATTGCAGAGACCATGGTGCACTCCTTCAAATTTACATTGTGCTGCACGTTGCACTACGCCATTGACAGTAGAAATTACAGCCAAAGGTGTTGCATTTATTTCATGCACAATTTACGCAATTTTTTTCACAGTTTTGAAATACAACAGAAAACGTCCTCATTGTTTACTGGTGATACCTCCACACCAGGCAATGCCTATGCACTACCTTCACACCCTATTCAATGGACATCTCCCCGTCCCACCAGCAATAAGGCAAATTATTATAGCGGATGTGCTATAGGAGGCCTACAACCAGGTAACCAAATAATCAACAATTACAAAAAACATAGCTGATGCAATTAGGCAAAGAAACACATGCTTGCTGTACAACAGACAATCTCAATTTGATCTTGTAACATTTACTTTTAAATAAAGAAATACCTGCTGGAACAAGCGTTGCTTTCATTGTCTAAAGATTGTGTGTGAACTTCAACCATGCTAGTGTCACTACAGGAAGATGAAAGGGTTAAATGCCACACTGCCATTGGAGTAATACCAAATCCAAGCTGATAAGGATTGTGATCATTGAATGTGATTTTGTCCTGAAGAAGGATTGTCTCTGAAATGCGATGACAAATAAAGATCATGATCCTTATCAGCCAGGAGTTGGTATTACTCCCAGGGCAGCACAGCTTTTACATTTTCATGGTTTCAGCTTTGACATTTTACATGCTTTAACATTTCCTCCCATATTTTGTCACCAACAGAGGCCCTACAGAAGTGACTCACCCTTTGCGCCACTCCCAACTTCAACTCCTTCACAATGGACCAGGAGTTAAATCCCTTTATAAAACGTTAAGGATGAAGGCACATTTCTCTAACAGATCAGTCCATTGTATCTGTTCCATCCACGTCACCTATCCCAACCCTTACATTACAAAAATTTCAGGGACAGAGGGCAGACATAACATAGGACCTCACAACCAGCTAGCAAGACCTAAACTAAACTAACTAAAGGCGTTGATGAGACATCTCCCCCAGTGGGAGGATGCCTTATACAATAATGTTCAAAATAATAGCACTCCAATCTGACTAACCAGATTATTCACTATTTTTGGTATAAATTATATTACCACATGTCAAACAATTTACCAGTTGGTGCAGTCGAATCTTGGAAAACCAACAGACTCAGCATTCATGATCTGCATGTTTTTGACTCTGAGTATTTTAATAATTAATTGAATGGTGGTGTGTTCAAAATAGTAGCAGTGTGGAATTCAATTAGTGAGGTCAATCATTATGTGAAGAAACAGGTGTGAATCAGGTGGCCCTTATTTAAGGGTAAAAGCAGCACATGTTGGACATGGATTTCTCCTCGAAAGCCTGAGAAACATGGGTAGTTCGAGACATGGTTCAGAAGAACAGTGTAATTTGATTAAAAAAGTTGATTGGAGTGGGCAAAACTTATAAAGAAGTGCAGCCAATGATAGGCTGTTAAGCTAAAATGATCTTCTATGCTTTAAAATGGAAAACAAAAACCAGAGAGAAGTGGAAGAAAATGGAAGACTACCATTCGAATGGATCAAAGACTAGCCAGAATGGCAAAAGCTCAGCCCATGATCAGTTCCAGGAGGATCAAAGACAGTATCAAGTTACCTGTGAGTACTGTAACAGTTAGAAGATGCCTGTGTGAAGATAATCTATTAGCAGGAAGTCCCTGCAAAGTCCCACTGTTAAAAAAAGACATGTACTGAAGCAGATAAAAGTTGCCAAAGAACACATCAACTTGCCTAAAAAGAAGTGTAGCAATTTTTTTGTGGAGTATTAATATAAAATTTATATTAAAATAGTTTTTTTTCGGGTCCAAGGGCCGCAGACAGTTCATCAGATCCAAACTCAGAATTCAAGGCACAGTACACTCTGAAGACAGTAAAACATGTTTCTCTTACTATGGTGCCATGTCTATTTAGTGCATACCAGGGATTATGGACCAGTTTACATATATCAAATATTTGAAGAGGTCATGTTGCCTTACACTGAAGAGGAAATGCCCTTGAAATGGGTATTTTAACAAGACAACCACCCAAACTCATGAGTAAATGAGCAAAATTATGGTTCCAGTCCAACAAAATTGAGGTTATGAAGTGGGCAGCACAATCCTCGGACCTTAATCTGGTAGAATACTTGTGGGGTGACATCAAAAATACAATTTCTGAGGTAAAACCAACAAACGTAAATACATTGTGGGATGTAGTCAGAGCATCCTGGGCTGGAATAACTGTTGACAGGTGCCAAAAGTTGGTTGACTGTATGCAACATAGATGTGAAGCAGTTCTGAAAAACTGTGGTTATACATCTAAATATTCTCTTCATGTTTTGATTTTGAAAACAGTGTGCAATGTTTCCAATGCATGGAAATATAAACTATTATAAAAATGTTGGACTTAATTTATCTTTTGAACACACTGCTATTATTTTGAGCACAACTGTATACCTAGTGCCGTTCAGCCATAGACATAGTGGTACTTCCTGGAAGTAGCACACTGGCCGTTTAGATGCAGGGAAGAACAGCTCCATGCCTTAGATGCATTCAAAGGAGACTTGTGCAGCATGCACACACCCCGGGAGCAGGAGATCACAGGGGACCTCGTGGACACCCGAGGAGGGGGAGGAAGCATCCAGACGGGTCACGGTAATGGGTAAGCCAGCATCCCTGTCACAGGTAAGTATCATAGCATGTGGATGTTGGTCTAACAGACGTCACACTTTCCCCTCTACCGGTAGTCAGCTGCCTCAGAGTAACAGAGGGTGAAGGGTTAAATGTTTTTCTTCTTTCCACCTGTTGCATCACACAGAGATAGGTTTAATGAAGGAAAGAAGATTAAGCGGCATTCATCTATAGTTATCAAAGAGACTTTAATCCAGGAAAGTGTACAATAAAAGCTCCACAATTAGAGTCCATAGTAGTGGGATTGAGTTACAAAGTGCTAAACGCTAAAACTGAAAGACGATGGCCGTTTTGCATTCCTGTGCTTCTATTGGCCTGAATACACTGTGCTTGCATAGTAAGGGTCAATATACACCCCATTAGGGTGTGCATACTGATCAAGTGATACAAAACCAATGAAAATTACTTAAAGTGATTACACAGATTAAAAACAATTAAAAATTTACTGAATTTTACACAACAAAGGTTAACATTATGTGAAGGTGGGTGAATCATAAGAAAATGTTGGCCTAATGCATATTGATCTGTATGTATTGCAACAACTATTGTTTGTTTAATATGATGTGATTTTATGTCTGCATGCATTTTGTTCAGATGTCAACAAAGTTAAAAAAAAAAAAAAAAAAAAAAAAGGTCCTCAGTCAGAGACAGGATGTCCCTCCACCTGCTCCCTGCATGCACATTCTAGTGTGGAACTGAAGCTGAAGGTCACAACAGATCTCTCTCTCCCTCTCCAGAAACCAGATTGATCCTATTCTCATGTTATAAGCTGGATGTTGTTAATTCTGAATAAATGAACATTCTCTGTTGCTCGCTGTGGACATCACGCTGATTAAAGCGCTGCTAACAGAAAACAACCATATTGTTTTTATCATTAAGGCAAAGAGGGCCCATGGCATGTGTGTTAATGATATATCTCGCCTCCCTACATAGCAATTCCTTGTCACAATCACCACTTCTGTTGAGGAATTTTACTTCTAAAATAAAAATGCTTTTACATTAGAATCATTAGACTTCCTTACATGTTGGATTAATTTTGGTGACCCCTTTCTAAAAAAAACTGAATGAAAATGTTCCCAAAAACGCACACACATATTTCTGATGGTTTTTCTGATGTAAAAAAATCTGCACTGAAAAAAAATTAAATGCACAGCTATTTGGTTTTACATGTGAAGAAATCCCTAATCTCATGTGTAATATTACCTATTCTCACTGAATAAGGGTACTTTCACATCAGCGTTTTTTGCCGTTCGCGGCAGATGCGGTGAAAAAAATCGCATCTGCCGCGATTAACGCATAACCGCTGCACTTGCGGCACAGTTGCGGCAAGCACCATGCAATGTCTATGGGGCTTGCGGTAAGTGTGCGGCAGGTGCGGCAAGTGCGGTTTCGGAACTTGCGGCAGGTGCGGCCGCGAAAAAAGCCGCGGTCAGCCGCGTTTTTTTTGTGGCCGCACGTGCCGCAAGTGCCGATACCGCACTTGCCGCACCTGCCGCAAGCCCCCATAGACATTGTATGGGGCTTGCCGCAACTGTGCCACAAGTGCAGCGGTCTGCCGCGATCGGCGAAAACCGCTGATGTGAAAGTACCCTTAGATGTACTCAGTTGAGAGCAAAAAGAACATGCATTGCGTCTAAAATTCCCTGAAGGAATCCCTTTTTCTCAGCCAATTAGTTTTGTTGCTTTTTGTTTTTGTAATTATATTGCTCACCTACATCCTTTAAACTATGGCCTTTATGACAGGAAATTAAAGGGCCTTGTAATGCTCTTTCATAAAGTGCCGCATCTTTTTTCAAAACAGAATACAAATCCATCTTTTTTTTTTTTTTTTTTTTTTTTTAATGTGTAAGTGCATTATTGAGAAAACAGTGGGGATAATACCTCCTATTTAAGTTGTGTGAATAATTCTTTTGCCTGAGTCTAAAGGTGGGTTTACACGTCCCAACATCGGTCCGATATTGTATCCAACGCCGCGGGAGCGCGCTTTTTCTGGGCAGAATTCCAAGATCGCCTAGGAGATGTTACACAGCGCAATATCGGCATACAACGTCTCTACGATGTCTACGCCCCCCTTGTACGGCCGACCCAGGAACGACCTAACATGGGAGTGAATAGAGGACGTTGTACTGCACATCGTAGTTGAGCGTTTACACAGCACGATCCTGCTCCAACCTCCATCCAATATCGGCTCGTTGAATAGCACGCTCATTCGATCCCCGATATCGGTTTGACATCGTTCGTGCATCGTATTGGTCATTTACACCATACAACGCACGAATGATATCGGGTCCAACGCACAAACCACGTGACTTTTGGTCGGAGTTGGACGCCGATATCGGGACGTGTAAACCCACCTTAAAGACCACTTTACACACACCAACTTATTTGTCCAACTTCTGACCAACTTACTGGTTGCAGTGAAATCACGGACACATTGTTCCATTTTGTGGCTGTGTACAAATGGAACTATGTGTCCATGATTTCACTGCAACCAGTAAGTTGTTCAGAAGTTGGACAGATAAGTTGGTGTGGGTAAAGTGGCCCTAAGGGCCACTTTACCCACACCAACTTCTGTGTCCAACTTCTGAACAGATCTCTGGTTGCAGTGAAATCATGGACACATTGTTACATTTGTACACAGCCACAAAATGGAACAATGTGTCCATGATTTCACTGCAACCAGAGATCTGTTCTGAAGTTGGACACAGAAGTTGGTGTGTGTAAAGCGACCCTTAAAACTACCTTCACCTCTTTTGATATTTTTTAGTCAAAGGAATTGACTGAATAGCAAAGACCATTTGAAATGTTGTTGTTTAAAATGCAGCAATGCACTGGATGCGTTTTTATGCCTAAATACCTTCGTAATTATGCTGCTCTCATGGATCATAATGTCTATCAAGGAAATCCAAATTTTTCTGGCCAAAAACTGATTTAAAATGCAAGTTCATGTCCTTGCAGTAAGATAATTCCAACTTTCCCGGCTCCTTCCATGAAGTTCTTCCGCAGTAGTTCCCGCAGCCTCTGAATTAAGAAATGAAGGATCTTCCCGTGCCATAACCGTATCCCTGACTTCACAGTGTACCAGGTCAGTTCCCAGAGTGGCAGCAGGCAAGGTAATAACTGAGTCCAGGCAAGCCCGCTGCCAGGCAAGGCAATCCTCACACAAAAGTCGTTGCCTCATGTCCTTCCATCAGAGCGTACATGATAACCGATGACAATTGCTTTGTCTCCTCAGGGCCACTGAGGAGAAATCCATCAGGAGAGGCTATAAATACAGCCCCTTCCCACTCTTTCTTTGACCAATCAACCTCAAACTTCTCAGGCAGCTGGACCAGCTATCAGGGCGATCACCTTCTTCTGCTTCACAGCAACAGGGCCATTAACCCATTACACTACACCTCTTGAGGATACCTAAAAAGTGATTTAAGACACCTGTAGTAAGATAAATATAATTAACAATAGTATATAAGTTATAAGGCTAAAAAACACTGCCAAATCATAGTTCTAAAGTCCACAAGCTCATGTAGCCCCTGCTCTATATGATGTGGGGACTATCCATTACATGGCAATTTACATGAACCCCAAAACAGTGCTACAAATAATATCATTAGTCCAATTTAAAGAAATGTTTCACTACAAGCTATATCAGTAATAAAAATATAAAAGTTATGGGTGCTGAAAAATCTAAGGGTATGTGCTCATGATACGGAGGCACTGCATGTTGTGACCTGCGGGAACTCGCGAACACAGGGAGATCACAGCTGCCCTGTGCTCACCATTTGCGGTGGGTGCATGACGACTTCCCCCTTCATACAGCCGGTGGTGTCCGCTTCTGACTCTGTAGCATGAAATTAACATGATGAAGAGATGCCGATGTCCGGAAACCTGCACCATGGCTGAAAACACGCTGTGGTCAGGTGAAGCATAGCGGGCATAAGATTTCTAAAAATCCCATCCACTATGCTGCTACTGTACAATGCAGCATTTTGGACACAGCGGCAGGACATAGAGTCCAGTAAAAACCTCCATTCCCTGATTGTGAGTATGCATCTTCAATGGAAAAGCAAAAACATAGTGGCTGGATTATTAAGGGCCCTTTCAGGTCAGGTCATTAAGGGGTTAACTGTAAATTTATATTCCCGAACTGCACAGAATAATGTCTGCTCTGTACTGCATACTGACTTAAGAATGATATTTGCTGTAGTATGTTCTCAGCTGGACGCTCTCCTTTAATATAGCGTGCCGTCACCCGGATAGGGAATCTGGCAATTTGCTACGTATGCACTTTTTACCAGGTAAAACAATATATCAGTAATGACCATATATGTTACATTTCCCACCATCTGATAATACAGACACAAGTACAGCTACAGTAGATTGGATAAAATATGGTAAAGAAATTGGTCAAATTACCGCTGATCTAAATGTTACAATATTTTAATAGCAATTTTTGTCTTTTTAACTAGAAATTGTCTCTTTACTTTTAAACAAATTTAATTTAGTGGATAGTAACAAAATGATCATGTTCTCATTTAGGAGCTCGATGAAAGGGCTCAGTAACTCTTCCACACTGATCCAAAAACTGAACAGCACAGATGGTACTAAAGCTTGGCACCATTTTGCTGTTGACCATTATAGTGTTGAGCACTTGTCCAAGCTAGAAGTGATTCTGTCTCCTGCTCATCTCTACAACATCCTAACATAGAATTCTGTAAACTTGACAACATGAACAAGGATTTTGTGATCTTGAGTTTCGAAAGCTGCAAATGTTTTTTTACATCATGACCAGTCAGAAAGAATTTGCAAAAAAAGAATGAGAAAATGTGCTAATGACTCCATCTGCTTATCTGTCAGTTAGTCAGACTTGGATCACAAGGCATTCAATAGATATTACAGATGTTTAGAAATCAACAAAGCTCCGTGCTGAACAACATAGCTGTTTTCTAAAACAAGTGCTATGTTTTTGGCCAAAGGAAAGCTATGGATATGCCTGCAAGCATATAATGGGTACGGTTATGCCAGGAAAAGTTCAAGCAATGGCATATAATCAGGAGGAAACCCGTTCCAAGTCCTGAAGTAGAAGTGTGGATATTAAAACACGAGAGCCAGTTTATGTGAGATGCTAGAAACAAACCGGCCCCTGGCTATAAAAGGATTAGGTATAGATGGCACAGATGTCATACTTAAGACTAAATTTATTCTGTTTATATTATTTAGGGACTGAAGCCGTTATTGGACTGAAGGTGGAGAATGGCTTGTTCCAACTTACTTTCTCAATCTCAGAGATTTTGTTGTGTGGTTACAAATTTGTTTGCATTTTCCACCATGTACCGTATACACTCGTGTATAAGCCGACCCGTGTATAAGCCGACCCCCCTACTTTTGCCCCCAAAACCTGGGAAAACCTATTGACTTGTGCATAAGCCGAGGGTGGACCCCAGCACAGGTATACAGCCCCCAGCAGTGTGGTATACAGGCCCCCCAGTGGTATACAGGCCTCCCCAGTGGTAGTATACAGCAGCCTCCCCAGTGGTATATACAGGCCCCAGCAGTATTACAGCAGCCTCTCCAGTGGTATATACAGGCCCCAGCAGTATATACAGCTGCCCCAGTGGTATACAGCAGCCTCCCCAGTGGTATATACAGGCCCCTGCAGTATTACAGCAGCCTCCCCAGTGGTATATACAGGCCCCAGCAGTATATACAGCAGCCTCCCCAATGGTATATACAGGCCCCAGCAGTATTACAGCAGCCTCCCCAGTGGTATATACACCCCCCAGCAGTATTACAGCAGCCTCCCCAGTGGTATATACAGGCCCTAGCAGTATATACAGCAGCCCCAGCAGTTTTTACAGCAGCCCCAGTGGTATACAGCAGCCCCAGTGGTGTGGTATACAGCAGCCCCAGTGGTGTGGTATACAGCAGCCCCAGTGGTATACAGCAGCCCCAGTGGTATACAGCAGCCCAGTGGTGTGGTATACAGAAGCTCCAGTGGTATATAGCAGCCCCAGTGGTATATAGCAGCCCCAGTGGTGTGGTATACGGCAGCCCCGGTGGTATATAGCAGCCCCAGTGGTATATAGCAGCCCCAGTGGTATATATCAGCCCCAGTGGTGTGGTATACAGCAGCCCCAGTGGTATATAGCAGCCCCAGTGGTATATAGCAGCCCCAGTGGTATATAGCAGCCCCAGTGGTATATAGCAGCCCCAGTGGTATACAGCCCCCCCATCAGTGGTATACAGGGCCCCAGCTGTATACAGCAGCCCTAGCTGTATACAGCAGCCCCAGTGGTATACAGCCCCCCCCTGTGGTATACAGGGCCCCACCTTGCTTGCGGCACACCTGTAAAGTAAAACATCATTATACTTATTACTGTCGCTGCCGCCGCCGCCCTGTCACCGTCACCGCACTCCTCCGGGTCTTCATGCTTCCTCCTCCGGCACACAGACAATGATGTCATTTCCTGTGCGCCGTAGAAGGAAGCATGAAGACCCGGAGGAGCTCGGTGACGGTGACAGGGCGGCGGCGGCAGCGACAGCGATAAGTATAATGATGTCTTACTTTACAGGTGTGCCGCAAGCAAGGGGGGGCCCTGTATTCCACAGGGGGGGAGGCTGTATACTGCTGGGGCTACTGTATGACTCGTGTATAAGCAGAGGGGGTACTTTTCAGCACATTTTTTGTGCTGAAAAACTCGGCTTATACACGAGTATATACGGTAATAGGTGTTTAACGCAATGTTAATAAGTACAATAAATGTATGTGTGCACATCGTTTTTTCATGCAGATTCTGCTTGGAACTTGCTCTAAAAAGCACTGCAAAATAATTAGCATAATGCATGTAACATGACACATCACCACCAAAGCTTGATCCTATGATGTCTGCTTCTGTCGTAAATACTCACGTGTTCAGTCTGTGGGTGGTGCTGGTGCTGCAGGAGACATCTGTGCAAGAAATGCTGGAGAGCACAGGCTCCGCTCATCCACTAGGTTTAGAGTGGCTGGGGCCTGTGGTGCTTAACAGTCTGTTAGGGTGAATGTCTGGGCTGTCCAGCTGAAGTCGTTTACTCCCAGGTTTCTGCCTATTGGAAAGCACCGCACCCTACATACAGTTCCTTGTGAAAGTATTTGGCCCCTATGAACTTTTCAACCTTTTGCCACATTTCAGGCTTCAAACATAAACATATAAATTCTAATTTTTGTATAAAGAATCAACAACAACTGGGACACAATCGTGAAGTGGAACAACATTTTTTGGATATTTCAAACTTTTGTAACAAATAAAAAACAGAAAATTGGGGCGTGCAATATTATTCGGCCCCCTTGAGTTAATACTTTTTAGCGCCACCTTTTGCTGCGATTACAGCTGCAAGTCACTTGAGGTATGTCTCTATCAGTTATGCACATTGAGAGACTAAAATTCTTGCCTATTCTTCCTTGCAAAAGAGCTGGAGGTCAGTGAGGGAGTGTTTGTGAACAGCAGTTTTCAGCTCTTTCCACAGATTTTCGATTGGATTCAGGTCTGGACTTTGACTTGGCCATTCTAACACTTGATACATTTTGAACCATTCCATTGTAGATTTTGCTTTATGTTTGGGATCCTTGTCTTGTTGGAAGATAAATCTCTGTTCCAGTCTCAGGTCTTCAGCAGACTCCAACAGATTTTCTTCCAGAATGCTCCTGTATTTGGCTCCGTCCATCTTCCCATCAATTTTAACCATCTTCCCTGTCCCTGCTGAAGAAAAGCAGGCCCAAACCATGATGCTGCCACCACCATGTTTGACAGTGGGGAAGCTGTTTTGAGGGTGATGAGCTGTGTTGCTTTTACGCCAAACATATCATTTTGCATTGTGGCCAAAAAGTTTGATTTTGGTTTCATCTGACCAGAGCACCTTATTCCACATGTTTGGTGTGTCTCCCAGGTGGCTTGTGGCAAACTTCAAATGAGACTTTTTATGGATATCTTTTGAGAAATAGCTTTCTTTTGCCACTCTTCCATAAAGGCCAGATTTGTGCAGTGCACGACTGATTGTTGTCCTATGGACAGACTCTCCCACCTCAGCTGTAGATCTCTGCAGTTCATCCAGAGTGATCATGGGTCTTTTGGCTGCATCTCTGATTAGTCTTCTCCTTGTTTGAGATGAAAGTTTAGAGGGATGGCCGGGTCTTGGTAGATATGCAGGGGTCTGATACTCCTTGCATTTCAATATGATCGCTTGCACAGTGCTCTTGAGATGTTTAAAACTTGTGAAATCTTTTTGTATCCAAATCTGGCTTTAAACTTCACCACAACAGTATCTCGGACCTGCCTGGTGTGTTCCTTGGTCTTCATGATGCTCTCTGCACTTGAAACAGAACCCTGAGGCTATCACAGAGCAAGTGCATTTATACGGAGACTTGATTACACACAGATGGATTCTATTTATCATTACCAGTCATTTAAGACAACATTGGATCATTCAGAGATTCTCACTGAACTACTGGAGGGAGTTTGCTGCACTGAAAGTAAAGGGGCCGAATAATATTGCACGCTCCACCTTTTCAATTTTTTATTTGTTAAAAAAGTTTAAAATATGCAATAAATTTCGCTCCACTTCACAATTGTGTCTCACTTGTTGTTGATTCTTCACAAAAAAATTTGAATTTATATCTTTATGTTTGAAGCCTGAAATGTGGCAAAAGGTTGAAAAGTTCAAGGTGGCCAAATACTTTCACAATGCACTGTATACCTTTGGATTTCTGCTGCAAGGTGCATGAAATGGTATTTGGTTTCCCTGACTAAGTCTCCTGTCTTCTATTTAGCATTTTCTGGTTTTACCCCAGCCTGTTTTTTGGATGCTTCTCCTGCCTCATGATTTTGTACTTTGCTGCCATCTTGGTTTAGAACCAAGATTATAATACAAAAATTCAGCCTGGGGTCCCTAAAATCCAATAACTATAGTAAACTAAGACACCCAAATATCTTTGATAAAATTTATACTTTATTGGTAACAAACATGCAAAAAAAAAAAAAAAACAATTACAAGATATACAAAAATTAAAATCCATCAGTAGAACCAACATTAACAGATACAAATTCAGGATCACCCATATTCTTCTATTTAGACCGTGGGGCTGCCCCTACCTAACAATGGAGGATGCACCCTACTGTATATTGGTGCCCCTGTTCCATGGTGGCTAGCCCTCCTGAAACCCTTTATAGATCCCTATCTTGATACTAGTATGGGTTCCTGGATCTAATAAGGATAAATCTGTTGATTCACAGGTCACTCAGGCACAACGAACTCTCTATGTCTTCAGTTTCAATGTCACCTACTATAATGTATCATCTATTGACAGAGTTAAAAACATGTGAACCATCCCCACATAAACTCCAACTAGGTTATGGTTAGAGAGCCAATATAAACCCTGGAAGTGTGCCAGTGTCTTCATTCACTGGTTTCTGGGGTGTTATCAAGACTTCTATATTGCCAGTCTGATATGAATGCTCATCTTAACTAGCAGAGTCACTTCACTGGAGCGGTGTCCACTCTCTCTATCCAGGTTGTCATGGCTTGCCTCAATTAGCCTCTTAGCCTTGACACATTTCGCCCTTCATGGAGTCCTCAGGAGGCACACAATCATTTGGTGAAGATTCAGTGAACCTCAAATGTTCACGGGTACCCAGCCATCTCATAAACAGAGTGAATCTAGCATAATTGGGAAAGAGAGAGGAAGTTAATACCTATAATAACCACATGGGTAGTGTTCATACACCTTTTTTCAATCTTGACCCCTTAACACAGTCAGATCCAATCCATAACATCTAAAGGCCCCGTTACACGCTACAATGTCATAGTGATCCCACCAACGATGTGGATCACTGGGACATCGTTAGCTGATCGCTCGTGAGCTGTCAAACAGGCAGACTCACCAGCGATCAGCGTTCAGTGAGAACGCTGGTAAAAAAGGTACACATAGGGTAACTAAGTGCAGCGCTGCGCTTAGTTACCCGACGTTTAACCTGGTTACCATATCCCAGCTCTTGCTGTGCGGCGCTGGGAGATCGTTCATCATTGGTCTCCCACTGTCACACGCGCCGATAGTGGCTGTCCACCGGGAGACCAATGATAAATTTATGGTCCAGGTAATTTTCCAACGATCAACAAACTTACCATTGGTCGTTGGTAAATGTCGCACACATCATTGTCATTTCGACATAGCTGCAACGTCACAAAACCGGTGATGTTGCAACGATATCGTTAATGATATTGTAGTGTATAACGGGGCCTTTACTCACAATCAGTTTTAATAATGCTATTTATCTACAATAATAATGCTGATCAAATTAAAACTGTACCTTATAGATGCTCCTTGGGGGTAAATACCAATGTACAGGCAATGAGGATATATTTTGCCAAACATCCCACCATTAATTCATAATTCTGATATAGTGACTAAGAGTCAAAATGATACATGAACATTTCAAAACTTTCATTGTTTCATATTGCCATTTTCATAATTTTAGTATGTATACCCAGCAGTTAGGAACCATAGTCACCAACGATCAAATACCAAATAAAATGCCAACTAGAAAGTACTCTCATCATCTTACCCAGTCCCTCCACGTTGTGTGATGCCTTAAATTTAATTAGAATACACACCATCCACTTCTGGTATCATGAGCAGACTCGTATGTCCCACTTGTCTCCTATATCCTATGTGTTGAATATCATTAATACCTTAGGTGGAACAATGATGTAACCAAGGGGTTAACAACAAGGTTTCTTCCCTTGATCAGTCCAGGGAGCGGGAATGCCAAAAACTTGAAGGGCACATTATACTTTTAATGATAAGCTGGACCATCCGTTCTCAATCTATATTACAAATATTGAGAACCATTAAAGAGGATGAACCAAACTCTAAGGGGTAAACCCTAAATAGTACTGCCTCCATATCTTACTCCATGAATGATAAGGCAATGTATAATGGGATCCTGTGGCGCCATGTCTCACCCTTCTTATGTTCTGGCTGACCTGTTAACCCCCTCAAATAATGCCCCTTTACCGGTGACGTGACTGCTGTGGCGCCACTGAGGCTGGGCGCCACAGGGAGGTATTACAGTATGACAACAAAACGTATAATCCTTTGTAAGTTGCTAGCTCAGGGTTTAAACCTGTGGAGTCTGAAAGTGCACACACCTTGGAATAGTCCACTAGAATAGGGGATCCAGTACTTTCGTAGGTCCCAAAAGGGGGTGGAGCCTAGGGGTAGATGCAGAAGAGAGTGACAGTTGACAGTTAGTTAGTGCTGGGAAGGCAGTCAGGAAAGACAGGCCTGACAGCACTGCCAACAGGAGGGAGCCCCATCTTCAAGTGGGGGCCCAGAACAGAAAGCAATGGGCCAGGACTGGTAGGAGCCGGCTGGTCACGTTGAGGGAGCACCGGTGACACGGCAAGCCGAGGCGGCCAGGAGTTTAGCCCTGACCGCAAAACCGACGAGCTGCAGGCCCATAGAGACCGGGTTGCTGACAGCGCCACAAGGTATCTCGCCCCTCAGGACTAAGAACCAGTTCAGGACACTAGAAGACACTAAAAGGGACAGACAGAATTCCGGTGGCGGAGGCTTTAATCTTTGGGCCCCGTCTGGACCGGTAGAGTACAGACCTTGTCTTCTAGACACAAACTGTTGGACTGGCGGGAGAGCTCTGCGAGGGTGGAAAAGACAGAAGAGAACAGAATAGACCCTGAACGACTTAAGAGAGGACATCTAGAGACTCCATAACGGAGACCCTGAGCTGGCAACATCCACCATGTAAACCAAACTGTACCGTGTTTTGTTTATGCCATCAGCCAGTACCGAGTAAAGTGGAGTTAAACTTGAACTGGTTTCCGTTATTCTTCCTGCCGCAGCTCTGAGGGCTCAACATCACCAGCAGCTCAGCAGAGGGGTAAGAACTGCAGCACTATCTCCATTGCTGCCCTCCCTCACCATCTTCTTTCTTTGCTGTCCTGAGGTAAAGCTCCACCTGTGGGGAGCTGTACCACACTTTGCTGCCCCAACCATCACCTCAGTGGCCGGCTGGCAGCGCCGGTGCCATATTACCGGGAACTACAGGTGGCGTCACGATCCCCTGTAAATAATCCCTTCATCCCCCATCATCAACATCTACCCCAGATGATTGCCAGGGCACGGTACTGGGATCTCATCCACCTGTGACTCCGTATTCAGCAGACCCTGTGACCGAGTTCCTCTTCTGCCCCTGGCCGTATCACTGCCGCATCATAGGCCTAGTCATCAGACCGCGCCCCAACCATGACCGGTAATTGGGCATGGTTTAATGACGTGCAAGGTCATGTGACTGACCAGTATTGATGGGAGTCGCTGGATGGAAGCGAGAGCGCAGGCGCCAGCATCCTAATTGTTTGAAAGGTGATGCTATTTACTCTATTAAATTTAGATATATAAGGGGCAATATTTGAGTGGGTTAACAGATCAGCCAGGACATCACAAGGGGAGACATCCTAAGAGACCTGTGAATCAACAGATTTATCCTTATTAAATCCAGGAACCCATATTACATGAAAATAGGGATCTAAATAGGGTTTCAGGGGGGCTAGCCACCATGGAATCGGGGCACCAATATACTGAAGGGTGCATCCTCCGTTGTTAGGTAGGAGCAGCTCCAGGGTCTAAATAGGAGAATATGGGTAATCCTGAATTTCTATCCTTTAATGTTGGTTCTACTGATGGATTTTAATTTTTGTATGCCTTGTAATCTTTTTTTTGTACGTTTGTAACCAATAAAGTGTAAATTTTATCAAAGATATTTGGGTGTCTTAGTTTACTATAGTTATTGCTTCTCAGTTTTGACCAAACTCCCTGACTACACTATTAGATCCTGATTTTTTCCTTTTTCTGATGTTTCGGGTCTCACCATGCTTGGCGACCATTCCTGTCTCTAGACTGCAGCCAGTCCATAGGCAGCAAACTCCTAGACGCTATGGTAAATGTAAAACCCTATATAGGGGTTAAAGGGTGTCATGGTTTCTCAGGGTTCTGCCTATTGGAGTGTCTTGTGCTTATTTTGTCCGAGATACCCTTTTGTGCCTGTAGCCTTGGCTGGATATGACATTATTTCTGGCTCAAAAAACCCTAAAAGAAAAAAATATATTTTTTTTCTTTCTCTTCTCTTTTTTAATGGATCCCGTCCAGGTAGTGGTGCATCAAGTGCAAAACCTGTCTTGTTTCGTCCAGGGTCTTGCGGAGAAGATTCGTCATCTTGGATCAACTCAAGCCCAGGCATCTGCAGCACCTCCCTTATTTTCTCCAGAGTCCAAAGTTTACTTCCATCAACTTCAAGGGAGTAAGCAACACAAGCCACATTTTGATATCCACTGTAGAGAGTCTGGACATCAGAGGTCTTTCTGCTCCAGGCAATTACCACCAGAGCAATGATAGCACATGGGTGGCCCTGAGAATGCCCACCTAGGTGCTTAGGTATTTCCCACTGTTCCTGCGTATGAATAAGAGGCCTGTTACCTCGAAACACGTCCGGTAATCCCCCTGCGTGGGGTCACAGGATGATTGTATATGAATGTATTTGAATAAAGACTATTTATGCAGCATCTGAACAGTGGCTCCGGATTTCCTTTCTACTGCATTGCTACCTGTTTGTTTATCTTACCCTTAGATGGAGCCATACTTCTTGTTGCGTCAAGCAGATGACATGTAATGGAAAATTTTTGTTATCGCTGATCATGTTGGCTGTCATGAGATTTTCTTGTGTAAATACTGTTGAAAAAAGTAATTTAACATATTGGCTTTTCCCTCATCCTCATCCACCATTTCACCCGCCTGACCCACTAGATATGTCTCTGATTAGTCCCCCTTTTTATCCTCCTTAATAGCAATAAAAGTAAAACTAAATTAATCCAGACACTGGCATATTCGTTTTAGGAATAAATACTTATTATTCCGGTAATGAAGTCCAAATCAAAGTAATTCTATGGGTCCTCGTAGAATATATGAATAAAAAATGAATATTCAAGGAGTTGGACCAACCATCATCATGTGCAAACTTTGAAATATAAATCAATTGAAAACTATTTTCACTTAGTCTTTTGGACAACACACGATCAGTACATAATTGATAAACCTCCCAATAGAGCTTCTTTGTTGTACAATGATAGACAATGTCCACAGATGGCGAAACACAGCTTGTTCTAACTCATTTATTTTCTGTTGTTCCATATTGCTATTATATTGCAGTTTCTGTGCCAATGCATTTTATATGTAAATCCCATTGAAATGTTTTCTACAGACGTTTATGTCACAACATTCATGTGGACAATATCACAAGTCTCAAAAAATATTGTTATATGGCTACCTATGTTGTTTTCATTGTCCTATTGATTTATTTATATAAAAATTACCGGTTGTGATACATTTCAAAATGCTGTTATTTTCCTTTACTTGCTTAGTGGTCATACCAATTTTGACTTTAAATCTGGGACAAATTCTGGAATTCTGCCCAGTGTCAATTTATGTGGTAATAAATCTGGAACGCTTCAACGAATCCCAGTGAATCTGAGATATATTTTTATTGTGTGATACATTGTACTTTATCTTAGTGGTAAATTTTGGTTAATATTTTTTGCATTTATTTTCAAATATATCAGAATTTTTCCAAACATTTTGCAATTTTCAAGCTTTCAATTTTTACATCCTTAAACCAGGTAGGCTTGGGTCACATTTGCGGCAACATTTTGAAATCCTGATCCGGTTTTGAGCTGTCCAAAAGCTCAAAACCGGATAAGGAACCGCTCCCCATAGGAGCCCATCATGGTAACCGGATTGCTCTACATGCAATCCGGTTACCGGCTCTGGATCTGCAGCCTGCGCCAAAAATCATGCAGGCTGCAGTTTTTGGAGCGGTTCTATCAACCGCAATGCGGTAACCGGATTGCTCCAGATGTGTAATCCTGAGCAATGCGGTTACCGTATACTTTGTTCATCCCTGCTGCCACAGGGATGAGCAAAGTGTTAAATGTTATTAAAACAAGAAATATTAATAGTAGCTGTGGGCAACATGTCTCTAGGGGGTGCCCACCCTCCCTAGAGACATGCTGTCCACTCCTGTCAGCATGTTAGGGTTAATAAGCCCTTTACAGTATAGCCGGCTATTATCGGCTTTGTACAAATTTCTGCATGAAGCCGCGGCTCCTCACAGTAGAGCACATACTGTACGTACTGTACGTATAGTATCAGCCGCTGTCCAGGGTCCTGTAACCATTAACATTAGGTCTATGGCGGTGTGCTGCCCATAGACCTAATGTTAAAGGTTTCAGGACCAAGGACAGCGGCTGATTCTATACTTACATTACGTACAGTATGTGCTCTACTGTGAGGAGCCGTGGCTTCATTCAGAAATTTGTACCAAGCCCACAATAGCCAGCTATACTGTAAAGTATATTGCCTTGCCAAATGAGACCCCAGCCTTAGTCATGCTATTCCGTTTTATTTTATTAGGATGTTAGAAGGGTTAAAAGTCATGATGAACAAGCTCTAAAGTGCTCGAGTTACTTGCACTGAGAAGGTTTTCCACAAATTGTATCGTGATTCACCATGCCCGAATGCAGCTCCAGTGCAGTAAAGTGCAGCTATTCACATTTGGCGGATAGTGACTACAACTCTTGTTTGAGCTGCCGGTCTCTGCCGAGCACAGCGTTGATCAGGCAGCTCTGTTGAGCGTTGTTGTCGCTAATCAGAAAACTGAATTCTGAAATTCATAAAAAAAGAAATTTGGTTGAGTTGCTATTTTCTGAGATCCTTTACGTTTCCATTTTGAGGTAAATGGAGCTGTTTTAGAGCATGTTTTTTGAATGGTGATCTAATGACTTTTTTTTATATACTATGTTGGGGTGAACAATATGTTGAAATCGCTTCTTATTGCATTGTTTTCAGTTGAGCTGCAGAGACAAAAATAAATGCATTTCCTAAGTGAGAAAATGCAGCAAAAAGACAATAACAATGATCAACCAAGATTTTGTTTAATGAGTACCATTGGTTGTTGTTAATGCAGAATCTGCAATCAGAATTTTTGTATCGGGTGCTAATTTTCCATGATTATTGTTTTTCCAATAAATTTAGCCTACATTGTTCTTCATAAATTATTTTCACTTTTTTGGTCCTGGGATTGTTATAACTTTACACTGCTCTTATGAAATTGGCTTGTTTTCATACTTTGGTGCTTAACAGAGCTCTGGGTTTTTACCAAAATTGACTAATCTTAGGGATTTGAGATTTTTTGAGTTTCATGGGTTACATAACAAAAAGCTTCATTACCTTACTGTCCTTTGGGAATATCAGTTTTATTTTACTTTAAACTGTTATTATAATAAATATAATTTTAATTCTGCTGTTCTGCCGGAGGACATTCTATCAAACATGTCACACAGTTGTGTCAACCACCCAACAACTTTTGCTAAATTTGTGGTGAAGTGACTTTAAAATCACAGAGAATAAGCACCATTGGTGAAGAACAGTTATTTTTTGTATTTCTAGTGCAAAATTGAAGATCAAGGCAGACTTTGGACCCCCCATTTTCTTGCTCATCTTGGTTACACCTCTCTCTCACAAATTGGCTAAATGGCAAGCCATAGCACATGGCATTTACTATTCCTATTGTGTGGAGGAAGCCATGAGAGCAATCTATAGATTGCTGGAATAACAAGTAAAACAAGAAATTCAGTGAAATATCCAAAGATTCCTTCAACAATTAGTCTCACAAAGCTCAGAGCTGCAAGACCCCACTCCACCAACATCTTGGACCTTGGAATCGGGAGAAGATTCAAACACTGATTTGGTTGAAGAAGCTGATCCAGAAGATCATGATTTTCTAGGCCATGACTTTGGGGAGCCTCACAATGAAACCAGGTTAATCTAAATGACTTAAGGTCACTTTACACACACAGATATCAGTGACCAACTTGTGAACTCATGGACACATTGTTACATTTGTACACAGCCACAAAATGGAACAATGTGTCCATGATTTCACTACAACTAGAGATCTGTTCAGATGTAGGTCACAGATATCTGAGTGTGTAAAGTGGCCTTTAGATCTTGATCTGAACTTATCAAAAAGTCAGAGGCAGGATTTATTACAGCTCAAAGACTCGCACTTCATGGAGCAGGGGACCAAAATATGTTCTTTCTACCATAGGCTGTAGTAGCTTGAACACTTATTTTCAGTGGAAGGGAACCCATTTAACTGCAATGAGGCAAACTCTCTCTAGATGGAATGGGACAAGAGCACAGATTTCAAGAATAGAGTTTTTTTATTGATTTTCCAAGAATCAGTTAAAAAGTAGTACTTCTGCATCCATTCATTCACCTTGCTTATGCAAATCTGAATGACTTGAAAATATGTGCCTTCTGCTGTCAAGAATCTGTTACTAAAATTATGATTGGAATATTTATGAAGATCTGAAGGTAATAGCC